>QLTV01000995.1:401296-411506 GCA_003457575.1 Thermophis baileyi
ACAAACCTCCCAGATGGCCCGGGCCTCATCTCTGCCTCCGACACAGAGCCTTCTCCAGACTCCAGGACTGGCCCATGTTCCTCCCAAGCCTCCTCGCTGTCCGACTCTGCCGCCAGCTCCACAGGCCACTGGCGGACCACAACAGCCTTGCCTATTTAACTTATATGCAGAGCACATCATGAGAAAGGCGGGGGCTAGATGAATCAAAAGTTGGAATTAAGATTGCCAGGAGAAATATCAACAACCTCAGATATGCAGATGATACCACTCTAATGGCAGAAAGTGAAGAGGAACTAAAGAGCCTCTTGATGCAGGTGAAGAAGGAGAGTGCAAAAGTTGTCTTGAAACTCAACATTAAGAAAACTAAGATCATGGCCTCCGGCCCTCTCTATTCCTGGCAAATAGATGGGGAAGAAATTGAGGTAGTAACAGATTTTATTTTCCTAGGCTCCAAGATCATCGCTGATGGGGACTGCAGCCAAGAAATTAAACGACGCTTGCTCCTGCGGAGGAAAGCTATGACAAATCTAGCCAGCATACTAACAAGCAGAGACATCACCCTGCCAACAAAAGTGCGTATAGTCAAGGCTATGGTTTTCCCAGTTGCAATGTATGGCTGTGAAAGTTGGACCATAAGGAAGGCTTGCTGGGAAAGATTGAGTGCAAAAGAAGAAGGGGACGACAGAGAATGAGGTGGCTGGATGCAATCACTGAAGCAGTAGGCGTGAGCTTAAATGGACTCCAGAGGATGGTAAAGAACAGGAAGGCCTGGAGGAACGTTGTCCATGGGGTCGCGATGGGTCGGACACGACTTTGCAACTAACAACAACAACAACATAATTTTTTAAAATCAATCAATCAATATATTCTCAAATCTAGTAATTAACACCAAGCCATTAAAGGCTATTTTGTTTAAAAAGAAGGGGAGAACAATATGACCTAGATGGGCATGGTTAAAGTTCTCTCCTTCCATCATGCAAGAACCCCATAGGAAGAAGATTGAAACCATTTGCCCTGCAACATCCCATTTTCCAATATTCTTTCTTCCCAAAGAACAGAAGCACCACAATAGGAGGAGGAGTTGCATTGAATATTGCAAAATGCCCAAGTATACTTGGGAAGATCCTGGAAAACATCAAGCAATGGATCTGCAAACACCTAGAAATAAGCAAAGCTATTACTAGAACCCAACATGAGTTTGTCAAAAACAGATCATTCCAGATAAACCTTATTACTTTCTTTGACAAAGTGACTAAATTAATGGACCAGCAAAATGCTAAACATCGTATACTTGGATTTCAGGAAGGCATTTGACAAAGTAGACCACAGCCAACTAGATAGAACAATCCAAGTTAGATAGTACCACTATCAGATAGATTTGCAACTGGAAGACCAATCACACACTACACTGTAATTCAAAGGAACTACATCTACATGGAGCAGGGGTGAAATGCTCCCGGTTCAGCCGTGCCTGCCGGTCGTCAGAGAGCCCGTAGCGATGGCAGCGCGAGGCATCTCCCACCCGCCCGGACGTCGCCATTTGGGTTCTTTTACCCTTTGCACATGCGCAGAACGCTTTGGCGGCGTCTGGGTGGGTGGGCGACGCCTCGTGCTGCCGTTGCTATGGGCTCTCCAATGACCGGCAGGCACGCCCAAACCGGGAGCATTTCACCCCTGACATGGAAGGAAGCATGTCGGGGGTCCTTGGCCCAGTACTCATATTCATAAATGATTTAGATGAGGAGATAGAAGGGGAACACATCATATTTGCAGATGATACCATACTGGGAGGGATAGCCAACATTTTAGAAGATAAGCTCATGGTCCAGAAGGATGTTTATTTTTCAATATATTTTTATTTTATTCCCAAAGTTAAAATACAAACTCCAAAAGGAAAAACAAAAGAAGAAAACAAGAACAAAGAAAAACAAGGCAAGAAAAAATGTGCATTAAAAAACCCCCCATACATATCAAATGTCTCCCTCAGTTGGATATGATAAATGTATTTAAGCAATAATAGCTTCTGCCCCCTTGCAAAACAGGTCCACAGTTTAGGAACTTCTACAACTCTGTTTAACCAACCAATTTGACCTAGCATCTGTCTACTGTAAAAAGAAACCGCTAACAGCTACCCTCTGTTAACAATCTATTATTGCATTTAACTCACACAAAGTCCACAATGGCTTCTAATCTACCATAAACCACTGCAGTCATTATCTCTGATCAAATATCCTCAATTCATTCTTAAAAATAAAACTTTTCCTTAAAATTTTAATTGGGATCTTTCAAATAATTGCATCTCATTCCCCAAAGTCATAAATCTCTGTTCTAAATATCTCAGCAGCATTTGTTGTTCAAAGAATCTTTCTAAAAAGTGTATGGAGAAGAGCAATAAAGATGATTAGAAATCTGGAGGCTAAAGTGTACAATGAACAGTTAAGGGAACTAGGATGTCTGGTTTAGGAAAGAGAAGGACTAGGGTTGACATGAGAGCCACCTTCCAATATTTGAGGGACTGTCACTGAGAGGAGGGGGTCAACCTATTCTCCAAAGCACTAGAGGGTAGGACAAGAAGTACTTGTCAAGGATCCAGCCTAGAACTAAGGACTATTTTCCTGTCAATTAGAACAATTAATCAGTGGATTAATTGATTAACAATTAATCAATTAATTCCGCTTGCCTCCGGGAATTGTGGGGGCCCCATCACTGGAGATTTTCAAGAAGGTACCGCGCAGCCATTTGTTTGGAATGGCATAAGGTCTCCTGCTTTAGCAGGGGGTTGAACTAGAAGACATCCAAGGTCCCTTCCAAACCTTGTAGTCTGTTTTCTATGTTCAGCATTGAATAAGACAAATTAAGTATATTTTAAAAAATGTAATAATACTAGTAGCAACAATGGTGCATTGGAAGATCTGCAAGAAATACAATTTGCCTGCAGGCAAGAACTGCTGCTACCATCTTGCCTAAGTGGAAGACCTTGAGTTTGTTAAAATTTTGTTAGCCAGCATAGGCTTCCCAGGCAGCTCAGAAACTGCGTCAGAATGCTTATCTATGGGCCCTTGTCAAATTGGAAGAGAGTCAGATGGATTGCCCAGAAATCAGCTCCGGTTGTTCTACTAGTCAGTATTTAGTAGTGCCTTGAATGAAGGGTGGAGGGAAGGCTGGCCTCATCTCTATACACAATAGATGGCTTGTAGCTGAGAAGACAGAAATAACATCCAAAATGTTGTTGATAGATTACAGTGGCTTGCTTTGGCTGCACTGAGTGAAGAGGAAGTGTCTCGGACTGCATATAAAACATATAGTGGATGTATGTAAATCACACAATAATGTTAGTAGTTTATGATCTTGTGGGGCCACATTACTAGCTATCCAGGGCTGCATGTGGCTCGTGGGCTGTGAGTTGGACATGCCTGGGTTAAAGGAAAGGGCTGCAAGTGACAGGATGAAATTTAACAGAGACAACTATCGAGTTTTTCACTTAGGAAGTCAAAATAAAAGGCAGAGATATAAGAGCAAATGGATTGGTCAGTCTTGTCAACCTAGAATTGGGTAGCCCTGAAATTGGCTAACAGTCCCTGCTTAACACACTTAACTGGGAAATACAATTGAAAGGACCTTTGGTCTTTCTCTAATTTGTCCAGCTTGCCAGTTCCTTTCCGTTGCCCATTGCTCCCATCGGCCCCAGCCCCTCACCTCCTCTGCTCACCTAATGGACCCCCACGGCTAAACGCTTTTCTCATACTTTGACTACCACAGCGCTTATTCTCTGGCTGTGAAAATCCTGACAGCCACTAGATGGCATCTCACAGATATGTCTCTCAGCCGCCACCTAGTAGTCTGTAGGTTGAATAATCAACTGGTTGACCCTTATTTCAAGGAGTAAAAAATAATAAATCAGTAAACAACTGCAGAAAGAATGCGGTGGTGTGCATAATTGTAGGAGGCTTTTCATGTTGGGAATGAGGTTGGGTGGGACTGGACTTGTAGCCCCAAAAACAATCGCTCTCAATCAAAGCTGTATGGCAGCCCAGACACCCTCCGGGTAAGGGTACACCGTGGGGTCCATGAGGTTTAGGGCACGTGGCTTCCTGCCAGTTGCAGATGGGAAGGGAGCAGGACAAAGCAATGGAGTTGAGGTGTGCGTCCAGGGATTTCAGGTGGATGCCAACTTCTCTCTTTATTGGTTGTTTAATATTCTCTTGCTACATTTTAAATCTCTCTCTCTCTCTCTCTCTCTCTCTCTCTCTCTCTCTCTCGCTCGCTCTCTCTCTCTCTATAATCCAAAATATACAGCATAGCTAATTGATGTGCTTGATATATGTTTTTGTTCTCTCTCTCTCTCTCTCTCTCTCTCTCTCTCTCTCTCTCTCTCTCTCGCTCTCTCTCTCTCTCTTTAAGATACATGGCCATTATCCATCCCCTGCAACCAAGGCTATCAGCTGCAGCCACCAAGGTTGTCATCTGTGTTATATGGCTCTTGGCTTCGCTCCTCTCATTCCCTCAAGGATACTATTCCACCACTGCAGAGCTGCCTGAGCGAGTGATATGCTTTGTCGATTGGCCGCAAAATCAGACCCAGGTCTCTGCAATAACGTGAGTTGGGCCTTGCTGCTGTCATTGCTGGAGGTGGAAAGACAGCGTTGTGTGGTTCTCTTCCAAGAATGCGCTCATGATTCCAGAGGAGCCAGACTCTCGGGTTTCACCCTCTTTTGATTTTCTGGCCTCCCTGTACAGCATCCGAATGTTGCTGCCGTGGGTCAGATGAGGTCTTGGCTGCATTTCCTTCATTGCAGCAGACAAGGGGATAGTCACCCTCCCATCTTCAAATACCATATTTGGCCAAGAAAATACCCCCAGGCAGCTCAACATTTACAAAACTGAGGAATTATTGTTTTATTACAGAGGTTTCTGATGATTTTTCTTTTCTATTGATTGATTGATTAATGAAACATATAGCTGCCTGCATCATGATAACTATATTTATAATTTAGAAAGGAATTAAATAAAAACAAAGCTCAAACAATTGAGAGCTATGGTGAATTTACAGTTGAAGAACTGGGGTGGTTGTGCAGAAAGCAACACACAGTGGTTGTGCATGGTTTGGGACTGAGAGAGCTGCAGGCCAAGGACCCTTGGAGAAATCAGACTTTACCTCCCACCCTTCCACTGATCCTGGTTGGTGGCACATGGCTGCCATTTTTTCTTTCCTGAATTCAGATTTCCTAAAAAAAAAAAAAAATAGCAGCTAGAAGAATCCGGGGATTAATTTGGTCATACCTAAAAGTTCAGGATTGTTACCTGCTTCAGTTATCATGAATACAAGCAGATTTGCACCATTAAACATAGAAACATAGAAAACTGATGGCAGAAAAAGACATAGTAGTCCATCGAGTCTGCCCTTTGAGGGGGGTTTTTCTTCATTAATTGATTAATATTTTTATATTTTATTAATTTTTATTTTATTTTTAATTTTTGTTGGATGATGGACCTGTGTTTATCCCAAGCAAGTTTAAACTCAGTTCCTGATGACTGACCCTCTACCTCCACTGGAAGTTGCTTCCAAACTTCCACTAATCTGTCTGTGAAGTAACCCTTTTTAACATGACTTTTGTACTTCCCTCCTGACAATTTGTTAAGCTATTCAGCTGACTGGCCTACAGTTTCCAGCTTCTTCCCCAGCCCCCTTCTTTTGGATGGGTACAATTATTAGCTGTTTGCCAGTCCTGGGAAACTTCACCTGTTAGAAGAGGCTGGTTAAACAGATCAGTTCATGGTCCTGTGAGCACGTCCAGAAGTTCCCTCAAAACTCAAATGATGGCCTGCATTACTCAGCTTGCTAGGTGGAGATAAAGAGGAGTGAGGAGGAGACCCCACCTGTTCTTCCAAGTTGGTTGTGGTTGGTGTCGGCCCTTTGAGGCAAGCCAGGTCAGGAAACAGACAGCAAGAAATACTAAAACTCTACTTTATCGGTGAATCTGTTAATAACAGAATCTTGAAGTGCTGACAGTGTTTCTTTTCCCTTTCCACTTATAGCAAAGGGAGTCAGGGCAGGGCTACTTGATTCTCCCTCATCCCTTCCTGTTTTTCTGGACTAAGTTCACATTTCCCAAAAGATTGCAGCACATTTTCTTCTAGCTCCCTTCTCCTATGCAGATACAGATGCGCCTGGGAGGCAAATTATTTGGCTGGAATTAAAGTTCTCGTAGGCTGCTGAACAGAATGAGCTTTGAGGGGCCCCTGACGTAGGTGAAATGTTCTGAGTGATAAGGAAGGAAAGAGGCAATAAAAGTAAAGGGGAGATCAGTGAATTAAACATGCATGATACTTCTAGTCTTCAATCATTCCAAATGTAACATTTTCAAGTTGTAGAAGGCCATGCTATTAAATTAATTCAAGAAATGCATACAATGGTCAAGTTCAAGAGAAAATATTGCTCCTCTCTATTCTGTATGGAGCAGAAGAATATTGCATCCAGTTCTAAGCCCCACATTTGAGCAAGCAGTCCAGAGATGAGCAACCAAGCACCTTGATAAAAACAATCTGAAAGGGGGGGAAAGTGGAACTGGGTATGTTTAGACTGGAGAAGAGAACTCTCTTCGAGTACCTGAAGGAAGTCCTACAGAAGGTGGGGCAGATTTGTTCAAAGTTATTCCAGAAGAAAGGATAAGTGGCAGTGGACTTACATGGGAATGATGCAGGTTTCTATTGCACATCAGGAAAAATGTCCTAATGGTAAGAGCTGCTCAGCAATGGAACAGATTGCCAGGGAGGTGATAGACTCTCTTTTACTTGTGTGTGTGTGTGGGAGGGGGGTTAACCAAGACCTGATGGCCCTCTGTTGCTAGGAATGCTGAAGTAATGGATGCTTCTGGTGGGCAGGGTTGATCCAGGCCCAGATGATCTCCAAGGTTCCTTCTAACCCAGACTTCTAACAGTTTATGATATTCAAAATCCTAGATATTACAACTTTGTTGTAGACATTTGCTCTCCATTTTGATCCTTTCTTATTTTGTTCTGTTAACGTCGTTTTTATTAAGTTGCCTCTAAGCAATTCTTTTCTGTTCTGGAATATATCTTTCCTGTGTGGAATAGTTTTCTTATGAATATAAAGTAATCACAATATGAAAAATGCCAAAGAAAATAAATTGAATTTTGACATTCCACTGAAACGAGAAACCAGAGAGCAGTGAAGGACGTATTTGCATCTGGCCCTGAAAGCTTCTCACTCAAGCATGCCTTAAAAGCCGGCCTGATAGAAAAAGGAAAAGAACCACATGGAACACAAGCTCAGTGTGGCCTTGTGCTTCCCACCTCCTTTAGATATGGAGGAGTTGAAAGTAGGATGGCCAATCCGTGGGATGAAATCTAGTCAACTGCAGTTGGAATTTGCCATGTTTCTCCTGTTGAATAGATAACTGTCAAGAATTCTCAGGTGGCTTAAGAAGACAAAGGCCCCTGTGGATGCAGATCTATTTAGAGAGCTAGAAGAGGAACGAGGACAATCACAGTGGAGGGATGGACTGTAGATACTGTAAAACGCAGAGTCCTTCCAGGATGGACTTCAAGGTTTTTGAGACCTTGATGTAAAGGCTGAGCAGTGATAGTGTTGAGTTCTAAATGATGCTTGATTGTCCATGGGAGATTTGGAGAAGGTTTCAAAAGGACCAAAATGAAGGAATGTGGTTCAGTGTATTGAAGGGATGTGTGTTGGGGTCTCCCTCTGCAAATTCATGAACTTATTTGTACAGCATGTTACAGGTAGTCCTCAACTTACGACCACAAATTAGCCCAAAATTTCTGTTGCTAAGTGAGGCAGTTAAGTGAATTTTGCCCCATTTTTTAACCTTTCTTGACACAGTTGTTAAGTGAACCACTGCATTTGTTAAGTTAGTAACATGGTTGTTAAGTGAATCCGGCTTCCCCATTGACTTTTCTTGTCAGAAGGTCACAAAAGGGAATCACATGACCCCAGGACACTGCAACCGTCATAAGTATGAATCAGCTGCCAAACATCTGAATTTTAATCACATGACCATGGAGATGCTGCAACGGTCATAAGTCTGAGAAACAGCCCTAAGTCAATTTTTTCAGTGCCATTGTAACTTTAAACGGTCAGTAAATGAACGGTTGTAAGTCAAGGACTACCTATATTTGTACTTTCAATATTTTAAACTTTTTTCACCCTTTTTTAAAATCAGAAAGTTTTCTCAGCCTCGAGTTTAGGGACTCTTTGCCATGAGGTCTCCAAGAGCATGAAAAGTGGGCAAATGGATTCCTGCAGAACCATTTGATGTGCTGTGTGACTTCACGGAGTCCTATAGTTGTAAATAAAACAATTAGAACTTCTCCCTTATTCTTTCTAGTAACTATTGCAAAAAATATTACCAGTGCCTGGGAACTTGCTTCTGGAATTTCTCAACCTCATCAAGTGAAATCGCTTCCTCTTCCTCTCTATTTCCAAACTTTCTTCTGAACTCTTCCCTGCTCTCTCTCTTTCTATTGGATCTTCTTCAGCTGAGGAAGAGTCCCTTGCATGAACAAGAGAGGGAGCTTTGACCAAAGCAGGAGCTTTGAAAAGGTTGAGAGCCAGAAAAGGAAAACCACAGAACAATGTTGTAAAAATGCATGTGGCGCCTGTGTAATGCAGATGAAGCAGCTGCAGAGCAATGTATTTCTCTGCCCATCCTGATCAACAGAGACATTTGCCCTGGATTATGTGTTCATAGTATGAAAATACAGTGCAGACAAAATATGTACAGTCAGTTTCCCTTTGGGGGAACGTCAGTGCATGATACCTGCAACAAGGGCTCCATTTAGCTATAACTCAATACCTGCAGGTGACACAGGTGCGCGTGGCAATATAGCTGGGAAGAAAATCCTCTGTGACATTTTTATCCAACGCTGGCTGCCCACAGCGTTGGATAAAAAAGGGAGCACACAGCTGTTGCAGCCACATGTCAACTTTTAGCCGACATACCAGGATACTTCCTGTAGCTGAGAGCCTCCTGGCCCCCTGCAGAAGAAGCTGCACCAGCAGCACTGCGGGGCGTTCGACACCCCCCCCCCGGGTGTTTTCCCCTTGTGCTCCCCCAGCGTCCAAAGGAGAAACTGGCTTAACACCCCTTATTGATTCCTCTGTTGAGAAGCAAAGCGATGGGTAGGAGTTCCCAGTGGAAGGAACTCTGCAATTATCAGTATATAAATATTTATATCATACATGCAAGAGACTCCTACCTGCCTTTTCCTCTTAATGATAACTTTCCCGGGGTTCCCCAACCTGGCAGCCTCCACACAGGTTCGATTTTCAAGCCCCAGAATTGTGAAGGCCACGCTGGAGATCCACGATCCTTTGCCCCAGTTCAACAGCATGTAAGCTTTGCACCACCTGAAACCCTTGTTATGGGCCCCCTTGGGTTGGTTTCTGGCGTTTCGCTATCTTTTTATTCCTTGTTTCTGTTTCTTATTGTATGTTTTAGAATGTTTTTATTTGTGATGTCAGATGAGGGTCAGGCAATACAAACTCAATGAATAATTAAATAAATATTATATAATACATTCTTTCTGGGTTCTAGAGAAGTTGCTGAAAATTGCCTAAATGAAGAATTGAGTGAATTACTCTTGGCTGTAGAAAGGCTGAAAGGCATTCAATCTGGAGAAAAAACACAGGAGAAATGATATCAGAGTTTGGGTACATAAAAATAGAGAGAGGATGACCATGAATGATTTCCATTGCTACAGACTCCAGAACTGCAAATAATCTGCCTAAGTTGCAACTGCCTAGATTTCACTTAAATAGAAGGAAAAACTTCTATTAAGATCTATATTACCTCCAGAGATTGTAGGTTATCCATCTAAGAAGAGGCTGGGCAGCCACTTCTAATTAGTTTTCCTACCTATTTGCAGCGAGTTGGATTAGATTATCTTTGCAGCCTCTTCCAGAATGACAATTTGATTATTCTATTGTTTCTTTTATTTGGTTCTGTATTTCTGTCATCACTTCTCAGTGATGGAAAGGGAGGCGCCTTATGCGTTCTACAAAACAGTCTCTGTCTTTCCTGGTTGAATCTTGGTCTCCAAGTAATGGAGCTACATTCAGACCGAATACGGCAGCGGTTCTCAACCTGTGGGTCACGCCCCCTTTGGGGGTCGAACGACCCTTTCACAGGGGTCGCCGCGCGTGCCATCTTTGTGCCACTGTCAGCAGGGG
>QLTV01000995.1:411677-426204 GCA_003457575.1 Thermophis baileyi
TGTTGCCTTGGCCGCCATTCAGGTCACTTCTGGTCCTGTGGCCCCTTCCACCTCCCAAGTCCAGGGCTCCAAAGGCCAGAATAACTTCTCATCAAGCGGGTTGGCCCTGGATAAACTTCTGGCATCTTTTGTTGCTGCAGCAAATTCAAAAATGAACCTGGTGTAACGTCAGTGTTTATTCTTGATGCGATATCTCATATTTCAGCATTTGCCATATGGAAAGAGCTGAAGGTCGCAGTTGAGGAGTAAATGCTGCCTCTCTGGGAAAATGCCCAGCTCTTATTCATGTCTCCCTCACAGCAGCCGAATCGCTCCCAGCCCAAGATAAAGAGCCCAGGGCTTCAGCCCACCTACTGAAGGTTCCAAGACTTAATTGTGAGACGTTAGTAAGGCTCACGCTTCTCAGTAACAGAACTGAGGTTTTGGGCCTATGTGTGCTCAGTTCACTCATCGAATCCTCCGGCCTCTCGGGGGCCGTCTGAGCCAGAAAGGAGCCATCAGAGAACATGCATGTCTTTGGGGTGAAACCCACCTATGGTGGCTTTCGCTTCTCAGCCAGACAGGAGGCAAGCGAGAAGGGCTTGGCTCTGAAGGAGACTTTGGGGCAGGTGGAAGGGAGAGCCACACGCTCTGAAGCAGGGCCAGCAGCCGAGGTAGTTCTTCTGTCAAAAGGACTTTGTTCACTCCACATACTACTTCATTTGATCACTGACTTTTGGGGGAGGGGGGGGTCAGATAAGGAATTTTCTTTCTGATTCAATGATCCTGTGATCAGGTGGGCTGCAGGTCATCACGGGGAAAATCTCTCTGTGTGGCTGTTAAGAGTTGATGGTATGAAGTCTGTATTGGGGGGGGGGGGGGCTAAAAGCATTAGATGTGGGCTAGTATAGTTGTCCAGTACATCCATCATCAGCCTGAAGGTCGTGTCTCTTCTTCTAAGAAGCAGCCCAAGTTACACCATCATACATTTGTCGTGACATTGCAGGGATGTTCCAACTAGCAGCCGCATTTATATCAGGAATAAAATGGAGAGGATGTTCAGACTTGTGTCTCGTTTATTCCAGGTATCAGGTCTGCATGACTATTCTAGCCTACGTCTTGCCACTCATAGTGATAGGCTATGCCTATATTATGGTGGGCATTACCCTATGGGCTAGTGCGATACCAGGGGACTCTTCGGACCGCTACCATGAACAAGTGTCTGCCAAGCGCAAGGTAAGCTCTATCAGAAGAAACCCAACCGGAAAGGAAAGCCCTGTCAAAGAATGCAGTTCGGGTCAGGGTCCAAACGTTAACTGAATAGAAGGAGGTAGAAACCGGTAGCCAAAATCTCTTTCCAACCACTCGGAGTCATTTGAGATTGGTTTATTTCAAGAACGGGAAAGCCCTCTAGATAGCACCACTAATGCCAGAGAGCAGGACTAAGGATAATGGATGCTGGGAATCGTAGCTGAGCGACATCCCAAAGACCTTCGCTTCTCCATTCCCTTTCTACCGTATGTCATTGAGTTACGTATATTAAAAGTTAGCATGTTGTAGCTCCCATTTTGTAACTTAGCTTGTTCTCCCAAATAAACACGATACCATGAATGTGCTGAAGGAGCTCTTGGCTTCTTCGAAGAGGGAAAGGAAGAATCAAAAGGATCACAACCCTGGCAGTGGATGTGATGTCTCCCTGGCCATCTTCCCACAGCTGGCCTGCTGTTTCCATTAGGGGAAGGCAAAAGCCAGCCCCCCCCCAAACAGCTGCGGGTGTCTCTCTCCTTGCCTGGCAATGCTGCTCTGTGGGCCCCCAGGGGCCTCTGTGGGAGCAGCCCCGCTTGTCTCCTCAGCTGGACTCAGTGCTTAAACTTAGCGGCTCTCCTCCTCACCTGGCAGGTTGTCAAGATGATGATCACGGTGGTCTGCACCTTCGCCATTTGCTGGCTGCCTTACCACATCTACTTCCTCCTACAACTTTTCAATGGTGAAATGTTCTCAGAAAAGTACATCCAGCAGGTCTACCTGGCGATCATGTGGCTGGCCATGAGCTCCACTATGTACAACCCAATCATTTATTGTTGTCTCAATGACAGGTAAGACCTTCTTCTTACGGCAGCTTCCGTTGCATAACAGATCTAAATGGTGTCTGCTCTCATGTCAGTTGGGGCCAAACGTAGTCATTTCATTCATGCCAAAGCTTTGCATCTTGAATGGGCTGGTTTTAAAATATTTGGAAGTCAGTAAGCCGACCAAGCGGAGCCTTTTGAACCTTGGCCTCGAAACACGAGGAATTTTTGCAAATCGTTTCTCTCCGGAAGATGCAATTTTTTACCTTCCACCAGCCCATGATTTCCCAGCACCCAGAGGGCTTGGCTACTTCTCTAAAGGAAAAGGGCTCACCTAAGATTAGAAAAAATTGGGTAAAAGTGTTGGATTGGCTAGTCCTTCTCTGAAGAAGCCACACTTTTGTTGTTTTTCAACACACAACTGCGTGAGTTGAAACGGGGAGGCAGGATTGTGTGAACGAAGCAGCTCCATGTCCAGATTCTTCCTTGGCACCCCAAGGAAGGTAGGATTGTGTAGCCGCACAACAGGTGAATTGAAAGTGTGAGGAGGGCTGTCAGGAGAGAGGCTGCCTACCAGACCCCTCAAAGTCTGATGCTGCAGTGGGGGAGCATTTCCTTTTGTTTGTTCTTTTACCCAGGATGCAAAGTACATCCTGTAAGTAAATTACAGTAAAAACATACAAATTAACATAATTTATGCAAAATGGACTCTGTTTTTAACAGCCCAGAGAATTCAGCTTTTCTTAGCATGGAATGAATGTTAGATATTAATACAAAGACACTTGAACTATTTCAGCCCCCAGGGTCATGAGAAGCACAGCCGGTCCTGGAAGCCAAGTGGAGGCTTGAGGGCAGCCACCAGAACAGGGTCTCCTCACGTGGCTGATATGCTCTGTCTTTTCAGGTTCCGGGTGGGCTTCAAGCGGGCTTTCCAGTGGTGCCCATTCATCAATGCCAGCGAATACGAAGGACTGGAAATGAAGTCAGCGAGGTACCTGCAGGTCCAGAACAGCCTCTACAAGACCAGCCGGATGGAGACAACGGTCTCTTCCGTCATTGGCAACCCGGAGGAGGAACCGGATGACGGCAGCAAACCCAGGCGGTCCTCCGTCGACCTGACCTCCAATGGCTCTTCCCGCAGTGACACGAAAACCATCTCGGAGAGCCTGAGCTTCTATTCCAATACGCTTCCCTGAGCAAACTCATGATTTAGCCACACCATGACCCCATTTCCATCCCTCTAATGAAGCTGCCACCCCCCAACAAACGGGCCCTTCCTGTGGCTGCCCAATGGGCTTTCCGTCTCCTTCCAAGTGGCTCCGTCCAATCAATGTTGCTCTTCTCCACTCATAAGAGGATTGCCAGTCACGGATCCTGTGCCTTCCTTCCGCCCGCCCGGTCTTTCCTCCTCCCTCTGTCCAGGATCTCTAGGCAGGGGTCATCTGGTCATCTCCTCTCTATCAAGCTGCCATTGTGGAAGCAGCGAATATGAATGAAATGTGTTTGAGGTGGAGTTTAAACATTAATTCTTCTTGGAACTCAATTCAAAATCCATTTCTACAACAGAACATTTGAATTTATAATATTTTAAATAGTATTTTGTTCCATTAGTGGACTTTCAGTTACTTTCCTTGAGTAACTGGTATACTTCCAGGATCACTTTTCTTCCATCCATTCATCACTGTTTGTTACCAGGGTTGGAGAGAAGTCCTTGACCACCTCTAGTGAGGTGAATTAATTCTGTTTCAGGATCTCCGCCTTTACCATAAGATATGGTTCAAGGCTACGTTCAACATTTTCTTAGTGCTTAGTCCCCTCAATGAAAACATTAGACTCAGTCAATGTAGAAAACCACAGGAAGACAGGTTCGACTCTATGTTTTCTATTAGCAAGAATTTTTTCTTCTTTCATAGGAAAAGAATAACTCAGGCATAGCAGCCATCCACCCGAAGCAAAATCTGGGATGTTCCAGAATCACCAACAGGATCCTGGGAATTGGCCACGAGGTGTTTGAACCTTCCTTGAAGTTTGTGCATTCCATGACTAGCAAAGCCGAGGGGAGGGGAGGGCTGCCGCCTGCCTACCTGCAAGCATCAGGACCGATGCCTTCTTCCAACAAACACAGCTTGAGCAGCTGGCAAAGGACCAAAATGAATGTGTGATTGTAATGCAGAGCCGGTTTTGGCACCAAGCTCATGTGACAGCGATGAATAGATGCCGGCTCTAATAAGATGGAACCAAATAGCATTTTAGAAAAGCTATGTGGTAATAAAAATGGGATAAAATAATTTAACAGGATAGAATCAGTTGTGGGTGAAAATATAGCAGGCACGTTTCAGCATGAGCCTTATACTGTATCACAAGGGGGCCATCAGCTTCTCAAGCAAGCAATCTCTTCCAGTTAGGGAGAAATTTTGAGGCTACAGGAGAGACCCATAGGTCTCTCACCACGGCCAGAGTGCTGCATCAGCTCCTGCTGACAAAAGTGATAATAGCACAATATTAGCTCTGTTACATAGAAGAGGATGGGATGAAGGCTTGCCCAAGCCAGTATGAAAACTCTTCTCTAATGAGATTACAAACTAGAGTCAGTGGTTCAGTTACCTGCTATCTAACTTTGAACATACTTACGTGTGTCTGCATCCACATACAATACCTTTATAACAAAACTCATCTCTGGCAGAATATTTTTCATTGTGTACTATGTTATGCAACCACACAGTAGCTAGGAGGTATTTGCTGATTGTCCTGAAAAATGGTACAACCCACTTTTCCACAGCTGAGCACAATAGTTGTCCAAAAACTGCTATAGTATTTCCACAAATGGCAAAAGATCAACATCACAGAACATCACTTTGTCCATTACGCCTGCATCAAGGTCCTCTTGCAAATACGCGATAAAGGAAAAAGCCCAAACCATAATACAGGCCAGAGACTTGCTGATGTCCCTGGGCTGTGCATCCATCTCCTGTGTTTCTTGATCTCCCAGCAACTTTTGAGAGTGTTGTTTACACAGTCCTTCCAGATTGGCTGCAGGGCTTGGAAAGGGGCGCCACCATGTTGCATTGGTTATCCTACTATCTCCTTGAGTGATTTCAATTGGTGTTCAGTGGTGAGACATTTGTGAGGTGCCTCAGGGCTCGAGGCTTTTCATCCTTATAGATGAATCTGCTGGATGAGATGAGCTTGGGGTCTGGTGTCATCAGGATGATTATGATACCCAACCCAGCTATTCAAGTTGAAGCCTCCAGACAAATCCCAACGTCTGGAAGCTGCATAGGTCTTGATGGCAAAGAGAAGTTCAGGCTCAATCCTGACAAGACTGAGTGATTATGAATTTTGGGGCTTTTGATTTGCAGTCTTGGAAAAGGCTGTACTTCCCCATTTCAGACTGATGCACAACTTGGTGTCTTCTCCAATGCACTCTGCATGGGGCTGCCCTTGAAGATCAGCCACTGGTCCAGAACATGGTGGTGTGGGGAGCGATGTGCATGGAGCACCACAGTTCTGTGGGCTGTGCTGATTGCCGCTGGGCTTCCGGGCTCAGTTTAAGATGCTGGTTACAAGCCATTCATGGCGTAAGGCCTGGTTATTTATAAAACAGCCTATCTTTTATAATTTCTGCCCACTCAGTAAAATTTGGCTTCAAGAGTACATTCAAGATCCCTTTGGTTAAACAATGTCATTTGTTGGGGCCAGTGGTGAAATCACAGTGGTGAAAACACCGCATGTGCAGCCCCGGGACATCCACTTATAGCAATAGCAATAGCAGTTAGACTTATATACCGCTTCATAGTGCTTTACAGCCCTCTCTAAGCGGTTTACAAAGTTAGCATATTGCCCCCAACAATCTGGGTCCTCATTTTACCCACCTCAGAAGGATGGAAGGCTGAGTCAACCTTGAGCCGGTGAGATTTGAACCGCTGAACTGCAGCTAGCAGTCAGCTGAAGTAGCCTGCAGTGCTGCACTCTAACCACTGCGCCACCTCGGCACTTGCCATCCCGGATTGCCGCCGCCGCCCTTCTCAGCCCCATAGCAGCAGCGGACGGCCCTTGGTGGAGCTGCTGCTGCTGCTCTGGGGCTGAGAGCGGCGGCGGTGGTGGTCCGAGATGGATAAGAGCCGAGGTGGCGCAGTGGTTAGAGTGCAGTACTGCAGGCTACTTCAGCTGACTGCTAGCTGCAGTTCGGCAGTTCAAATCTCACCGGCTCAAGGTTGACTCAGCCTTCCATCCTTCCGAGGTGGGTAAAATGAGGACCCAGATTGTTGGGGGCAAGATGCTGACTCTGTGAACCGCGTAGAGAGGGCTGTAAAGCACTGTAAAGTGGTATATAAGTCTAAGTGCTATTGCTATTGCTATGGCAAGTGGATGTCCCGGGGCTGCTGCACATGTGCACTGCATGTGCAGCCCCGGGACATCTGCTTGCCGTCCTGGACTGCCGCCACCGCCCCTCTCAGCCCCAGAGCAGCAGCAGCTGCGTCTCCACCCAGGGCCGACCTCATAAAGCAAGTGGGCGTGGGGGACCGCTGGGAAGGCTGCTAGCTCCCTTCCCTGTGGCCAGCCGGCCCCGACATGCTTGTCTGCCTTCCACGCAGCCTTCTGCTTGCCTGCCTTCACAAGCTGGCCACGGGGACACCAGGAAGGCCACATGGAAGGCAGGCAAGCATGTCGGGGCGGCGGGCCACGGGGAATGGAGTAGGGAAGGCAGGCTGGGACAGTGGGGGGGGGGGCAGGAGCAGCTAGGTAGGCCGCAACTTCACACGCTTACCTGGCAGGCAGATCAGGGGCGCAGCGCTTCAGGCAGGCAAGCTGCAGAGCAGAGACTGGGCGGGGCAGGGCGAGCGAGTGGTGATTGGGGGACCGGTTGATGGGCGTGGCCAGCCAGCCATCGCTACCGGTTCGGCGAACCAGGCCACATGTCCACTAATGGTTCTCCCTGACCGGTCTGAACTGGTAGCATTTCACCCCTGGTTGGGGCCCTGAAATGTGCCTTTTGTATCAGAGCACCTGCCCTCTGGAATAATATCCCCCTACAGATTGATAAGGCTCCCACCCTATTAATGTTCCAGAAACCTTTCAGAACCTGGCTGTTCCCCCAGGACGGGGTGGCTGCTGAAGCCCTCCTTGTAAGCTGTTGTTTTTCTGTTTCACTTGGTTTCTGTTCTCTTCTGAGTGTCTGTGATCTGTTCCTCCATTTCTATTGTGCTTGCTTCTGAGTCATTTGAATTTGGGTGGACTCATTAATAAACAAAGAAAGAAAGAAAGCTGTCAAGTAAGCAATTGACAGCCATCACTCAATGACCAGTCACAGGATATTTGGACTGCTGCATGACAGAATGTAAGAAGTTCCCTGTTGGGTCAAAGCCAACCGCTTCTCAGCAGCTACTCCGAAGGAGGGAAGGAAGCGTCTCCTGTTCTTCCCTGTGGCTGTTGTTCTGCCTGGTGTACCAGTCCCCACCAACCCCAAAGAGTTGGTCCGCAGAGGCACATGGGCACCATTTGAAGTCCCCACCCTTAAGTGGAATGGACCTTGCTTGTATGAATGGGCAGCAGCCAATCAGACATGATCATCATGACGCTTTTTATACTGCTGTGAAACAATTTAGGCAGGGAGGAATCAAGCAATGTAGCTGCGTCTTTGAACCAGACTGAAAAACTGAGAGGATTTTTGAGGACAGAGACAATGTGCTGTTTGCCGTATATGTAATTTCTTTCTTGTGTACATTGTGCAGGTCTGGGGAGCACTTCATATGTGCTACATATTTTTTACTTAAATGTGCTGCAACGTAGTCAGGTTCAAAATTGTAGCTTTTGCTGTGAAATGAAAAAACTTACGAGAAAGGTTACCTGTATCCTGTCCTAGTTTTGGATGCTACAATTGTTTGTGAAATGTTGATAGGCCAAAATAAACCATCCCCATCCGAGCAGTTCACCTACTCAAGTGCATTATATTTTGTGAGTCAAATCCTTATAACTGGGGTTTTCTTGAGTTTTGGGTGTTCTAATATATGGAATAATAGCAACAGAAATCTCTTTAAGAAGAATTGCAAAGAGATATTTTGCCAGTAAAAATTAGAGTAATATTGTAATGGAGATTTTAATGGAATGTTTGCCCAAGAATACTGAATAAAATTTTGATCCTAGAAAAACTGTTTACAAAGAAATAAAATCTAAATTGCTTTCCAGCTAGAGAAAACAAGCAGATGAGTATAAAATGCAGATAGTTCAGCATGAAAGTGGCTTATCCTTTGCCTAAGGGATGCTCAAGCACCTCTCTTTAAAATATTATAATGATAAATAACTATTCTAAGGGGGAATATCTTCACTTCACAGGATTGCCTTTCTACGTTGAGATAATCAGACCAGGGCCCCATTGCCCAGCTAAGAGGTAGAGGCCATCGGAATAGGCAGATGTCCCAGGCTTTGCTAGCCTACATCTCAGCTGGGAAGGCTTGCAGCAGGGCTGGATCCAAGGGTGGCTGGCTGGAGGCCTCCAACCTTCTCTTCCCAAAATGCTCCAGGTCTTCATAAACCTGGTAGTTAGGTAGTCAGTTGCTTCTCAAGGCTATGCTGAACAGTTCTTTTGGTTTTGTTTCAGTAAAAAATAACAGTTCTGTTGCTTCTTCTTCCTTACTCAATTCAACGGAATAATTTGATTCCGTTTCTTTTCATGGCTGCTATTTCCTTTTTCCTGATTTAGTTGCATTGTTGATCCTAGAAGGGATAATACCACTCTATAGTACACTGGTGAGTTCTGGTCACCGTGATGCAAGAAAAGATGCTGAGACTGTAGAAGGAGTGCAGAGAAGAGCAAGAAAGATAATTATGGGTCTGGAGGCCAAACCATATGAGGAACAGTTAAGGAAATTAGGTATGTCACGTCTAATGATGAGAAGGATTAAGGGGTGATATGATAGCTGTCTTCCAATGCTTGAGGGGCTGTCACAGAGAAGGGGAGGTTGACTTATTCTCTAATATCTGCACCCGAGGGCAGGACAAGAAGTAATGGGTGGAAGCTCATTAAAGACAGATCCAACCCAGAAGTAAGGAGAGATTTTCTGACCATGAGAACAATTAACAGATGGAACAGATCACCTCCCAGAGTTGTGGGTGCTCCATCATTGGAGGTTTCCAAGAAAAAAATGTACAACCATTTGTCCAGGATGGAATATAAGGTCAGCGGTTGGACTAGAAGATCTCTAAGGTCCCTTCCAGCCCTATGATTCTAGTCGACCAGAGAGGATATAAAAGAGAAAAATTGCAAAAATGTAGGTTGGATCAAGAGATCAGATTGAAGGGATGCATCATTAGACTGCAAATATGGACCAAGAACTAAGACTCCTCCATTATTCCTGTACATAGATCAACCAGATATTTTGGATGCAGTGAGTCCACAAGAAACTCCCAAATGGTTTGAGCAGCTTAAGAAATGGTCAGTAGAAAAACAACCCACTTTGACAAGCCCTTAACACGGAGGAATATTCTGTCCAGAGCACCCATCCGTAGCTCTAAGGGGGAAAGCAAGCTGGTTGATAAACTAAGCCATCTTTAGGTAAGGGAGGGGACAGGCTCAGAAGCCATGGCTTCTCAGGCTGGGCCATTCTCCTTCCTTCCCTTTTCAGGTGAATAAAAAGCCGCTGAGCCCTGGCAATCTGCTCCACTTAGTCCATCCATCACCTTCCCACTTTCCTGCCTCAGAGCCCCCTCATCAAGGCAGGAGGAGCAGGGAGGCTCCTGCTGCTTCTACTGCAAGAGGTTTGGGGGGGGAGCAAGGGTCCAGAGAGGAGCTGCTGGCTGCTGAGGCACCCCCACCCCCCAGTGCTGCATTGCATGTAACCCAGCCAAAGGGGCCCAGCTGCCTTGGCCCTTTGGCTCCTGGGATGAAGAGTTCTGCCCGAGTGACTTTCTGGCTCCTGAAACTTCCTGCAGTGATAATTGGACAGAGGCTGCAGCAACTTTGATAAATGCTGCATTTCATCATTCTTCAATTTCTTTCTTTTTGTTAAATTGGCAACCACATTTTAGAGCATCATGCGATGTTGCTTAATCAAATTTG
This sequence comes from Thermophis baileyi, assembly GCA_003457575.1. Classification (NCBI taxonomy): domain Eukaryota; kingdom Metazoa; phylum Chordata; class Lepidosauria; order Squamata; family Dipsadidae; genus Thermophis; species Thermophis baileyi. Next base: position 421,782 of record QLTV01000995.1, read on the forward strand.
TTAGCTTAAAGATTTCTGTCATTATTTCACTATATCGCCCTCTTCTCTTAATAGGAAGAAATTGCACTATTTACTTCTGCTTACAAATAAGAAGGGATTAGTTCCAGTTTACAATGCAGCATGCCTACATCTAAAAATAATGACATTAAATATGTAAAATTTCAGTGAGCAATTTGTCAACATTTTAGCTTAATTGGAGAAAAGAGAAGAGTGAAGAATGAAACCAGGCATTGTATTAATAATTCAGCCCTGCCAGGCTGCGGCAATGAAATGAAGAGGACCGCAGGGAACCCTTAAGGGCAATGTCCATCCAAACAACCCTCATTTGCTTCCTCTCCAAAGCATGTCTGAGTCCTCGGCTTCGTTGCAGGAGTCCAAATTTCAAAGCCCAAATTCTGATCTGAAATATGATGAGAAGATGGAGGGGGATTCACTCAATAGGTACAGGGCTGTGAAGACTGCGTTTTTTGCCTAATGATAGGTCGGGTCTGTAGACACAGTTAAAAGAATTATAACAATCATAATAGAAATATAATAGTCAGGTTGTGAGTTTCAATATAGTGAAGAATGCTAGCATCAATGTAACAATGTGATGACAGTTCTACACAAGACAATTCAAGTTGCAAAGCAGGCAGTAAAATGACATCCTACTTTCTAAAAAAGAAAGACAGAGAGACATACTGTACTATTAAAATAGAATACCAGCAAGTAGTCCAAATCTGCAAAGATAAAGTCAGACTAAGACTAAGAATGAACTAGGAACAGATATCAAAAATAATTTTAAAAAGTTTCTTTCAACATGTAAGAAATAAGAAAGTCAAGGAAACAACTGGTCCACTAATGGGAGAAGATGGCAAGGAGGTGACGGGCAGTAGGGAGAAAGCAGGACTGCTTAATTCATTATTTTCATGTGTCTTGACACAAAAGGAAAAAAACAGTCCAACCTATCAAAAGCAGTACTCTAGAAGACAGATTAGGAAGGCAAGTCAAAATAGGTAAAATGATACAACAGATGCTCAGAACAAACTTCCGCACATATTCAAAATATTATGTGTGTGTTTACATATTGTCCCAACTTGTCACCATGTCTTTTGCTCAACTTTCTGGATTTACTCTTAAGTCACTTTGCTCATATTATTTCAAGATTGTTTCATTTGCACAGTCCCTCCTGTCCTTCCGGATAGATGGCAAATTCTCATTAATACTAATGAAGGCTCTAACTTGGGGGAGCTGTTGGAGAATTAATTACTTATCTTACGACAGACAGACAGACAGACAGACATCAAAAGGCACTGTCTTCTAGTACAAGCTTGTTCCCATATTTGAGTTGGCCCCGGATACTTTCAGGAATGGGGGGCAGCAGGGGGCAGTTTGCCCCTTCCCCTTGAGCATGGAAAAGCTCAATGCTAACCTCCATTGCCTCTGGTGTCCTGCGTCAACAAGTGCCTATAAGTCCCTGGAAATCCCCCCCCCCAAAGTGTTTCCTAGGTTTGAAGTGCAAAGCAGCAGAGTTGTGTGAAGCCAGGGAGCATTTTGATTTTCACGGAAAATGTGCCCCTCTGTTCTGTTTTCAAACTTCAATAAAGTGGTTCACAAGCATAATCAAGGTGGGAGAAGCTCTTAGAAGACAATATTGTTTAAGGAAGCCAAATAAGACAACAGGCATGACCAGAATACAGACAAAGAAAGCAGGGAAGTCAACATTGTGCTTATAAAGATGCAGATGAATTCCCACTCCTTTTTTGACCGAGCAGAGTGGGTGTCCCTGCTTCGGTATAACCCATAACAGGGCCCTCAGGGTGGCAGAATGGTTGGGCTGTTTCAACGCAGGTGTTGCACTGAACTGCATCCCTAGTTTGAAAAGATATATCTTTTCAAGATATTTTTCTACCAGAGACTTACTCATCAACTGAATACAGAATAACAGAGTTGCAAGGGATCTTGGAGGTCTTCTAGTTCAACCCCCTTCTCAAGCAGGAGACCCTATGCCATTCTGGGCAAATGGTGGTTCAGTCTCTTCTTGAAAACCTTCAATGATGGAGTACCCGCAACTTCCAGAGGTAAGCTGATTAATTGTTCTTAATTAATTTAACACTGACAGGAAATTTATCCTTAGTTCTAGGTTGGATCACTCTTTGATGATGACATACAATAAATACCGGTAGACATAGAATAACAAAGTTGGAAGAGACCTTGGAGATCATCTAGTCCAGCCCCCTGCTCAAGCAGGAGAGTCTATACCATTTCAGACAAATGGTTGTCCAATCTCTCTTAAAAATCCCCAGTGATGGAGCGCCCACAACCTCTGAAGGCAAGCCATTCCACTGCTTGATTGGGTTAAGGTTAGGAAATTTCTTCTTAGTTCTAGGTTGCTTGTCTCCTTGATTAGTTTCCATCCATTACCTTACGGTGCTTTGAAAAATAGTTTGCACCCCTCATTGTTGTGGCAGGCCCTCAAATACTGGAATACTGCTATCATATCTCCCCTAATCCTTCTTTTCAGTAGACTAGACATATCCAATTCCCGCAACCGTACTTCATATGTTTTAGCCTCCAGCCCCCTAATCATCTTTGTTGCTCTTCTCTGCATTCTTTCCAGAGTCTTCCATCCATTAGTTCTTGTCCTGCCCTCAGGTGTGTTGAGAATAGGTCAACCCCCTATTCTCTGTGACAGCCTCTCAAATATTGGGAGATTGCTATCATGTCACCTTTAGACCTTCACTTTGTGCAATTAGACATATCTAATTCCCACAACTGTTCATCATATCCTTCTGTCAGGTCCACTATTGTGTCCTGCCATTCTGTTGGAAGGGTGGGGGGAGGACAGCTTACTGGCATTTTCTGCATACTTTTGCTTTTGCTGTAACTGCTTGGGAATTAGGGAGGGGGATTGTCTTCGGAGACAGAGTATACTCCCTCCCAGCCGGTTCCAGCCTGATTTCAAGGCCGTCCATGCCCTGAGAGAGAACTGTTATTATAAAAAGTTTTTTTTTCCCAACAAACATTACATATTTTATGAACAAAGTGTTGTCCGGATCAATCATACATAGCTTTCCAAATACATAATCCATTTCATTATCATCTCTCCATTTCATTTCCAACCCATAATATTCTCCTTACATATTTCTTTATCTTTCTTTATTTTCTTTAATACATAAATAATATTACTAATCGCCCTAGATTCCTAATCCCATACAATAACATCAATTCTATTCTATTTACTACATACATTTCTCATATTTTCTGTCCCACTATATTTCAACTCCTTCTCATGAGTTCATTAATCTAATGTAATTTAAATTGTCTTTGAAAATAAAACAAATTACCCTTTCACATTCCATCTACTGTTCTGTTTTACTATAATCAATATACATCGTCATCCTCAAATCTTACACAAAAAAACCTTTAATTTAATTAACAGTGCACAATTAAAAATGTAAAAATGAAAGAGCCGAGGTGGCGCAGTGGTTAGAGTGCAGTACTGCAGGCTACTTCAGCTGACTGCTAGCTGCAGTTCGGCGGTTCAAATCTCACCGGCTCAAGGTTGACTCAGCCTTCCATCCTTCTGAGGTGGGTAAAATGAGGACCCAGATTGTTGGGGGCAATATGCTGACTCTGTGAACCGCTTAGAGAGGGCTGTAAAGCACTGTAAAGCGGTATATAAGTCTAAGTGCTATTGCTAAGTGCTAAGTGCTATCAAATTTCCCATCCCCCTTTTTTTCCTGCTAAATCTGTTATTATTATTATTATTTATTTATTTATTATATTTCTATGCCGCCCAACTCCCAAGGGACTCTGGGCGGCTTACAACAATATAAAAAAACTATTAAAAGAAAACATAATAAAAACATTTAAAAACAGTTAAAAACTCATACACACCATTTCATGGCCGGATCTCACCGATTACAGAGGCGAGATCAACGGCCCCAAGCCTGCTGGAACAGCCAGGTCTTCACCGCTTTCCGGAAGGCCAGCAGGGTGGGGGTGGTCCGGATCTCAGAAGGTAACTGGCAACGTTCCCTCTAACAAGTGAAATCGCTGTGCGGCAGTTTGAAACTGTTGCGCGGCGATTCCCTGTCATGTGCGCGGCCGCGCAGCAACGTGCCCTCTGACATGGGAAGTCGCTGCGCGGCAGTTCAAAACTGCTGCGCGGCGATTCCCTGTGACGTGCGCGGCCGCGCACCTTAGAGGGAACAGTGGTAACTGGTTCCAGAGGGCCGGAGCAGCCACAGAGAAGGCCCTCCCCCGTGGGCCTGCCAGCCAGCACTGTTTAGCTGACGGGACCCGGAGGAGCCCAACCCTGTCGGATCTTACTGGTCACTGGGAGCTATGTGGTAGGAGGCGGTCTCAAAGAGAACCTGGCCCTGAGTCGTGTAGGGCTAGAGTGGAGATGTCGGAGGTCGCCGTATGAGTACAAAAAAAA
>QLTV01000995.1:515144-537276 GCA_003457575.1 Thermophis baileyi
TCTCTCGCCCGTTTCGCAGCGGCATCTTGGCAAACGTGCGGTAGGTTTTCGGGGGGGGGGAGAGGGCGGTCGGGGAGGGGGGCTGAATCCCCGGCCGCTTCCTTTCCTCTGCCCGGCGGAAGCGGGTCGGGGGCGCCTCTCCCCAAACGGGTCTGCAAGGGCTGGGAAGCGCTCCCTCCCTCCCGCGGCAAAGCCGGCCGGGCGCCTTCCGGCCCCTGCCCACTCGCGCCCGCCTCGAGCTGCCGGAGCAAGAGGAGCCTCGGGGGGGGGGGCCTTCGGAGATCTCGGGGGTCCCTGCAGCTTCCCAGGGAGTGGCTGTGGCTGCGCCCGATCCGGTGCTTGGCAGCCGAGCGGGGTCTTTTCTGGGCAAAGGGGACCGAAGACCCCTCAGTGCCATCCCAAGCTTTGTCCCCCCCCCGAAGCCCCAGGAGAGAGGGGGGTATGGCCACTTTCTCCTTTTGTCTTTGAACTGCGCGGGGGGGGGGCGCAGCCTTCTCCTTGCAGGCCTGGTGAGTCACCCTCCCCGGGTGGGGGGGGGTCCCACCTGCCCCCTCGGGCTCTTTTCTCATTCGGCAGCTTCTCTTCCAGGCCAGCGGGGGGGGGGGCGGGCGCCCTCAGGGGAGATGCGCATCCCAAGCGGTTGTCTTCGAAGCCGCTCAGGATGCGCGAGTGGCAGCTGGGCCGGCGGCTGTGATCCCCCCTGGCTCCCGCGGGGGCTGCTGGTTTCCAGGACGGCATTGTCATTCTGCGGTGGTGGGGTAGAAGGGGTGGGGGGGTAGAAGGGGGGCCCTCGGCTTCTGTGGCGGAGGCTGCGGAGTAGGTGGAAGCACTGTGGCCATGGGCCTGAGGGACGGTATTTCTGCCTCTCAGCTTAACCATCGCATGCAGAATCTTATAAACTCACATTCTCCCTCAAAAATGGTAACTTTTTTCCCAGCTGGAAGTGGCTTAGTATATTTCTTCTCCCTGTGCTATTTCAGCTCAAAAGGGTAAGCAGAGATGGCCGGCCAGAACTTATAGGCATGCGATTCCAGTGTTAACGGAATCATGGTTTATTCAATTAATTCAGTTGCCTAGGTTCAGCCTGAGCTACAGAAGAGAATTGCAGAATAACAGGGTTGGAAGGGACCTTGGAGATCTTCTAGTCCAACCCTCTGCTCAAGCAGGAGACTCTACGAATCCAATCAATGGCTGCTGCACTTTTGCTAGCACTTTGTACATCACTCAGGCATCTCTCTTCAGAGTGGGGACCCCTTTCTCCCTTGCAACCGGCAGGTATGGGGGCTTGACTTTTATATTCCAGGTTTCTCAAAGCTTTTTGATAGCTTGGCCATGATCGTGCTGAACACTTGAGCAGTTATAATTCCACGAGAAGAACTACAGAGGCAGGCCACAATTAAAGATAGGCAGGGATCTGCAGCAGACCTCTTAATGTGAGATCCAGGAGATCCACTGGCAGTAGAGCTTGACCATTGGAGTGTAAAACTCCTGTGTGGCTAATTTTGCCACCTCCTTGCTATCCGGGCTGCCTTCTCCCTGTTCCCCAGTCCCTGCCCGCGAGGGCCACGGCTGTCTGGTCAGCCTTCCTCTTTGGCCTCCGTAGCTTCATTTCACGTCTTGCCTGCAGAAAGGACCGCTTAGCCTTTCCCTTGTCACATCACCCTGAACGAAGGGCTGATATTGCGCAATATGTCCTTGCCGTGATAGGTTCCAGCTGCCAGCGCTCCCTGTGCCTTAGAAAAAGCCACCTCTCTGTTTCCATGGTTATGTTCAGCTTTAGATATTAGTTGATGCCAAAATGCAACAAACACACATGCCGAATGATGGAGAGTCTCTGCTTGCAGCTGCTTTGAGACGCGGCCCGGAGGTTCTTTCGTGGCCCTCATTCCGTTGAGTCATAATTATGGCCGTTCCATTGGAGGAGCAGGGGAGCCTGCAGTGGGATTTTTCCAAAAGGAAATCCGATTTCTAACTCAATGAATACTAGAAGGGAGTCATTCGGAGAACCTGAACAGTTGGCAGGGCAGGATCAACAGCAGCAGCAGCAGCAGATGTGCCTGTAGATGTGAAAAAGGGGCCTTCCACGCACCCCCACCCCCCCCTCGCAGGTTGCAGCTTTGGCAGCTTCCTGGGGAGGGGAGAGAATAGCTCTAGAAGATGGGGCAAGAGCGGGGTGGTGGTGGTTCTTTCTCGCTTTGATTTTGCTTCTCACAGGAGAGGAAGCTCAGCTGGGAGGTGGGTTCTCTGCAGCCTCAAGGTTCCCTTCTGAGCTTGGCCAAGGGGCAGGGGGTCCGCGGTTGAGATCCAGGCTACTACTTGGGTGCCTGGAATCAGACACCCACGTTGTGCAAAGTCAAAACGCACTAGCCAGGGGAGGCAGGGTTTGCTTGCTGGGTTCAGGACTGAGCCGATGCCCAAGGCTGCATGGCCCTTTGTCCTATTGGTGGGAGTTACATGATTTATAGCATTTATAGAATTTTATCTCTCAGGGCAATACAAGAGCTAATTTTCCTCACAGAACCAACCCAAACTCTCCCAGGAAGCTGAGTGGAGCCTGGGAGTCCCCACCGCCGAACGGGCACATTCACAACTGGGCAGACTCTCATAGGAAATCCCAGTCGGCTTTGTTTTGTTTGGTAAATTTACATGTTTTGTTCTCAGAAACTCAAGGTGATTTCACCAGCACTCCTCACTTAGCACCGCCCTTGTGGGGTGAGCTGGGCTGCTTCCACTTGTGCCAGTTTCTCCCCTGAAGCTGTCCCAGTACGATTGGCCTTTCCTGGGCAGTTGCTTCATGGTCCTTGCCCATTGCTGTCAGAGGACACCTGGTTCACTCTCTTGCAGCGATGAAGTCAGGAAAGCTAAGGCTCAGAACGAACTAAGTCTTGCAACAAATGTCAAAAATAATAATAATAAACGTTTCTTTCAACATGTAAAAAAAAAAGTCAAGGAAACAATTGGTCCACTAATGGGAGAAGATGGCAAGGAAGTAACAGGCAGTAGAGAGAAAGCAGAGCTGCTTAACCCATTCTTTGCATCTGTCTTCATGCAAAAAGAAAATAACAGCCCAACCTACCAAAAACATAACCATACAAGGCAGACTAGGAATACAAATTAAAATAAGGAAGAAAATGGTAAGAGAACACCTGTCTGCTCTAGACGAGTTCAGATCACTGGGACCTGATGGATTACATCCCAGAGTTCTGAAGGAGCTGGCGGATGTGATCTTGGAAACATTGAACTGTATCTTTCAAAGATCCTGGAGCACCGGGGAACTACCAGAAGACTGGAAAAGAGCGAAGTTTGGTTCTCCAAAAAAAGGGGAAAAAAGAGATCCAAGAAACTACAGACCAATCAGCCTAACATCAATACCTGGGAAGATCCTGGAAAAGATCATCAAGCAACAGGTCTGCGGATACATAGAAGCAAGCAAAGTTATAACCAATAGCCAACATGTGTTTCTCAAAAACAGATCTAGGGGTGACATGATAGCAGTGTTCCAATATTTGAGGGGCTGCCCCAAAGAAGAGGGGATCCACCTATTCTCCAAAACACCTGAAGGCAGGACAAGAAGCGATGGATGGAAACTGATCAAGGAGAGAAGCAACCTAGAACTAAGAAAAAATTTCCTGACAGTTAGAACAATTAACCAGTGGAACAGCTTCCCTTCAGGGTTATCTCTGGACAGCCACTTGTCTGAAATGGTACAGAGACTCCTGCTTGAGCTGGGGGTTGGACTAGAAGACCTCCAAGGTCTCTTCCAACCCTGTTCTTTTATTCTTGTGTCCAAAGGATCAGGAGGAGTCGGGGGGGCTGCCGGGCTCCCCTTGATTTTTACGCAGAGCAGCATCTCTCTTCCTGGCTCTCTCTCAAACATGCAGGAGTTTCTGGAGCTGCCCTTGGCTGTGTCAGCAGGGAGAAGAGGCCTTCTCCTCGTGAAAGCAGCTGAAGGACCCCGAAGCCCATCTGCCTTGTCAATTGAGGAAGGAAACACAAGCGGCATCTTGCAGGGGAGTCGGAGCACCCTGGTCCCATGGGTCTGGGCCAGTAAGGAGAAGGCTGCTGCCCTGCCCCTTTTCTGGGGTCAGCCCTCCCAGCCATGGGCTTCCTGGCTCAGCTCTGCACTTCGGTCCCCTGGTGTCATTCTGGGGGTGAAGAAAGGCAGACACAAGTGCTTTTGGTCACAGGAAGCCCTGAGCTGCCCCAACAGCTATTTGGTGGGGGGTGGGGTGGATTTTGTGTGTGCGTGTGTGTGTTGGTGATGGAGTGAGACTTTTGCATTAAAAAAAACAAAAAAACCCTCTGATTTTGGAAAAATGCTCCAAGCACGGAAGTGTTGCGGGCCTCTTATGGTTGGTAAGGGTGGGTGGAAGCTGTCATTCCTCTTTTTTCCATCCCTAGTTATTCACTGTATTGTAACATGCAAATACAGTAATAGACTACAGAATACAGGTATTAGCTCAGTGCAATGGTATTTATACAATTTAGACTCAAAATTGTTAACACTGTAGCAATTTGGATAGCAATTTAAAACCTTAATGGTAAGGAAAACAAAAGTCTGTATATCAAAGTGGGCTCTGAGGCTAGCTTTCCGTGAGCGCCTGACCACGGCCGGTTGCAAGCGAGTTGCCCTCATCCAAAGTTCAGATCGAGAACTGGGTGGGGGGGGGTGTCCCCAGATGTTAATGTATGCACCTCCCCTACAACTCCAAGCACAAGGTGAACAATCAGCCCGATACAATGAAACTTTGGGAAAGGTGAACTTTTCAACTAAATGGCTCTTCATACGTGGACTCTTATCTCACACACACACACACACACACACACACACAAGGGAGGAAGAGCGCAGAGACTGATCTAGACTCCCGTTGCCTGGGAGCAACTTCTTATATTCTTATTTATTAAGTGTAAGGTAGCTGTCCACTACAGTGCCCTCCGTCTTCAGCTCCTGGAGGAAAGGCAACGTATAATCTAAGAAATACATTTAAAAGTAAGTGAACAAGAGGTTTTAGTCAGTGAGAGTGAGCTGGACGTGTCATCATTGGCACTACAGCATTGGCGGCACCACAAGGAAGCCGGAGAAGGAAACGGCTCCAGCACAGTTGGATTAGAGTTCTACTTCATTGAAAGCGACTACAGGTAGTCCTCGGCTTACAACAGTTCATTTAGTGACCGTTCATAGTTACAACAGCACACTTAAAAAGTGATTTGTGACCCTTTTTCACACACGGGATCGTTGCAGCCTCTCCAGGGTCAGGTGATCAAAACTTGGATGCTTGGCAACTGACTCCTATTTATGACGCTTGCAGTGTCCTGGGATCTGACAAGCCAAGTCAATGGGGAAGCCAGATTCATTTAACAACCCTGTTACTAACTTAACAATTGCAATGATTCACTTAACAACTGTGGCAAGAAAGTTCGAAAAAGGGGGCAATAACTCAATGTCTCACTTAGCAACAGAAATGTTGGGCTCAATTGTCGTAAGTCGAGGAGTACCTGTATCTGTCTGGATTTGCCCTTCCCTCCCTCCCTCTTATGCCCCAGGGAGAAGGGGGAGCCAGTCTGAGTCTCCTTCCGATGTCTTCCTGCATCACTCTTGCTTCTTCGGGCCCCGGGGATGTCCAAGCAGCTTCCAGAAGGTCCTTCAGGGCCACCCCATGGCTCCCAGCAAGAGAACAATTAGGCCACGAAAAGCAGCCCCCGCCCCCCCCCCATCCCTGCCTCTGCTTTGGCCAGAAGTAAACCAAAGGACAACTCTGGGTTCAGCTTCCTTGGGGCCATTAAGGGCCATAGCTGGAAGTAGGTGGACGTTCTCCGGGTCAGGCTTCGTAACCCCCGGGATTCTGTGAGGAGAAAAATCCAGCTCTGCTGGAACCAGGAAAGCTCCCGGGTCTTTTCACCCAGCCTTCCCCAGCATGGGGAAAGTCAAAGCATCCTGACGCCTGGTGGGGCCTCCGTCTCTGCCTTGGAGGCAGGGGGTTCTGACTCTAGAAGTTCGGTCTTTGGGGTTGGACTAAAACCATATCAATCCCCTCAATTTTCTTTGCATGTTATTTTTTATTTTGAGCACTAGATTAAAGGGCATTGAAAAAGTTTTATGGAAAAAGGAAATTACATGTTGCTGCTAGTCAATAAGTTGACTTTCAGCTCTGAAAATCCTGTCCTGGAGCTCTTTGGGCATGGCCCCAAAAGTGGACAATTTGCCTCTTCTAGGGCCATGGAAATGCTTTGACAAAACTGCCTTTTCTGTTTGATAGTTCTTTTGATCTTTGTCTCCTCTCCTCTCCTCCTCCTTGAATGGTCAATACAGGAGCAATGTTGTAATGCTGAGAACTTAACATTATTCTCTCTTTTAAACCAATCATAAATCCAGAATAACTGGATTAGGAAGCAAAGAACATTATTTGGAGAATGAGAGTTTACTAGGTATTAAACTTGGGGTGCACAGTTGCTGGGGAAGAAATGAGGGCCAACCTATCTATCGGCATGTCAAGGACTGGAATTCCAAAACACTGCAGGCCCAGGTCAAAGATGAGTTAATAAAATGTATAATTGCTTTTAATTGTAATGTACAATTAAATATATTTAAATAAGATGACTTCCCTTTTTGTCACTTAAACATGTAAAATTAATTTCTGGAGGGGTGTACAGCCACACTCTCAATATATGTTGTGCTGATATTCCATGCTTACAATTTTATATAGTTTTAATTATACCACATACTGTCGGACACATTAATTAATGTGTTGTGATAAGAAGCAAACTGCTGTATATTCCTCCAGAAGCAGAAACATTTTTTCCTCAGTGCTCCTGGTAGTGAAGTCCCCAAAGGGGCCATTTGCCTGTAGGGGCAGCATCGAAGGCTTGCCAGGCCCGTTGCTGTGGGCTTTTGATCAGGACAGCAAGAAATGTTTCTGGGGAGAAGCTCTGACCTTATGCCTACACTGACATCGCCTCTGCACTTAAGAGCCGTGTATACGGTATTATTGTGAGCTTGTGTGCTGAGATTGTTTCATTTGTTTAATTTTTTTTTTGTACAGCTGAGAAAATGATTGTTGTGTTCCATAAAAAATATTAACTGTTCTAGCTGTGTGACCTTTTCAGTCAACTCAGTTTCTTACTCATTTCTTGAGCACAAGGGCTGGTATTGCCAAGAAAACAATATGGACATGTCAATTCTAGAGTCAAGGTGAACCTAGGGCGGGCTTTTGTCTTTTTGTCTTTCCTACAGACTGGACACTAGAGAAATTAGAATTTTACTCTCTCTGGGTGGCTGTTTAGTGGAGTGGCCCCAAAGCTTTGACATGGTATCAGGTGATGAATCTCAGTCTAATGACCTGAGGATGGGGAGCACGATGGGCAGCGTTTCAAGTCCTTTTGGCTGCTGAACAATGAAGAAAAGAAGATTGCTAGGTTGGGTTCATCCATTGTGCAGTTTAACATAGTTAATATGAACTTGGCTGAGTTTGTTTTATGACTCCTGCTAGCTATAAATCATGGTTTATGCTTAGCATGATGTGTGAATATAGCCAATTACGAAGAAGAAATCATGTTTAAGCAAACTATATGTCTAATCCTACGTTCCTTGGCAAAATCAAGGAGAAAAGCTACACAGACTTTAGTAAGATGTCTTCAATGCTAGTCTGGGCTAAATACAAGTAATCCTTGCTTAATAACTTAGCAGTAGATAGAAACTAATCAAGGAGAGAAGCAACCTAGAACTAAGGAGAAATTTCCTGACAGTGAGGACAATCAACCGGTAGAACAGCTTGCCTCCAGAAGTTGTGACTACTCCAACACTGGAGGTTTTTAAGAAGAGACTGGACATCCCATTTGCCTGGGATGGTATAGGATCGCCTGCTTGAGCAGGGGGCTTGGACTAGAAGAATGTAACTGATGAAGGTTTTTTTAGAATAGACAACAAGGGAAGTCAGGGCTGCTGGAGAATGTGTAATCTAGCAGAATCCTATACAATACAACAAGCTCACTTTCTACCAATTCACAACAAGCAGGACGTTTGGAGAAGCTGGAAAAGGTTCACAATGTGTTCTTCGGGCAGGTTGTGTTGCAGAAACAAAATGCTGTTGACTAAGGGGTCAGCGGTGCAAGTGCGCATGGAATAACATCCATCATGATTGATCAGGTTGGACTTTAGATGCATTATTAAATTAAATGTGTTTTTCCAAAATACTGGTATTCAAACCTTAATAGGCAGTTATCAATGGGTAGAATGGGTTTGAACCGCCAGATGGTTTGAGACAGGCTGATGCTGGGCCCACATCCAGGTTTGCCACAGGGCAGTGGCAGTATTGCTTCAATTATTGTTGTGCCTCGTAAGTCTTTGCAACAAATGCAGCACTTTGTTTAAAATGTGAACGTTGAGGCACGCCTTGCAGTGTAAGTGTGGGAAGTGTTGGAGTTGTTATGCGTGTTTGATAGCCTTTATTACTGCAGTTGTGGGCTTCACTTGCTGCTCTGTGTGTCTGTAGATGTACCCATCTGTACAGAAATTAAGTTAATGATTTGTCAGGATTTCCATGGCTGCAGAGCTTTGGAGGGATGTATTTCACGGAATCCTAAAATTACGGAGTTGAAGCGGATTCACAGGCATCATCTAGTCCAACCTTTTGCAATGAATCGTGCAGGGTGCTCCAGGCGTGGTCTCCCCCGTGCAGAGGGGAGGGGAAGAAGGACTTGGGGCATTTTTGCTAGTGATTCTTCTAACACAGCCCAGAACTGCATCCGTCTCCCGCTACCGAGTCACATTCAGCTGGTTGTCGGAGTCCACACCCTAGTCTCTCTCTGCTGTTGTCCTTCCAGGCCACAACCCCCCCCCTATTGTTTGCGTGTCCCGAAATGTAATTCCTTACCTTTCTCCCTGTTGAAGCTTCCAACCTGCTAGATTAGTCTGCAATCTTCCTCTGTCATTTTGGGTGTGGGCTAGACCTCCCAATGTTATATCAACTGCAAATTTGATAAGCAGCCATCAGTCCTACCGTTCAAAGTGTTAATAAACTAGTCAAATAATATTGAACAGTAGATAACATTTGAAGTAGCTCAGAGCAAACACTTGAGAAGCCTCTTGCTGCCTGTCTCCTCCTGAGATTTCTTGCCTGGGCTTCCCTTTGAGCAGCGGCTCCCTCTTCTCTGCCACAGGAGATTCCCTGCCCCTCTCACTCCCAGGAAAGCAGCCCTGCCCCTTTGCCCATCTGTAAAGCAGGGGTGAAACACACACACACACACACACACACACACACACACACACACACCCCAGTTTGAACAGAATGAAAGCGCAGTTTACTTGGCCCTGCTTAATAACATTTGGGGGAAAATTCCAGAATGATGTGTTGAACTGAGCAACATGTGAACGAGCTAGAAAGCTCAGTGACGGGTATACAGAGTCGGTATCAAGAGATTTTATTTCCTTCTGAGCCACCCTGCCTCTCTTAAAAGTTGCATTTGTCCTCACTCTTTAAGTGGTCAATCCAGTCCTGCAAAGGGGTGAATTTCTTTGTCTCTTTTTTTTCCATAGATTTTTTTTTTTTTTTTGCAAATGCCAACCTTGTAGTTATTTTATGCAGCATCAGAAGCAGCAACAAAAGTGGTGCTGATGAAAGTGTAATTTCTTGGCAGGTGGTCCAGCATTTTCATGTGGAAAACACACAGCTTGGATTTTGTGCAATTGCTCCACCCTTCCATTTCTCCTCTTTTGTCCCCGTATTGATTTTCTCCTCCCCTTCGTGCTCAGTCTTTCAATCCCTGTTAATCTGTTTTGATTACAGTAGGTCACAATGTAAAGTGCGCCCCTCCCCCGCCTTTCCCGAAGCTGTCATTAACTCCTCTTAGTTGCTGCGTAACTCTGAGAAGGATCTAGGGGTCCTAGTCCAGCGGTCCCCAACCTTTCCACCTTGGCGTCCCAGTCCCGGGGGGCAGGGACGTGTGAGTGGCAGGCACACGCACACACATGCACACAGCTTCATTGGTGCGAGCAGCGGGCACATGTGCCTGCCACTGGCACGAATGGAGCTTCGCGCGTGAGTGGCGGGCGCTTGCGCTCACGCGCGAAACTTCACTCGTGTGAGTGGCGGGCACTTGCGCTCACGTGATAAGCTCCACTCACACGAGCCGGGGGGGGGCCTTGAGCGGAGGGCACTTGTGCTCACGCGAAGCTCCACTTGAGTGAGCAGAGAGTGCTCGCACCTGAAGCTCCATTCACGTAAATGGAGCTTCATGCGTGAGCGCCCTCTGCTCACACGAGTGGAGCTTTGCGCGTCAGCTCAAGTGCCTCCGCTCAAGGCCCCCCACCCGGCTCGTGCGAGTGGAGCTTCATGCGCGCACGTTGGCCCACCCCTCAGAAATCCAACTATGAAGAAAGCTAGAAAGCAAATCTATTTATTCTGTCTTGTAATTGTGGGAAGTGATTCCTGAAGTGAATCTGAAATTAAAAATGTTTTTTTTTGTAAAATTTTAGTGACATGAATCCAGTTTTTATATTTTTATTGGGAGCCACTTCAAATGCTTTTACGAAGGGTAATATAGAAATAAATAAGCACATCATTCCCATCTCAGGAAAAATGCAAAAGACAAAAATTTTTAAAGCATCCCAAAGTATGTGTTATGTTAGATTGCAAAGGAAGTGATGTTACTACCAACATAATCCTTGTTGTGAATTAAATAGAGTCTAGTTTCAGTTGCTAGTACCGTGAGCTGTTGAATCACAGACACACATATACATGTTTTAATTTACTGTCAGCTGTTCAGCTCAATTTCCCTTTGAGGCCAATTAAAAAGGAAGGGTTCTGTTGTCAACAAATGCCATGTAATTAAAGGCAACTGAGATGCAGAGAGTCAAGTTCCCAGATGGCTGATGGGCTCTGGGGCTCCAATCCACTCTCCTTGAGCAAGGCTCACTTAGAGTGGAGCTGCTCCTGTACTCCAGCTCCTGAAAGTATACCAATAGGCAGCAAACCCCACCCTCCCTCATAACTGATGATGTTCCCTAGTTGGGTCATGAAATGTCTGCACACAACCAACCAGTCTCAGAGATCTCCATTGCCTCAGATCTTTGGAAGATGAATCACAGAGATTAGGGGACTGAGCCATTTCCCTTTCAGAGCACAAGCTTTTGGGGAGCCAAGTGCTGAGCTGGCTTCTGAAGGCTTAAGACCACGAGAAATGATAATACCGCTTTATGCTGCACCAGTGAGACCACACTTAAGATACTGCATCCAGTTCTGGTTGTCACAATACAGAACAGATGCTGAGACCCTAGGAAGAGTGCAGGGAAGAGCAACAAAGATTATTTTATTTATTACATTTGTTTGCCACCAATCTTGTTGCTATAAAGGCTCCGGAGACTAAATTGTATGATGAACGGTTGAGGGAACTAGGTATGTCTAGCCTTTTCAAGAGAAGGATTAGGGGGGGTACATAATAACTGTTTTCCAATGTTTAAGCGGCTGCCACAAAGAAGAGTCAACCTATTCTGCAGGGCATCTGAAGGCAGGACAAGAAATAATAGATGGAAACTTGTCAAAGAGAGATCCAATCTAGAACTAAGAAGAAATGTCCTGACACCGAGAACGATTTATCAGGCTTTCCTCCAGAAGTTGTGGGTGCTCCACCACTGGAGCCGTTTAAGAAGAGACTGGACAGCCATTTGTCCAGAATGATATAGGGTCTCCTGCTTGACCAGGGGGTTGGACTAGAAGACCTCTGAGGCGCCTTCTACCCATATGTTTCTAGATGTGACTTTTTAGAGCAGTGTTTTTCAAACATGGCAATTTTAAGATGTGTGGGCTTCAACTCCCAGAATTCTTTTTTAAGGTGTGTCTTGGGCAGTTAGAAAAAGGTCAAGATGGCAGCCCTGCCCCTTGTCACCTGTGCCGTGCTTGACCGGGTCCTTGCTGCCACCCTGAAGCTCCTGCAGCAGCCTAGTCTCCTCTCCGTTCTTCCAGGAGGAAAGCAAGGCCTCCCTACACCTGAAGAGCACCTGGACGAGTCCTCTGTCCAGCATGGTCCTTTCTTTGCAAAGCCGACAAGACCTGCGGTGTCTCAGGAGGTCTGGCCACCCCATGTTTCTTCCCGTAGATGCCCGGTTTAGGTCCGAAGAGTATCTTTAGATACAAGCAGGCCAGGATGGGATTGTATTGTGCCCTTCAGAAGAGGGGGCACCTTTCCACCCAAGTCCCCCCATCAGCACTCCGCCCTGATACCCTGCTCACTTCAAGGGAGGCAGGGCAAAGATGCAGCAGGAGGTGCCCGCATGAGAGCCACCTGCCAGGCAAGGCAGCCCCTGGGACGTTGGTTGTGAGGGGAAGTAGTCGGAATGTCACACTCTGCCAGTCCAGGAATACTGAGCTAGTTTTTGGACACTAAAGCAGGGGTCAGATGAAATGTTTGCTTGCCTTTTTTTTTCTTCTTTTTCTTCTTCTTCTTAGCAAACAGATGCATGCTAAGCAAAAGTTTTAATCCAGAAAAAAGAAAGGCTCATGTGCCTCAAAAAATTTCCAACTCACATAAAGTTTTGAATACAAATCCTTAGTGGGGAAAGGGGGTCCCTGACTCCTCCTGATTTTTGCTGCCATGGACTAACTTGTCTCCCCCTGCAACGCCTCAAGCATCACCAAGTTCATCTCTGGTATTAACGTGACGCCAGGATGAGGGTCGGTGTGCCTGAGATAATGGGCATTAGAAGAGTGCACATTTTGAATATGAATGATTGATTCAAGGTTAGAAATCCGTTCCAGGCCCTGGGATTGGGTAATCTCTCTAGAGAGCAGCTCTTAAATCTACAAGCAGCCGTTCCGCTGCCATCTCTCCTCCATCCAAGGACTCTTTTAAATGCCAAGTTCAGTGTGGGGATGAAAAGCCATTTCTGTACAGAGCAATATCTCAAAAGTGAACTGTGCCTCTGGAGGCGTGAAACCCACAGACTTGCTTTATGCTCCAGGGCGTCTCAGAGCCAGGCGAAGGGGGCTCTTCTCTGCCCCATTTCCCTTCTTGACATATCAGGGTGTTTGCTTCAGGCTCTGAATAAGAAAGATGGGCAAAGATCTGTAAATATGCATACCAAGATATATCAATCCCTATTTCGCTCAACTCCTCTCTTTTTTTTAAATCCCCTTCTTCATTTAGGATATCTTTATATCTAACCAGTTTTCTTATATTAACATTTGGACTTATCAATGCTTCCATTGTGGAGAGCCACACTGGTGTCTTAATTCTCTCACTTTCTCCCATACTAATAATAAAGCATTTCTTATATAATGTCTTTGAAAATATTTATGTACATTATGTTTACCATACCAAAGAAACGCGTGCCAGCCTAGTTGTAAGTCATGGCCTTCCCAGGTCAACAGTCTTGCATTTCTCAGCAGAATCCATTCCTTTATCCAAGTTAATACCGCAGCTTGGTAGTACACTTCCCAATTTGGAAGTCCAAATCCTCCTCTGCTTCTGTTATCCTGCATCAATTTTAATCCAATTCTTGCTTTTTTCCCCTGCCAAATAAATTTATGTACAATCTTATTAAGTTCCTCAAAATATTTCTTTTCCAGTTTTATCGGTATGGTCTGAAAAAGATACAATAGTCTTGGCAATATGTTCATTTTTACTGTTGCCACTCTTCCAATCAAAGATAGTTGTAGGTTAGGGTTAGATATGACAAAGATGTAATCTAGATATGACAAAGATGTAAAACTGCAAGGGTTTTATAATGAATTAACAGAATTAGATAAAATTTTAACAGGAGTAGATGAGAAATTAATAAAGAAATTATATAATTATATCTTGGGCATGAATCTAATGGAAGAGCAAGTTAAAGAAACAATGATAGTATGGGCCAAGAATTTTGGCCATACGATAGAATTAGATAAATGGCAGAAATTGTGGGAGATAAATTACAAACTAACAATTTCAACTGCATATAAAGAAAATTTGTATAAGATGTTTTACAGATGGCACCTATCTCCAGCGAGACTGGCAAGGATGTTTAAAGACAGATCGGCAAAATGCTGGAAGTTTCACCAACTACCGGGATCATACTATCATATGTGGTGGACTTGTGCACAAGCTAAAATATATTGGACTAAAATCAAGGCGTGGTTAGAAGAGATGACGCAGCATCTGAAGTTCCCAAATGGTGGTCACATGACCTCGGTATGCTGCAACCGTCATAAATATGTGCCAGTTAAGTGATAAGGAAAATATTAGATTGTGCAGAGATGAATAGATTAACACTAGCAATTAGAGATAAGGAACAGATAGAATATTACGTGGTTTGGGAGAAGTTTTATAAGTGGATAGAACAAAAGAAAGGAATGTGGAACTGAAGAAAGTAAACGAGTAAGAAATGTAACATATCAAGATAAAATGTGTAATAAATTAAAGATTAAAAGGGAATGTAATGAGAAAAAAATTGTAAAAAGGTATAAGAAAAAGGTGTACAGCCAGACGACACACTGCTGATGGAAAAAGAATGTTTTTTTATGTATATATAATGGAAAAAATAAAAAAAACTTTATAGAAAAAAAAAAGAAAGATGGGCAAAGATGACAGTTATGCCTTTCTAGGGATTGCTGAAGACCTGGGCAATCAAGGATGCAAACAAGTTTAAAAAGTTGGATGCCGAAATAAAATTTTGTATCCAGTTCTGAGTCACCAGGAGCTGCCTGGACCTAGGGAAGATTGGCTCCCTCAGCGATTTCAGGCTGTCGCTATCAGCTCCCAAAGCTGCTCCAGCCACCCACTTCCCTGAGATGAAGGGCACTTGGCCAGACTCGCAGAACAAGACAGCAGCAGGGTAAGTCGGGCCAAGGCAGGACTCCATTGCAATCAGAATCCGCTTGGAGCTGTCCAATGTACATTGAGGGGCCCTTCCTTTGCAGGAAATCTGACCCAATCCCTCCCTGGGCCAGGAGAGCACAACATTCAGTGATTTTCTATGGTGTGCAAATGTTGATTTTTTAAATTGTTAATCAGAAGCCTAATTTGCAGAGCGACGCAGTGGCCTAGAGGTGAAGACTCTCACCTCCCACCTGGAAGGTTGAAAGTTCAATCTTAAGCAGCGACAGATATTTCACTATCAGGGTGCAAAGAGAAAATATCTGCTGCGAACTCCATGTAGGTGTCAGGAAGGGCATGCAGCCAGTAAACGCTCATGTCAACCGTCCTAGCTGGCACATTCTAAAAAAGGAATTCTTGGTCCAGAGAGTTCATCAAGAGTAAAACTTTATTAAAAGATCCATCTAGGTACAGCAGAAGCAAAGTCAGTTCTGAGGTTTTCCCATGAAAACTGGCATAGGTAAAAAACCCTTTTCTTCCCTGGGCCACCCACAGTCCATTGTCCACCAGTTACATGCAGTGCTTTTGTTTTGGGAAAATTGTGCCGTTTGAACAGTTCAAGGAACTTGACCCGGGTGGTTATCTCCTCTCAGGCAGCAGAAGGCTCTCATGCATTCCTTAGCCCCTTCCCCCTCCCTAGGAATTTACCAACCCCCCAGGATTTTTGAAAGATACGGTACAATGGTTCTGGGTAACATCTGCCAATTCTTTCAGAACTCTGAGATGTAAACCATCAGGTCTTGGTTATTTATATTCGTCAAGATCAGATAGGTGTTCTCTAATAATTTTCTTGCTTATTTTAATTTTTATTTCTAATCTGTCTTTTACAGTTAGGCTTTTTTGGCAGGTAGCTATGGTTTCTTTTTGTGTTAAAACTGATGGTGCAAAGAATGAGTTAAGCAGCTCTGCTTTGTGAGAGGTCCACAGATATTTTCACACCCCTCTTTCTGTACAGGTATCTGATGTGATTTTGCCTAGCTTCACCTGCTGCTTCCTGTCTGTTAGAAAGCTTATGATTCACTTACAAGTGTGGTCAGGCACAGCTAGCGGAATCAGTTTAGTGAGAAGAATATCCGGATTGATGGGACTGAATGCCGAGCTGAAGTCTACAAAAAGGACCCTTGCATAGGTCCTTGGGGATTCAAGATGTTGCAAGATGTAGTGCAGTGCCATATTGACAGCATCATCTGCCACAGTAGCCAAATTGCAAGGAGTTTAACAGCTTAATGCTATTTTGAATTCCAGACATCCAAGCTTTACAAGATGAAGCAAAAGCATTTGTCAAGCATGGGGTCAAGGTTTCCAAGCTAAGCTACTCCCTGCATGCAAGGATTGGTTGTCCCAGAGGCTGCTCCAGCACCCGTGTGCTTGTCTCAAGCCTGCAAGCTGCCAGCCTTTGCCAGATCTGAATTGTGTCTCATCCTGCTCCTCGCACGTCAGAGGAGCAGCCCTTTTGTCCAGGAAAAGAAGCCTTCCCTCAGCTGCCCCCTCCAGAGACTTTGCAGCTGCCCCTGGTTGGAGACTTCTCAGCACATCTGAAGGGGCCAGCTGGGGGCGGGGGGGGTTGCCTTTGCACCATGCTTGCTGAGGGGCACCACGATGTCTTCAGCAGGTGCAGAGCAAGGAAGATGAGGCCTCTACTGCTTCCAGATCAGCCAGCTGCCCTGGGGAAATGGCCGCTACACAAAGGCTGGGCCGAGGGGATCCAGCGGGGATGCTTGGCAGATGGAAAGAGCTGGTCTGTCTGTCTAAGAGCTTCTCTTTCAGTGACTTCACAGCCTTTGCATGAAATAACGTCCCTTATGCCAGGTGGGTTATATCTTGAAGTCTTCGATGGTTTGGGTGTTGCAGAACTGAGCCCTTCGTTACATCCCATTTTTCCCTTCCTAGATTGATAGGCAATCAGGATCCAAGCAGATGACATTTTGTTTTTCTTGAATTTCACTCGCAATCCAAAGTCTCTTCATTTGCTCTGCAGTAATAGCTCTAGTCATGTGATCAACATAAGGTCTCTGCTTTTCTTGCCTGAAGTGCCATTAAGAATCTGGAGCGTATCCACTTACAATAGGCCAAGCAAGTATAATGAATCAAAGCATATATTTGCTTTGAATTGCCACTGATGTACCGTCTTTAGATATTTGCAGCTAATTTTGCAAACAGGAGGAGAAAAATCCCATTGACCGGAAAAGAAAAGGCAGAAGCCATCAAAGACCGGTAGACTCCTGGCTCGCAGGCTCTACACCTCTTCCTTCATGTACTCTCTTTGGGTTCTCCAGCCAGAACCTCAGGGGAGACCCTGGCTCTGCCCAGCTCTCTGCCTGGAGTCCTAGACCCTAACCCGCCCGCCTCGCCTGGGTGATGGGCACAGAAGGGCTTGCAAGAAACATTCCTGTCGATTTCAGATGGGCAGCAGAAGCAGGATTTGTGGGGGCTTCGTTCTGTCCACTTGGATTCTCTGCTTCACCAGAGGTCACTCATGAAGGCCGGGCACCAAGTCACTCTTGAAGTCTAGGACGAGACTGTATCAAAAGCCCCCCGATGCTTCGGCCTAAGGCTTTAGGAGCTCCGGTTAATGTGATCAAAGATTATCTTCAATCTTTGATCACATGGAAAGTGCTGGCCTGGAATCAAAGGGGAGCATTTTTTTCAACCTCAAAGGCACATCTGCTGAGGAGTGGATGCAACTGCATCAGAGACAGACAGGTCAAAGCAAAATGGGAGCACAGAGAAAGAGCCCATTGAGAAATAAAATGTTCTTAAGACCGGACTGGATCTGACTGGAATGGCACATAGAATCCTAGAGTTGGGGGGGACTCTTGAGGCCATCCAATCCAACCCAACTCCTGTTCAGCACAGGAACCTCAGTTCGAGTATCTCCAGCCTCTCCTTAAACACCTCCAGTGAAGCGGAGGCCACCACCTCTCTGGGTCAGTAGTTCCACTGGATCCGCCCTCGGACCCCTCTCCAGGTGCGAGTTCAGAGGAGGAGGGAGAGTTTGAGACTGCAGAGGAAAGAGCAGCTTCCCCCTCGACTTTGCTTGTCAGAAGGTTGCAAAAGGTGATCGCATGACCCCGGAACACGGCAACCGTCATAAATACGAGTCAGCTGCCAAGCATCCAAATTTTGATCACATGACCCTGGGATGCTGCCACAGTCGTAAGTGTGAAAAATGGTCATAACTCTCTTTTTCAGTCCCATTGAACCTTTGAATGGTCACTAAACGATTGGTCGTAAGTCAAAGACTACCTGGATGTTCAGGATTGCAATTAGCAATATATTTTTTCCTGATTCGAATCTTTGGAGCACAAACCTGTACATGCCTGAAATTTCAGTAAAGCATCCCAGTCAGGGAATTCGGAATAATACTTCAGGTGCCAGGCCCATAAATTCCATTCATGGCATCTCACTGTGCCTTTTGCAAGGAAGTGCTAGTTATTTTAACCCCATTTAAATTCAGGACGCCTCTTTAATGCAGAACCGGAGCACATTTTACCTGGTGAGAGCTGTGTCCTACCTAGCAGGATCCTTTCTGGGATTGTATGCTGTCAATTTCACAGCAAGACCCAACTCCAGCCTCCGGGGCTTATTTCAAGAGTTGATGAATGTTTGGATGGGAGACCATTAGGAAGTGCAGGAGCTGTAGGCATGAGTGGGAAGTTGAAAACCCCCTGAAGAAAGCCATGAGCAGCAACTTTGAGGTCATTGCCCAGAAAACTCTGTGGCTGAATCCGTGAAGCTGCCGGAGTCGAGGTCTGGCTATAGTGGAGTGGCTTGAAGTTTTATATAGATATATATATATATATATACACATATACACACACACACACACACACACACACACACACACACACACACACACACACAATATCACAGAAAACAGTAATAGTCAAATGTGAATCACAGCAAATATTTTGCTACAGAAAAAAATTGTTATCTAATAAAAGAAAGTTCTGAATGTAAAAAAAAGAGGGGGGGTGGGGGGGGACAGCGTCAGGTGAGCCTCCATTATTTCATGTTCTGTGCTCTCTCTTTCTTTATGCTCCTTCTTGTCCATCCTTCTTTCTCCCAAGCTTTGAGATGAAGAGATTTAAAGGCCCTTTGGAATGGCTCTGAGGCCAGGTTTCGAAAGAACCCTGGAAACCTGGCTAGGTGTGTAGTCTTGATGATGATGATATTATGATTATTATTATGATTATGATTATTATTATTATTAGTGAGTCTGCTCAGTTGTGAAGAGGCAGTGAAACCATTGTTCTGGGGGAAATTTTCATCACCTCTGCTCTGGGATTTGATGGCAGAAATGCCCCTCTTTTTCTGAGCCTTTGGGTTGCTGTGAATATCAACAAAAGGGTTTTGTCACCTTGTACAATCAAATACTTTAAAAATACTCCTGTTTTGGCACTGGAAAGATTTTGTTTTTTTAAAAAAGTGTTGAGATCCGTTCTTCTACCTATATTTTCTCCTTTACTTTTAGAATAGAAGGAATGTTTTTGTACACATGGACATATGCAAAGCAAAATAAAATCTCCTAGTTTCTTGCAAATTAGGTTGAGTTGTTGCTCTTGCAGGAGCATTCTGTTTTGTTTTGTTTTTTTACAGGGGGAGGTAATTAATCCTTAATTAATCAGACTTATCAGAGCTCAGAAAGCCTATTGCTCTTGCAAATAACATTTTTTTTCATGATTAGAAAATGCAAAAAATCCCGTCTAATGAGAGGAGAGGTCAACAAGTGTGTTAAAATTTCTACCGGTTCTTCTGGCTTCTTTGAATGTGATTCAGAATGGGATAAAATGCTGGCACAGAAACATCTCCCCACGTTATCCAGGACTACGGCAGCCTGCAGGGTGTCTGGCCTGGCCGTGGTTCACTCTGAAGTCCCCTGGCAATGTGGCCCCTTCGAAAGCTGCCCTCCTCTTCCCCGGGAGAGGCTTGGGGGCCTCTGACTTGCTGCCTGAACCCAACGATGCCCTTCTCTCCCTACCGCCGTGTCCCCAAGCCCTCGCCCTTCTTCCCTGCCTGGCTCTTTCCAGGGAGATTCTCAGAGGGGTTTCATCAAACAGATCAGAGGTGGGTTTCAGCAGGTTCTGACCAGTTCTGGAGAACCGGTAGCGGAAATTTTGAGTAGTTCTGAGAACCGGTAAATACCACCTCTGACTGCCCTGCCCCCATCTATTCTCTGCCTCCCGAGTCCCAGCTGATCGGGAGGAAATGGGGATTTTGCAGTAGCCTTCCCCTGCCACACCCACCAAGCCACACCCACAGAACTGGTAGTAAAAAAAATTTTGAAACCCACCACTGAAACAGGTGGGCGCCTTTTCTGACATCAGTGAGCACCCATGGGCAGGCAGCACCCCGCCCATCCTCTGGGCCACCTGGATCAGGGGTGAAATGCTCCCGGTTCGGCCCGGTCCGGGCGTACTGGTAGCGCCCCCTGCTGTTGGTTCGGAGAACCGGTAGCGACGGAAGCGCGAGGCTCCGCCCACCCGCCCAGATGCCACCATTTGGGGTTTTTTTTTACCCTCTGCACATGCGCAAAGCATTCTGCGCATGCGCAGAGGGTGAAAAAGCCCATGTGCGAGCAGAGCGCGGATGAAAAAGCGTACGCGTGCGCGGAGCGAGCGCTTCCGAACCGGTAGGGAAGGTAAGTAGATTTCCATTAGAGTCTCATCTGGAATGGGAGCTCCCCGTTTTGTCTTGCAAACAGAAAGGGCCGGGGCATTTCTCCTGGGTCAGGGGGCCCTCCAGACCCATCCCCAGGCCTGCTCTTTTCTGTCCTCCTCATCAAGGGCCTCCCCTTCCCTGGCATACCACCTTGAAAAAGTGCTTAGAAAAAGGCGAGTTCAGAAAGACATACAATAAATTTAGGACGCAGCAAATTCTCCTTGGCTGGAAGGAAGTCTTTTCTAGCTTCCAACTTACTTTAATACCAGTCTTTATTTTTACATGGTTAGTACATCTGGGTAACTAGGCAACAGGCACAATGCCCCCATCTTTAGAGAGTGGGAGGCAGCAGAAGCAGTTCTGTCCTGGAGGGGCAGGGACACTTGAGCCCAAAATGTATGTTTTACATGAGACACTTAAGTGAATTTTGCCCCATTTTACGACCGTTCTTGTTACAGTTGTTAGGTGAATCACTGCAGTTGTTAAGTTAGTGATACTGTTGCTAAGTGAATCTGGCTTCCCCATTGCTTGTCAGAAGGTCACAAAAGGTGATCACATGACCCTGGGATACTGCAACCGTCATAAATATGAGACAGTTCCAAACATCGGAATTTTGATCATGTGACCCTGGGGATGCTGCAATGGTCGTAAGTGGGAAAAATGGTCATAAGTCGCTTTTTCCAGTGCTGTTGCAACTTTGAAAGGTCACTAAATGAATTGTTGTAAGTTGAGAAATACAGGATTCCTGTATTTCTAGGCAGGAAAGTACTTTTCCCTAAACAAATAAATACTGGTTTTATTGGAAATGAGTTCTTTTCCAGCTACCAAAACTGTTTATCAATGGACACAGCTCGCACTCCGGAAATTAGTTTGGTAAATGTTGCACCCGAGGCAAAATTGAGGATTGAGCTCCAGATTTGAATTCCTCTGTAGAGGCCCACTTGTTAGTAATCTGCTTGGATATTCCGTTATGCCCCTGAAATGTGGCTTTTGGTGCTTCCTTGCAGCTCCCCAAAGTTGGCCATCAGTTTAAAAATGAGTGACGAAACCATCCCCGAGGAGGTCTCCTCTCTCCCTGCTCCGAGTCAACATTACTTTGACCGATTCTCAGAAGACGACCCCGAGTACCTGCGCATCAGGAACATGGCCGCGGACCTGCGCCAAGACTTCAACCTGATGGAGCAGAAGAAAAGAGTCACCATGATTCTGCAGAGCCCCGTGAGTGGATCCCCTCAGAGGGGTCACGAGCTGCGGGTGGAGGGTTAAAGCGAGGGCAGAGGGCCTTTGTATGGTGGGATTGGTGAACCTTCCTGGAGGGCTGCGTGACCTGCTCTGGACTGGGCTGCCCTCAAAGTTAGGATCCGAAGGTCCCTGTTCAGGCTGAATCTCCGAGTCTCTGCACTGGGGTCAGGACCAGTGAAGGAGGGAGCAGAAGAGATGCCCTTCACCCTCCTGGGCTAAATTGCCTGGGCCCAGGGGGGAAGCTGAGGGAACCCCGGTACGCAGCTGGTTTCCAGAGCTGCGTATGGGCTCTCTTCTCTTGCTCTGGCCTAATGGTAACTTCCAGGGCCTCAGCTAAGGTGGTCCAGCTGGAAGAAGAGGAGTGAAGGTGAGGGAGGGAGGGAGG
>QLTV01000995.1:554644-579074 GCA_003457575.1 Thermophis baileyi
TCTCTCCCGGCTGGGAGCTGCTCTTTTTGCGCCGGGCACTCTCGGGCTCCTCTGGGCTCTGCCTCTGCCAGCCTTTTGAAACGCTCCTGCCTGTGATGAGGTGGCTAGGCAGGGATCGACGCTCCCCTCCTCTTCCTCGGAGGCAGGAGCGCGTTTCAAAAGCTGCCATAGGCAGAGCCCAGAGGAGCCGAGCCAGTCTTGTGGGGTGTGCGTGCACCCGCCTCTCACTTGCTCTCGCTCTCCCGGCCAAAAAAGTGCCCGCCGCAAAAAGAGCACCTCCCGGCATGCCCCCCCTTTCCCCCGGAAAGTAATGGGGGGGCTTATTTTCAGGGGGGGCTTATTTCAACGCATGTCCCGAAAAGCCCTGTTGGGCTTATTATCGGGACATGTCTTATTTTCGGGGAAACACGGTACATACACAAAATTTTTAGCTTCCTAAGAAGACAAAAGGAGATAGTATGCAAACAAGCCAAGGAAGGAAGGTCAAAAGCTGCCAGGGAGTCATCTGTCCCTTTTGTAGCCCTCGTCTGCTGGGGGGCTTTTTCTGGTGTGAGAAAGAAAGAAGCAAAACGCCCTGCAGTCCTGAATTAGTCTCTTCCTCCTCCTTGCACAAAATATCAAGACTGTTGAGAAGAATGAGGACAGTCTGCATTATAAAAAACCCGAGTGAATAATAGTCATTAGCTCTTTCCAGCAAATAGCTTCCCACCATCTTCCTTTGACCGGCTTGTTTTATTGCCAAGCTGCAGGGTTTACGCATTGCTGTCCGCTATTGGAAGTCTCGTTTGCGTTTAACATAATATCAAGTGCAGAGTTTAGGCCAATGTCCCAGATTGCATTTCTGGATGTAGCAAAGATAAAAGAGATCAAGCTTGGTTTTGGACAAAGCAGCTAAACCTGCTTTAACTAATTGCTAGAAAATTAAAAGATCCACATTTTTAAAAAGGCACGTGTGCGGGTGGCCTGACCTGCACCATAATAGGTGTCTCCATTGGTGACCACACTAGTGAAATGTGGCTTAACAATGGACTTATATACCGCTTCACAGTGCTTCACAGCCCTCTCTAAGCGGTTTACAGAGTCAGCCTCTGGCCCCCAACAATCTGGGTCCTCTTACTGACCTCGAAAGGATGGAAGGCTGAGCCAACCTCAAGCTCTGTCAGGATCAAACTCCAGGCCCTGGGCAGAGTTTGCCTCCAATGCTGCATTCTAACCGCTGCACCACCACGGCTGAGGGTGCTGAATGCATCCAGTCTAGTCTGGCTTATGCCACCAACTCTGCATTCACTCTGTAAAACAGTGTTTCTCAAACTTGGCAACTTTAAGGTATGTGGACTTCCACGCACAGAATTCCAGCTGGGGACTTCTGGGAGTTCAAGTCTACACATCTTAAAGATGTCAGGTTTGAGAAACACTGTTTTAAAGTGCTTCAGACTCCTGACCCATATGTCACTATGTGGAGGAGGAGTTTTTCAGCCTTTCCCAGGCACAGAGCTTCCCTCCCTCAGGGATTGTTTTTTGGGGGGGGGGGCGGGGAAACAGTCACTGGCTAGAGAAGCATTCCACAAATGCCAAACCAGGCATCTGTCCCCAAAGGAGTAAAAGAGAGGTTTGCCCAGTTATCTTGTCCTTCAAAAGAAATTTTGAAAACTAATTCCTTACTCACTGAATTAGAACTGGCAGTAAAAGATGGAGAATTTTTCTGATGGTCATTGCTCATCCAAAGAAGGAAAGATTGGGGAGGCCATTGGCCAGAAACACTGCCTTTCCCTCCTCTTGGGGTTGGACCTGTGACCCTAGAAAGTCCTGGTCTGTGTGGCTCCTTTAGGTGGGAGGAGGAGTTGTGCTTGCGTGCGTGCGTGCGTGCGTGCGTGCGTGTGTGTGTGTCTCTCTCTCTGTCTCTCCCTTTCTCTTTGCCGTTGTCTCATTCTGCCCCATTGTGTTTGGCGTGTTTGTCTCCACAATGTCTCCCTTTCTCTTTCCATGTGTTGCTTTCATCCAAGGAGTTGCCTCTGGTTCTGAATACTTGTCACTTTAGTAAGTATAGAGAGGCTGCTTTCTCCCTTTCCAGCTACCTCCCTGGGGAGGGAGGGAGGGGGATGCGCTGGGCCGAGCAAGGCCATGTGTTGCTGGAGCAGTAAAGGCTCTGTGGGAAGTCATAGATTGGGGGGCATGATGATCACAGGAAGTGACTTAGCTTGGCATGCAGGAAGCTTGCAAAAGGTTTGGGGGGAGGACGGCCTGAGATGTTCTGGAGATCTACACAAGAGGAAGGAGTTAGTACCAAATGAACTCCTGTCACATTCCCCAGCACAAATCCTCCAGGAGGTTGAGTGGGCAACTTCTAGAATTTCTAGTTAACCCGATTGAAGTCCTCAAACATCTGGAAGACACCAGGTTAAGGAAAATTGATCTGACAGTCCCCTCTGGGTACTCTTCCTGTAAGAACCTGTTACTCGATGGATGAACTGCCTGTAATTATGGGTGTTTTTTCCAGATGTTTCTCTTCCTTTAAAAAAAAATGCTTATGCAGTTCCATGACTATTGGAGGGAGAAGGAAACAGCTTCAGGGGCTCCCCAGTTCGCAGACACCTGGGACAGCAGTTATCCTTCTATCCTGGGCATCAGCAAACCTCAGAGCCACTTGAAGGTCTTTCAAGATAGTTTCCTTCCTAAATTGAGTCTGATGTAGAGGGGGAGATACATTCAGGTGCAAGCTTCCTGAATGTTTGCAGTGTGCATCATTGCTCTATGGGCCATCAATAATCCATAGAACATGTCTGTAGTCCTAGGTAGAAACCAGTTACTATTCCTTAGCTCTGAGGCTCCAGGTGTAGCAGCCCCAGTTAAGATCTCGCATCTGCTGGCACCTGAGCAGATGGCTCCAGGCAAAGTGGTCTTTCAGCCCCCATTAACAGTGGGATATTCACCTGCTTGTCAGGTATGCTGATCCGGTGAGCCCCATGCACAGCTTGAGGCCTCCAGAATGCACAATGGCATTCTCCCCCCCCCCCTAAGCTATGGGCATAGCAAAAATGGCTGTCTAGTTGTAATGTTTCATGACAGAATGAGATGTTTATGATGGAAGCTTTCAGTGGATTTGATTTAAATCACATCTAGTTTGTGATCTAGGTGCTACTTAATTCACGGTCCTGTACCCTCGTTTTGGACATGCAGCCTCCCAACAAGCCCTCAAAACCAAATCCTGCCCTCCCCAGGGAGGAAGAGGTTCTGTAAGCAGAAATGCTGAAAATGTCAGCAACCCGCTGCATCCCACCCAGGGCGGTTCCATAAATGGCAAGAATAAAGAGAGGGGGACTAAGAAAGGGGCTCGGCTTCATCCGCCAGAAGCCTCTCCAACCTCAGGAAGCAACGTGGGGCTTTCACGGTGTGTGAGTGTCCAGCAGGATTTCAGCCCCCGGGGGAAGTTTGGACCTTCTCTCCCCCCACACACAACCCAATTGGAACAGTAAGGGCTCTTGCGGACTTCTCGATTCTGGTCCTGCTGCCCAGAAGCTTGGTTGATGCCTCTCTTTGGCCCCCAGGCGCCCCCCAACCGTTATGCTGGGCTCTTTTCCCATCACCCACTGAGTGGGAAGGGAATTGTGCAGCCCACTCCAAGGGCGCCAGCTTGGGGAGGCTGGTTTTGTATTTCACCCCCCCTGCTCCTCCAGACCAGCGGTGCCCATGGGGGAGCGGGGAGAGCGACCCCAGGATCGGAGCCCTGCGCCTTTTGACATGTTTGTTGTGCAGGGCAGACACCACCGTGACTTTAAAAAACAAAACAACCCCCCACCCCACATAGTTGTCCCTGCTGCAGGCCTAGCTTTTCACGTCCCCTTTACTTTCTTAGCAAGCCTGCCAGAGGCCCAGAGTGACAAGGATCTGGCTGGCATCTCCTGCCTCAGCCTTTGGGGCTTGCAGGGCTGGGTTCTCGGTGCTCAGCTCCTCGGTGTAAACGCTCAGCACTCCTTTCTGTCTCTTTTCAAGGCGGGAAGAAGCCGGGCAGCAGCCAGGGGCCTGCTGATGCTGCCGCAGCTGACAAGGCCGAGCCGGAGGCAGTGGAGGTCAATGGGAAAGAGGACGAACAAACAGTTGAAGAGCACCTCAGCAAGGGGATCAGCCAGCTGACCACCAACGCAGACACCACCGAGGGCCCAAAGGACAAAACCGAGTCGGTCCCCAGCGGGCCTGTGAGCCCCGAAGGGTCCCCTTCCAAGTCTCCCTCCAAGAAGAAGAAGAAGTTCCGGGCCCCCTCCTTTCTGAAGAAAAGCAAAAAGAAAGAGAAGGCAGAATCCTGAGGTCCTCCCTTTCCCCACGCCCGCCGCCTCTTCTCTCCTCTTCTCCCCTTCCTCCTCTTGCCTTCTGCTGCCCCCTCCGATCTCGCTGCGACATCATGAGGATAACGGGGGAAGCTTCCCCGGCAATGGTCCATCTTTTAAAAATGCCCCAAAGAGGAGCCCGGCTTGGAATGGCTCTCCTCTCGGAGCTGTCTTGTGGAACCCTTGGGGAAGACAAGAAGCACCTGAGGCATCTTCCCTCTTTCACCCATGTCTGTGGATCCACAGATGCAACCACGCTGGAGAGAAATCTGCGGGCATCTTAAGTTCCGTATGGGAGGGAGAGGGTGCATTTCACATACCCATCAGCCACTTCTAGCCTGTTGCTCTTGCACAGAGGCGGGAAGCCGTGGAGTGCCGTCCAAGGGCTACTTGAAGGCCCGTGGGTGGCCCTGAAGTAGGAGGGGGCTTGCACCCGTGGGGGGCAGGGGTGCTTTTTACACTTCCCCTGACGAAAGTTGCTCTGAACTTCAGAAGCAGAATGATGCTTGCACTGCAGCCGCAGCTGCCAGAGAAACCTAATATTTATTGTGGGGTAATCTGACCAGGAGGCCTTCCAGCACCCCCAGCCTCCTTTACCTGCAACAGGGTGACCCCAAAGGCCTTCGGAGAATCGGGTGGGTACTGTGGGGCAGCACACCCAGAGACAGGGGGCAGCGAGCAGTTGCCATCCTGGGCGGTCGCAGGAAGGGTGCAATCTTCCCGAGACCTCCTCTGAGCAGCCCCCCGGAAACCACGGACAGAAGCAAATCTGGGTGAGTGAATGAGGTGTGAAAAGGGGGTTCCGTGAGTGCTGGGGACACACCGCTTGCTTGGGTGTCTGCACCAAGTGTCTTGAGTTGGGGCAGATTCTGAATTGCATCGATGAGCATCCCAACTTCTCATCTACAACGGGAAAAGAGGGCAGGTGTGATACAAAGCCATTAGAAGATGCCAGATTAGGCAGCAGTTGGTCTGCAAGTTCCTTGCTGCCTGGCCCATTTTTGAGATCGAAAAGTTCCTTCTCAGGTAGACTGCTGAGTCTCATCTGACCTGCCATCAAAAGGGAAATATGGAACCCCATTCTGGAGTGGTCTCAGGTGGGTCAGAAATCTGGAGCTCACCTCACCTGCATCGCATCCAGCTATTATTCCATGTCAGTCACGTAAGTTCTACTGTGTCCATTGGGAACATCAAGAGCAAAGAACACACATGCACGCACATAGTTGCACACATGCACACACACTGCCAATAATAACTTGTGCAATGAGTACTGCTGAAATTGCAATGGATTAAGCTTGTAGAAGTAATTTCTCACTGCACTGTTAAGGAATATTGTTATGCGTAAATTATTTACTGAAGTGGTGATAAAGTTTGCTGCGATCGCATTCTGCTTTAAAGAATATGTATTCCGTGCAGAAATGGCCTTTTGCTGCTCCCAGGAGAAGCAATGTGGTGTCTAGCATAGCTCATAAACGCTCGGCTGGGATAGAGAGGAGAGTTTTACTTCCCTTTGTACGTC
The DNA here is from genome assembly GCA_003457575.1 of Thermophis baileyi. Classification (NCBI taxonomy): domain Eukaryota; kingdom Metazoa; phylum Chordata; class Lepidosauria; order Squamata; family Dipsadidae; genus Thermophis; species Thermophis baileyi. The sequence goes on from QLTV01000995.1 coordinate 560,486, forward strand.
TGGTGGTGCCAGCCAGCAGAACCAGCCTCTGGTCTTGAGGTGGCAGAAAGATCGTCCTTGAAAACTGCTCAAAATCTTTGCATAGCCTTCATTTCCTTCGCCAACCTTTCTGCCCCAGTTGAGATTTCACGGAGTGGTGGTCAAGGTGAGCGGGACTGGTCAGTTGGGGAGCTTTTCTCTGTCAACTCTTGCCCATCCCTTAGGCCACTTTCTGTCATCCCAGCCTTCCTTGGTCTTCCCCACCTGCTTGGGCAGTGGGGCTCCGTCCCAGACAAAGGCTGGGCTTCAGCCCCCTCCCCCACCATTTTCCTTTCCCTTCTATTTCAAAGAGGCAAAGGACAAAGAGGCCTCAGGATTTTGCAGGATCCCAAACCTGTGTGGCAGGAGATCAACCTCCCATTTTGCTCTGTTTCTTCCTCTAAAAACAAGGCGAGGGAGGGAGCCTGAGAAATTCATGGGCATACTTGCCTTCTTCAAATGGGGACTTTGGGGTCGAGCAGCCTTTTGAGAAAAAGTCAGATTGTTGCAGACCCCAATTGCTCACATCCAGACCGGCTGCAGGAAGAAAACGCCATGGGTGAAATGGAAGGAGAGATTCCCCTCTCCAGGGCCCTGAAAGCTGTATGGCTCGAATTTAAATTGGCCTGTTGGAAGTAGCTTTTCAATTCTTTAAAAATAAGAGTTTTTGCCCTAGAAACTCCCTAAGAGTAACCTCCCCTCCCCTTGCTTGCAAGCACTTCTAACAAAGCTGCTGAACTATTTGCAGGCTAGGAGCAGCTTGTCACGCTGACAACTGCGGTCTGTCTCCTGCAACCGGTTCATGGCAGGACTTGAAATAACAGGCTGAAGACAAGGCGGCCAGCCTTCTGCCTGCAGATACCTTATTCCAAGGTGCTAAAAAAATAAAATAAAAACATTACAGCTTAGCGGCTTAAAGTGGAAATTAGCATCATGGGGGGGGGGGGGAACTTCGCTCCATTGGAACAAATTGTGCCATTCCTGTTCTTGTAATAAGGAGCTTTAAATGTTTCCCACAACAGCTTCTATTTCCCCAGAGAGTGTGGGAGACGAACAGCCCCCAGCAACATGAAGCAGGTTTTACAGAGCGTCTTTTATGCCTTGTGGTTGGAATAGCTGAAGATTTAAAATGACCAAAAGAAAAGGAGGGTGGATACAACAGATAGAGCTACTTTTGCAGCTTCCATTGCCACAGGATCAGGTCCAGGCAGCAGCAGACAGGAACCTCCACGCAAAGCAATTTCTCCTGAGAGCCGAAGTCAGAAAAGGGAGAAACCAGCAGCTCCTTTGAGCCGGTCATGGGGCATTTGGCCAAGCGATGCTGCGAGTGAGAGGGCAGCCCACTTGAACCCAATTGAGGGCAGCATTTTTCATATGTTCTCATACGATGGGGTTGACTTACCTAAAAACGTACACATTGCAAGCACAGGGAGAGGATGTCCTGAGATCCGTCCTGCGATAAAACACAGGGCAGCTTAGCTCTCAAGGTCAGGCTCTGCATCCTAGAAGGGAGCTAGTTCACGTGGCAGGCAAAGATGTGTTGCTCCTTTTGTGTACGTGCTTGTGGAAACGCATGCGAGGCGGCTTAATACCGTTTGGTGGCAAAATAGTCAAGCCCTCTTCTGCTTGAACTCGGTGGAAAGGCAAGTTTTCTTTGTACTTCAAAATTTAAATTGGTGCTTTGCAAAGAGCTGCTCATTTCTCTTGTAACAAGGACCAAATTCCCTTTTGTCAATAGGAAATTGAGAAGTAAATAATTCAGAATATGCAAAGTAAACAGCTGGAGATGTTTAGCAAAATATAAAAATATCTCTGTATTTGGTGCTTCCACAGACCAGCCAATTCTGTTAAGCCATTTAATGATAGGCATGTACAGAGAATCCCCCTCGGAAGGGGCCGAGGGGGATTTGCGTTGCCCCCCTCTGTATGTTCCTTTCTGAGCTGTTGCTTCTGGCCAGCTATGCAGGTTGAAGAACTGCTGCTGGGTCCATGAAGCAGTTTGGGCCCTTGGCTGTGGATCCCAAGAGTCAAACTCCATTAAAAGAAATGGGCATAAGTGGAGAACTCATTACAGTTATTAAGCAGGTATTTAAATCAAACTGCACCTTCCCTTCCTGATTTTGTTGCTTCAATGGCATGCCAAAGGATGAAACAACTGAGGCAATTGATTCTGAGTGAGTTTGTGTGTCAGCATAGCAGCTGAACAAATGCTATCAACCCCCCCTCCCCATTTTCACTACCAAGCAGCAGTCCGACAAAGAGCGGCCCTGTGAAATAGCAGAGAGAGAACACCAGACTAACCTAAATCTTAGGGACTCCGGTGTTCTTGGAAAATGACCTGGGGCTCTGGCACAGTCTTTGGTCTCGTCATTCAGCTGAAGCAAAACAGTTCACTGAAAACAGAAAAACGGCACATAAACCAAGTAAATAAATGAAGTACTTGCAGAATTGTCCACTGGCAATGAGAGGGATCGTTTGGATTTTCTGACCTGGGCTCCACCATCTCTTGGATCAATTCAAGTCTGTACCTCTTGGCAGCAGCAATCTATTCATGCTGCCATTGAATTAACCCCACGAACGAGGAAGGCCTTTTTCATCATATATTCCATTATTAAGTGGTGGTAAAGTGGATGCTGCAAAATTGCAAAACCTTAAGATGCATTTTTTTTCCCTGAGAGCTGACCACAACAAACGTCCTGGCAATTGCTTGGCAACATAGTTGGCTCTGGTGGCGTTGGCAGAGGCCAGTGGAGTCCGAGGCCCAGGGGTGAAGGTTTTGTAGGAAGGAATTAAACCGAGGAGCTCCTCGTCCTTGCAGAGGTTCAAAATGGGGGGAGGGGCAGGGGGAACTGTTGTCCGAATGCCCCCAGCAGCTCTGTTCCACTCTCCTCTAAGAGGGTTTGGGGAGCCAGGGCTGCCTGGGGCCAATGGAACAGCTAAGCGCTAGGGGAGTTGAAGCAGCTGAGGGGAGGCTTGTTTTCTGTCTGGTTAGGTAGCAGGCTTTTGCCCCACATGGGCTCTAAGAAACACAGGAGAGACTGAAAGATGGTGGGGAGATTAAAATCTTAGAGATAATCACATTAAGTCTTATTCATAGCCAACTGGAAACTCCTCTCTGTGTAAAACGGAGATTACCTGTTTTAGACCTTGGATCTTTCCCTTATTTTTAGCCACTGCTCTCTCATTTTGATGCAGTCATTTCTCTCAACTATACGTTGGATGTCAGTTCCATTTTTTGCATAATTTCTCAAAGCAAAAAATCTGGCTAAATAGTCAAATGTTCCTTATAATATCTGATTATTTTTTTAAAATCCTATTAGATACCCTTCCTCAAGCTTCATCTACACTAAATGGATTCCTGATGGATTATAGCCCTTTGAAAATAACAAGCAAGTAAATGTAATTAAATACCAACCACCTCTCCGTTCCGTTTATAGGACTTGTAAGAGAGGTATTTAAGTTAGAGAAAAAGACTCCATATAATTACATGTCAATTTAGCAGTTATTCATTTATAAGTCTGTTAACAGAAACATTTGTTTCATGTTAGCTGTTCAAGTGTGGACTTTTGAAATAACTTCAATTACTGCTGTATTGTGCAGATGATGGATGACTTCCCCCCTAATCCAGAAAAGGTGGGTGGTGTTTCTCCAGTGAAGCTGAGTAAGACTTTTTCAAGGGGATGATATAGATAAGCTTATCTGAGCAAGGAATCCAAGATGAAACAGTTATGCTTTTAAGTTCTTTTTCACACTGGAACTTAAACTAGGCCCGTCCATCTGTGGCTCATAGCCTGGCCTCTTCCATCTTCACCTGTTCTGGCTCTCAAATGAACTTGGTGCTGATGGGACAATCTGATCTGGAAGTGGGCAAAGATGGGCAGGAAACACAGGCACACAAGGATGGTCTCTCTGGTCTTAGAAGTGATGCATGACTTCCAGAGGGCAAGATATTGTGCCCTAAATCACTTTTTATATCTGCAAAACAATGTGATTGCAGAATATACATAGCTTGAGATAAAGCTAATCATCTCAACAAGGATGTTGAGAACAAACTGACATTTCTAAAACAAGGAAAAGGCAGTGATAGCTTTGCTGAAATTATGATTGATATCTAACAAACATCAAACCAGAACTACTGGTAGGTTTATCTTTGTGTAGCAGGCAGTTCATTCTTGGATCGTATTGGTTAGCTCCTTTGGAGTATACCTCAACCATTAAAGCGTAGCATACTGGTAAACTACAGCTAGTCTCAAGTCCTTGGATGTGGTCTTCCACAGAGGAGAAAAAGTGGCCCAGGGAGTTGATGGGCAACATATTCTAGCTCTGAGAAGGGCAGGAAGGTCTTTCACTCACCCCCAATTATCAGAGAGAGGCCCAGGTCAGCCAGAGGAAATGTAATAATAATGCAATGTGTCTCAAGTGAGCTGCAAAAATTAAATGTCTGTGTCTGACAATCGTTGCTTTAAAGTGCTATTTAATGTTTCCCTCTGTAAATAAAGAAACCTCCCACTTTGGCCTTTGACTGACATTGTAAAGTCTACCTTTGAATTTTTTTAATCAGGTAATCACTTGTACAACTCAAGATTCCTCTCTCATTCAATTACTCCACAAAACCATGTATTTTTCTTTCTGTACATTCATTTCTTGAGAAAATTAGACAGGCAACTTATTTCTTGATGGTTTGTGTTCCTTGGCAATTTCATATCTTTTTATATTGTACTTTGTTTCCAAACACTGGAGAAGTTACTATCTTCAAAATAATTTAGTGAGTTAGCAGCTGAGGCCTTCCCAATGGTGCCGCTTCGCCATTCTGCTTTTTGCTGCTGCATGTTTCTCCTTAAAGGTGGCTGTTCACAGTCTTCTGCTTGACCATCTAATGGTAGCAAAGCAATTGTACTCTTCTGCCAAGGCGGTGGTGGCCACCCCCAACCCCAAGAGTCTAGGCCAAACATTACTAAATGTCTGAATAAGAGACTTCCTTAAACAGCTTTTTGTCTCATCTGATTGGTCTAAAAAAAAAAAAAGCATATACCAATAAACTTTTACCAGAATACCAAACTGTTTTGGAAATTTCTTTTCTTTTTATATGAACCAACACAGGACACTTAGCCAAAAGCTAAAATATCAGGCCCATGAAAGTCTGTTTTGAAAGATTAAAGGTAGAAATTCCATTTTCCAGATTATACTTTTCTCAGCAGTTGAATATCAGGTGGGCTAGATAGTAAATTAAATTCTTCTAGGTATATTCCAGTTACAAAATGGACAACTATTTGTGGGGGGGGGAGCCCTTTTAAACTGGTGAATATTTTGGTAGCACTCTCTATTTGGAGGCATTAATTATGTATTCTTGCCCGAAATATTGTAACTGATGAACATGGCCTTAAAACCTGCTGCACTTCCTTGTTTGGTCAGCAACCTTCGGATCATTGCAGACCATGGGAGGTGGCAACAGGAATGGAAACCATCTGCAAGTTGGACTCTGGCATTTGCCCTACCGCAGCTGGATAGGAATCTCCCCAGAGGCAACTTGAGGGTCTGCTCAGCCCCTACCTAAACATATAGAATAACGGAGTTGGAAGGGATCTTGGAGGTCTTCTAGTCCAACTCCCTGCTCGAGCAGGAGACCCTATACGATTTCAGACAAATGGCTGTCCAGTCTTTTCTTAAAAACCTCCAGTGATGGAGCCCCAAAGCTTTAAACTCCATTTCCACCAGCTGTGGTCAATAAAAAGGCGTACAAGAGCCAAGCTGCAGACGAAAGATCAAGAGTTCCTAGTGGTATTAAGTTCCACCCAGGAAAATCCAGAAAAAGCAGCTGACCATCCTGGGAAAAGTAATGTGTGAATGCTAGAGTTCTCCTCCCAGGACCATCCTTTGATCCTTTAATGGAAGCAGGCAGAAAGGGAGCAGCAGTTCAGTAAAACAGACAAGGTGTCAGCCTAAAACCAGGAGCTGGTGAGTTCTAGGCCTCTTAAAACATGAGTTGCCGCAGGACTTGGGGCGCCTGCTTGTCTCTCAGCCAAACCCACCTCACGGGGTTGTGGGGGAAAAGAGGAGGCAGGAATATTAGCCATGTTCATTGCTTTATAATACAGCGACCATATTTTATTGGGAAAGATTAAAAACAAACCTGAAAAATGAGGCAAATCTGAAAGAGGTTCAAAAGGATAAAAAAAGTGTAACTGTTATAAACTTTTATTTTCAAATGAAAATTCAGTATCAAAACCAAGAAAAACTTCACAAAAAACGCATATTCTAATAGAAGATTTTCTGAAATAAAGGACTGCCTTTATAATAAAGGACATGTGGTCACTGTAGTTATACATTCAAAACTCGGGATGTAATAATAATACTTAGGATTGAGTATCAGCCATCCAAGAACGGCGCCCTTCAGGTACCTAAAGCCATAATTCCCACCCAGGCCAGCCCAAAGCCACGCGCGATGCCTCCCCAGCCGGCGCCGCCCCATTCCACCGGCGGAACTTCTGGCGCGGAGGCCGTTTCTGCCCGGAGGTGTAAGGCGGGGGTGCGCGGGCCGTTATCTCACCGGAAGTTCCGGGGAGCAAACGGCGGAAGCGCGTTTCGCCTCGGCCGGGCGCCGGGAAGGAGTGGCGCGCGATGGGCCGCAGCCGCTCCCGGTCGCCTCCGCGGAGGGGTGAGCGGGGTGGCGGGGCCTGGTTGCTCCGGGTGCCCTCAGGGTCTCTGGCTTCCCGGCCGCCTTCCCTCCGCCAGTCCGCCTTGCCCTGCTTAAGGCAGGCAGCCCCGAGGGAGGCTTTCCCCCATCCTAGAGACGTGGGACTCGGACGCCACGTCGGAGCGCCTTTAGCGGGCGGCGGCTGCCTTGTGCCCCTGCGCAGGCCCCCCTCGGAAGGCCCCCTTTCCCCAAGGCCCCTCGGGGGGAGAGGGGGGAAACGGCCGGCCTCTTGGGGCTTCCGATTGTAGGGCGGGGGGGGGAGAGAATACGTGGCCTTTTGTTTTCATCTGCCACAGCAGAGCCCTTGTATTTTCCATCACTTCTGTTTCCTCACCCTTGATTTAAGGTTAAATATTTTAAAAAAACTGATTGAAATGTCTTGAAGATAAGGCATTTGTAATTTTCATGTGAAAACTAGTAGATCCTCTATAAAGCTAAAAGCGACTTGTGTTAGTTTTACTATCAAAGCTGCGCTGCTTTCCTTTTTAGGCTAATCCATGGTTTTATGAGCAATGTCTTTTCTCCAGTATCCTCCAGTTCTATTATCCTTCATTTTTAAGGGAACATTGCAGGATATAGAATGGTGGTTTAAATGACACGTAACAATTGATGGCAAAATACCTTTTGTGTTTTTCCTTTGAATATGTTTTGCTTATTATAAGCCAAGAGAAATTGGAATTAACTCTCTATGATATTGTAAGTTTCATGGAAGAAGAGTTGAATAAAAGCATAGAACTCAATTAAAAAAACCAGTATTATTTAAATGTCTGCAGGAAAACACCAAGAAAACACCGAGGATCCCTCAAAGTATTATTTAACATTGGAGCAGTCTGTAAAGCATCTGTGTCTGGAGGACCAAATTTGCTGAAGTGACAGTATTTCAGGTGTGATGTGTTAGTTTAGGAGAAATATTCCTCTTCGATCCAGGGGACTTACTGCCTCTGTTGTTTTACTCTGTAAAAAAGAACGTCGGCGTTCCAGATCCACTTCACGTGAAAGAGAGAGGAGGAGACGGGAGCGATCAAGATCTCGAGAGAGAGAGAGAAGGAGAAGTCGTTCTCGTTCTCCACACAGACGAAGATCCAGGTGGGTGGTAGCAACTAACTCTTCGGCTAACAATAACTTGTTCCATAAAGAGTAGGCAGCTTAAATATGAATAGCCCTGCCGACTGCCGTTGTTGTGGGAAATTATAACTGAGCAGAATTATTTACTTCATCTAATATAAATTTGGAAACATCAAAACTGTCTTCTAAATAAACACTTTATCTAGAGAGACTTTAGGAATTGTGCAATCTCACTCAAATTCTTTCACAAATTAGTTATTTCAAAAAGAAAAAATATGTTTTTCTAATATATGTTCATTCATTAAATTGTAATCAAATTGAAGTTATTGCTTAATGTCATGGCTCCAAAGGTATTGGACTGTTGAGGGTTTTGGTTAATCCTGCAAGCGTAGCTAACTGATATTTATAATTGTATCCAAATAAATAATTTATGTCTGACAACCAAAACAAAAGAATTGGATAATTTACATCAAGATGATCATTTTAATATTAATAACATCATACCGCTCTACAAGGATGCTATATTCTTGCTATTTATTTTTTCATATTTTATACATCAATATACTACACTTGCTACACTGTGTTGTCTAATAGTTTGCCTAGTATTAGAAATATAATTTCATATAAAGCTTAAGAACACAACAAATGTACAGCTCTGTGTTAGTAATTCAAATTTTATGTATTTTGCTTTACCTGTTAGGCTAGGCTGTCCATACTGGAATGATTGTAAATAACCCTCCCCAAGAAGGACTCCATTCCTGTGATAGGCAGACTGATCTAGCTCTGTTCTTTTTCCTGCCACTTCCCTACATTAAAGGAAAACAAAACAGTGATCATTGTCTGAGGATGCAGTTATGCTTCTAGCATGCATCCTTTGCTTCTGGTTTAATGCCCCTGTTCTAGTTATTTGAAAATAATAAAAACACTCTTCATTTTGTCTCATAATACAAATACATAATTTTTTTTGCTGTTAAAGTGAAACCTGCGCTGGTTTGACATTCTAGATCTCCTCGGCGGCATAGATCCAATTCTGATTCTCCTTCCCGGCAGAAAGAAAGGCGAGAGGATGAGAAGAAGGACAGCAAAGACAAAGAGCATCAAATCACAGGTAGCAACGCAGATGGCGCACCTTGCTGTGGGGTTCTGGTTTCCACTCTCTGTGCATTGGACTTCTCTATAAGGACGGGGAAGCCTTTGAACAATCAGCACTGGACTGTTTGGTCATTTCCTGGTCTTGGAGAGGACAAAACCTCCCCACCCCTTTATTGAGAGCTAACTCTTACGATAAGACAAGATAAGATAAAGATAAGCTTTGTTGTCGCTTTCTTCTGTGAACACACTGGCACACATTAAAAAATGAAATTTTGATGCCCGCTCTCTTAATGTCCTGTATTTAAACCTTAAAAGCTTTCCACATCATTATTGATCGTTTCTAATAAAACAGTGCCTGTTTCCAATGCATAGTCCTCTCTGATTACAATTGTTGTGGTTTGGTCTATTTTTTTAGCACTTCTGACAATATTCTGTTCAAAATTGCAGGACTGCCTGTATAGGGTAAAAAAATTGCAACAGAAAAATACAAATTAATAAAATGAGAAACAAAATAGCAATAAAACACATTGGACTTAATGCAATAACTTCTAAGTTTATGGGGTCTCTATCTGGGGATCAGTTTCCTGAGGAAAAGGAAAATATGCTTGTGGGGATCAGGCCAACAAATGTTTTTCTAGATCTTTCCCACAGTAGTGTTAAAAGTTAACTAGAAAATCTAACTGGATAGACCCAGGAAATGGGCAGCACCTTTTTTTAAAAAATGAGGCCTCCTTCCCCATCCATGAATAAGATGATGGCGTGACTTTTTTTTAATAAGGCTCTCCATCGATCGTGAGGTTTAGGCCCAACTACTCATAGATCCCTTTCATGGATGAGGCCACGGTGAGGCTGGTGGCCATCCAGCTGTAAGTATACTTGGAGCTTAGATCTATTTCAGGCCCAGCTACAATACAGGAAAAGCTTCGGTTGCCCTGATTTTTGAGTCAAGGAGTTTGCTGCTGTGTTGATGCTCCAGGATCATTTGTTATACTTGATATTAGATAATGCTCAGGTTTGGAATGAGATATTTTATCTCCATGTCATGCCTTGTTTTCTTATGCAGAAGAAGACCTGGAAGGCAAAACAGAAGAAGAAATTGAAATGATGAAAACGATGGGATTTGGCTCATTTGACACCACAAAGGCAAGCAGATTTTTTCCCCTTAAACTTTAAAATGTGTATGTAAGCTACATCTGCTATTAAGGTGGCAAGATGCAAGCAGGATGTGGAAGGGTGTCTGCATTGTACAGAAAAGTTACAAAACTGGTGAGTGCTGAATTCAACTTTTGAGAAACTCTGCTATGAGAGAGGGCACCTGAGGGCAAAAGAAGCAGTAATGGATGGAAGCTAGTCAGGGAGAGAAGCAACCTAGAATTAAGGAGAAATTTCCTGACAATCAGTGGAACAATTTGCCTCCAGAAGTTGTGAATGCTCCAACACTGGAAGTTTTTAAGAAGAGACTGGACAGCCACTTGTCTGAAATGGTATAGGGTTTCCTGCCTGAGCAGGTGGTTGGATTAGACCTCCAAGGTCCTTTCCAACTCTGTTATTCTGTTCTGTTCAGATATCACAAGCCAGAAAGTCTGGGGAGTACACTTCCATGTAGTGAAAGGCAGTACCACACACCCTGAAATTAATGTGCAAAATGTAAAGACAGGAGGACCAAGAAGCACAATAAAGGAAAAGAAACTCTTCTTATCATATATGCATTTTCCCTACGGATAGAACCTGAAGTTCCTTAACAGAGATCTTCTTTAATGTAGAGCTAACTAACGTAGAGAACAGCTTCTTTTGTGCAGCTTACGGTTTTCCCATAGATAGGAAGCAAAATGAGCCTTCTATGATTAATGTGTGCCTTTTCATTCAAATAGAACAGGGCTTTGAACCCGGTTCAAAGCAGGAGACGTTATACCATTCCAGACAAATGGTTATCCAATCTCTTCTTGAAAACCTCCCGTGAAGGAGCACAAAAAATTTCAGGAGGCAAAGCGTTCCACTGATTATTTCTCCTTAGTTCTAAGTTGGATCTCTCTCTGATCAGCTTCCAGCCGTTACTTCTTCTGAACATGTATGAGACCATCCAGTTAAATTATTTTGAGAAAGCCATTTCTTTAGGACAGTAAACCTCCCAAGGTGAAGGCTAGCTCCCACTGTTCTCAGGAAGCCCTTAACAGCCCTTGACTTTTCCAAAGACCTTGGGCAGTTGGAAGAGCAAGAAAGACGAGCCCATGACTTGAGCAGCCCTGCCATAGGGGGAGGGAGCAGCCCTGCCATAGGGGCACAGGAGCCAACTGGAGTGGACACATTTGCTGGCTATAAAGTGAGGTGTGCCAGGTGAACCAGGCCAAAGGGCTCCCAAGGTAGCTGCGCTTGTGTTGGCACAAGCAGTAAATACTACGTAGAAGATGGGGGGAGGTTGCCTTCCTGCCTGTGGGTAGCCCATTGTCATGTTGGGCAACTTGGTCATTTATCATCATCAGCATCATCAGTTATTTACTTGACATGCCACCTGATTCCCAGTAGCTGGCTTAGATGCAGACCAGCTCTTACACTTATTTTGAATACAAGAACTGAACTAAATTACTTCCCCTCTCCCAATGTCGGAGAGACTCCCAATGGGAGAGTCAAGAAAAGCAAGGGGGCAGATGCAACGTGGGGGTGCCAGGATGTGGGCGTGGGACATCATCTGTCACAAAAGGGGTGGAGCTTGCCCCATGATGCTATATACCTGTCACCTGGTCTTTTTTTACACACACCCTCTATGGATGCCACTGCTTCCATTTTTATTTTATTTTTTCCCATTTGGGAGGCATCATTTCTTTCTTGCCATCGCTAAACAGGAAACTTTATGTTTACATTAAGTCATCTGTCAGATCCAGACCGAGTCTTTCTCCTTTGGGTCCTTCTAGGACAGTGACGGCGAACCTTTTTCTGGTTGCGTGCCAAAAGTGTGTGTGTGTGTGCGCGCGATAGCGCGTGTGCGTGCCAGCACCCACAATGCAATGCACGCCCCACCTGCGCATGTGCGCATTCACCGCTCCCCACGCGCACGCACCCCACACTGCGCATGCGCCACCCGCGCATCCCCCCCGGCCCGTTTTGGGCCTGGAAAGCCTCCTGCACCAAACTTTGCCAGCGCGGATGGTCTGCCGCCGCTGCTATTCCTCCTCCTGCCAGCCTCGCGCTCCGGGCAGCGTCCAGCATGGCCGTTCGCGCCAGCAAGGGTTGGTGCAACCCTCTTCCGCCACAAGGGAGCATGACCGCTTCCCGGCCGGCGCGCCTCTTACTGCTTACGGCGCTCTCCTCCTGGGGGGAGCTTGCCTCCCCGCCGGCGGCTTTTTCCTCCTGGCTGCGAGGGGCGAGAGGGCCCGTTGGAACCCATCAGAGGAAAAGGAGCAGAGCTGCCAGCCATGCTGGGGCTTCCCTGTCTCCCCACCCAAGCAGGCTTCTGCTGCGGCCCCAAGCCTCCGGCGGGGAGGGAAGGAAACCCCAGCCTGCTGTTCCCAAGCCTCTGGCGGGGAGGGAGGGAGGGAGAAGCCCCCGCCTGCTGTTCCTGCAGCCGCCGTGGAAACGGCAGTGTGAGAACAGCCACCGGGGTGGGGGGTGCAGGAACAGCGGGGTGGGGCTTCTCCCTCCCTCCCCGCCAGAGGCTTGGGGCCGCAGCAAAGCCCTCTTGGGTGGGGAGCCCTCTTCCGCCACAAGGGAGCATGACCGCTTCCCGGCCGGCGCGCCTCTTACTGCTTACGGCGCTCTCCTCCTGGGGGGAGCTTGCCTCCCCGCCGGCGGCTTTTTCCTCCTGGCTGCGAGGGGCGAGAGGGCCCGTTGGAACCCATCAGAGGAAAAGGAGCAGAGCTGCCAGCCATTCTGGGGCTTCCCTGTCTCCTGCCCGAGCGGGCTTCTGCTGCGGCCCCAAGCCTCTGGCGGGGAGGGAGGGAGGGAGAAGCCCCCGCCTGCTGTTCCTGCAGCCGCCGTGGAAACGGCAGTGTGAGAACAGCCACCGGGGTGGGGGGTGCAGGAACAGCGGGGTGGGGCTTCTCCCTCCCTCCCCGCCAGAGGCTTGGGGCCGCAGCAGAAGCCCGCTCGGGCAGGTTCACCACCACGGTTCTAGGATCTCTTGAACAGAGAGGGCTTCCATTCCAAAGGTTCCTTGGTAGCAACGCCCTGAGGAAAGAGACCAGAAAAGCAGTCAGACTTTCTTCTTTTGGGAATAATTAAATTTGGCTTTGTAGCAGTTGGCAGACTTCCAAAAATTGGTAGTTATTAAAAAAGAAACAGAAAAGGGGACTAGATTTCTTGAAACATAGTGATTTCCTTGCATTATTATTGTGCCTTTCCTCTGAGATGTATAAGCAAATTCTTCTGCCTGCCTGCGGTTTCTGGGTAGTCGGTAAACTTTCTGCTGAGTCTGGGAATAATGCAGAATGAAACATGTTGGGCGGGCAGTGGGGGAGGAAATTGGTGAGAGGACGATTGCCGTCCTTTCAGTTGTTTGAAAGTGATTGCTTTTTCCCTTTGTCTTGCAGGGCAAGAAAGTGGACGGGTCTGTAAATGCTTATGCTGTAAATGTGTCACAGAAACGGAAATACAGGTTGGCCTTTATTCCCTTGCACAGACTGGCCCTTGAGCATAGCAGCTGCTGGGACCCTCTTCGCTCAGCATCACTTGAGCAGCACAACCTTTGCAAAAATTGCTTTGGGTTCCCTTCTTAGCTCTTTTTAGAAAAGAGAATTCTCTATTCACTTGCTTAGCTCCAGAACAGCTAGGGTCAAGATCTTCGCTCAACTACGGAGGCTGTCACTCCGTCCCACCCAAACCTGCCTTGCAGGACTGTTATTGTGGGAAGGAACACTCAGTGTATGGTGCCTCCAGTTCCTGAATTAAAGTCCAATAAATGTATCTGCTAAGATTAATTGATTTAACACGTCTTCCCTAGATTCAGGTAAAATTACACCATAATGAAAATTAATCTGTAAAGCTGGCCCAAACACCTTTCTCTAAGATAAGACAGAGGAAAACTCCTTTCCCCAAGTCAACGTATCTATTTATTTAGCCTATGGCATATCATACATGGATTAACATTTCACCTAGATTAGTAAAACGCCATAAAATGTAAATATTAAAAAGACCTATGTTCAAAAAACCAGTGTCTAGGCCATCTAACCACTGAAGCGCAGCATTGTTTATATAAAGAAAATCAGATACTGGACCGATATCTGCCCTCAGCTTACAGCCCCGTCGCAATGTGATCTACAGTTTGACGTGGGCCCCCTCAGTCACACTGAGGGGAGGATGCTATGCCATGCGATACAGAGAGTCCCGGCAGACGCTGTGTGAGCTGCAAGTCCTGTTCAGGATTGTCCATTGCTGGCATGGTAGTTCAGAGCCTGGCAGCTTTTTGTATGGGGTCATTTATATGATTGTCTTCCTATGTCTGGGCATTCAGTGACCTACTTGGTCAAAGTCTCTAATATCTCAGGATAATCAAGATGTTTTGGCTCTTAAATACAGAAAATCCTCCAAGCTCCTTTAGCCTTCCTTTTGTCGACCTGCCTGCCTCAATCCGTGCCTCCCTTTTATTTGGTACATTAGATCTGTAGGACAGCCGCACTGTGGTGTGAGCTATGCCTCTTTTGTAAGTGCATCATAACATCACACCTGGGCATCCGAAAGTCAAGAGGGTTGCCATGACAATGTGTTTGAAGCTTTACTTCTATATAAGATATATGTTAAAAAAGAAGCAGAGCTTTGAGGAGACTTCTCACTTTTTTTTTATCAGACCCTGCGTACACACGTACAAAAGGGACAGAGTTTGTGTTGCAGTAGCACGACACTCTTTTTGTCATTTTGATGAGAAAGTCTTCCATCCGGCAGTTACTTCTGTATTGTGATGACTGGGAGCATGCGAGAGATTTCAGGAGAATTTCTTCCATTCATGCTTCCCTGTTCTCTGTTTTCCATCCGGTGGGTGAAGTGTTTAATATGGCCCCTAGCCAGCTTGGAGTCTTTACTTGGTTACTTGGAAGTGGAGTTGTCTCCTTGATCTATTTTTATATTTCCTCCAATTTAATATTTCCCCAAACCTACTCGTATATCTGTCCCATACACTGTGGTGCTATTTCAGATTTTGCTTAAATTAGTGTGTGTATATGAGAGAGAGAGAGACAGCTTTTTGTGGTTTAGGTTTTTTTTTTTTTAACTAGAATAAGTAAGTATATCAGGCTTAATACACCTATTTTGTTTCTATCTGGGTATATTGACATTTAAAAATGCATGGTTTACTACGGTACGTAATATATGAGTAGTGCCTATTGAGATTTTAGAAATATGGGAGAGATATTGTGGAAAACTTTGCTCACATTTATTTCTCTTGTTGCAGGCAGTACATGAACAGAAAAGGTGGATTCAACAGGCCCCTGGACTTTATTGCCTGATGTGTCTGCAGCTGTTACCGATAAAAAACTCCACTGAAGTCTCATCTGTCTGGCTAAGAGGTTCTCTCTTCTCACCCAAAAAGAGTTAGGGTCGTTTTTGTGAATAATTCCTTGAAGTTACATTTCCTAGGCTGAGATGGTATTTCCCCCCCCCCCCCTCAAATGTATCTTTTGCACAGAGTGGTTTTTCTGATGTTGCTATTCCACATTTGTAGGTTTCCTCTTTTAAATATTGTCAGTTAAATTAAAAAAGAAACACCTTCTCTCCTTGAGTAAAGTTGAACTAGACCAACTTTTCTAAAAGACAGACTCAAAAGTGGATTGGGAATGCTTGGTTCCTGAAATATGTTGATGTTTACAGAACTTAATTTTTCCATTGCTGAATTCCTTTTTAAACTGTACCCAGAAGACAGTTGGTTCTTAGCACAATGGGATTTCACTCGCTTGTTCCTTTGCTGCTTCAGCCACCTAATATATTTCAGATCCTGTATTCTTGCTCTCTGTCCAGCAGGGGGCACTCAAACCAGCAAGTGATTGAAGAGCTTCCCTTGTTTGCTTGCATTATACCCTTAAATTCTTCCAGGATTCACTGCAGCGGTGGGTTGCTACCAGTACGAACCGGTAGCGGTGGTGGCGGGAGGCTCTGCCCACCTGCCCCGGACGCTTCTGCACATGCGCAGAAGTGTCGCGCAAGCGCGCACGTGAACTGGTAGCGACGGGATTTGCAACCCATTACTGATTCACTGGCATTGTTTGGGATATTTGATTTGCATAATTACATCACCTGTGTGTTCAGTGCAGAATTTAAGAATAATTATCAAAATCCAGCAGCACTGCTGTTACACTAAAAGGTTTATAACTGGGGTGGGAATGGGCTGGGGGGGGGGATTTGCAAACCACTATTTATTTAGCATATGGCATACAATGTCAGGGAAATCTACACCTGCTAGACACACAATGCAGTCCTGATGGCCTAGATCAGTGATGGCAAACCTTTTCGGCACCAAGTGCCCAAAGCGTAACACGTGTGTGCGCCTGCACGCATGCGCACCGGAGCCCCAGAAACTCGAAGACCAGCGGGCCGGTGCGCATGCGCACCGGCCCGCTGGTCTTTGGGTTTCCGGGGCTCCGGCACACGCGAAGATCAGATGGCTGGCGCACTTGCGTGCACTGGAAACCAGAAGAGCAGCTGGCGATGGCACACGTGCCCACAGAGAGGGCTCTGTGTGCCACCTCTGGCACACGTGCTATAGGTTCACCATCATGGGCCTAGATGGCTAGCTCATTCCATTCAGCACTTGCATGCCTATCCTTGGTGCACCACAGGGGGCAAACTAGCTTACACCAGCTGACTAGCATGTCGCTGGCTCTTCCGGACTCTTCCGGGTGTAGTGCATACCACTATATTTCAATCCAGACAGAAGCTATACAGTAGAACTTCCCGGTGCTTGTGTCATGGTGAGGAATCTGCTTTTTAGGGATCTGGGGGCTGGCCAATGAGGCCTCCCTTTCAGGCAAAGCAGAATAGCGATGGAGAAGATGGATTTAATTTTTTCTTCAAAGGCATAATCAAAATTTATCCTTGATGCTGCAGTTGCAAGCATAGTCAGTAGGGAGTATGGAACTGGATATAATTCTGGGTAAAAATGGGATTTCTTTTTTGTGCTGTTATTGAATAGTACATTTGCTTCAGTAATTAATTCAGCAGAGGTATAATCCAGATTAAAATCAAATGCTTAGCTTCCTTTGACCTAGAATGGTAATGGGATTTATTCCACCCACTCAAGTTCAGACAAACCTAGAAACCAACAGATGTAAGGGTTATGAACAGACAGTTGCCTACATAAGACGTTCAGGGTGCTATTTTGGCTACTGGAATGTGAAATATTAATAAAGGGTATTTTGTACAGGTCCTTTTGTTTAAATTAAAACCTTCTGTTGTGTCATAAAAATAAAGCAGACAGGTGAGTCGCATTTTAAAATGGTGGAACCACCTTGAGAAAACCTGGGAACCGATAAAGCTGGAACTTCCAGTTGTGTAATTCTTTTAACACCCATGGAATTATGTATTTATAATAAATATATGAATGATACATTGATGTAAATATGATGTACTTTCTCAATATATTGTTTTGGGGTTTTACATACTGCATTCAGCAGTGGTGGCCTCAATCTCGGGTTGGTTCCCTCCTTTGGGGGGAGGGAGGGGAGCCCTGCCAGGCCCAGGTTCATCCGGGCATCCTCCTTTCAGGCTCGCACAGCATCTTGCACGTGCTCCTCCGCTAAAATACCAGCGGGCCTGTTTTCATACCAAGCAGGGTGGTGATTTCATGCTGAAGAGACTTCCCTGGGATCAGAGTAACACTTCTGGGCTAGTTTAGGATAAGTGTTGACAAGTTTAAGATGTGTGGATTAAAACTGCCAGAATTCCTGCTTTTTAAGATGTGTGACTCGGGAATTCTGGGAGTTGAAGTCTTGCAACTGTGGATCGCACCAGGGTCGGTCTGGTTGCATCAAGGCCCGGGAACCGACCGCAAGAGGCGCCCGGGCTTTGCAGGCCGTCCGCCCTGGAGGTGAGAGGCGAGCGGCGAGCAATGCGCATGCTCCCCGCTGGCTCGATGTTGACTTCCTTCTGGTTGGGCGGGACCATAGAACAAACGCGTGGCCAGGGGCGGGGCCGATCACAGAAACCAACACAAAAAACCGGGGCGGGGCGCCCGGGGGCGTTGGCCAATCCGAAGGCTGAACGGAGTTACGGGAACTGTGCGGACCTATGAGAGCCGCCACGGGATGTCGCTCCGCCGAGGCTGGCCAATGAGGCCTCCCTTTCAGGCAAAGCAGAACCGTCGAAGGAAACGTCATCCTGGGGCTCGCCCAATCAATCGGTACGATTATCGTGGTGAAGCGCCTCCCAGCGACCGAGCCAATGCCTGGGCCAAATGAGGGGGAGGAGATGGTTGGTGTTTTGTGTTCCGCGAAGAGCCAATCAGAGGAACGGGAGAGCGGAAGCAGCGCCTGCCGGCCAATCGTGGTTGCGCTGGGCGGGTAGCGGGTTGGGCTGCGGTCGCAAGGGGCGGGCTTGGCTGCGCCGAGTCTGTCAGGCTGAGGTGGGGTAAACACAGACGGGCGCTGGGGCAGCGGCGGAGACGGCGGCGGCGGCGGCGGCGGCGTTGCGGGGAAGCGAGAGGACGAGCCGGCCAGCCCGGCAAAATGGCGGCCGCCGCGCAGGTGTGCGAGAACATCCAGATGCTGCTGGAGGCGGCCGAGTTCCTGGAGCGCCGCGAGCGAG
>QLTV01000995.1:579227-650752 GCA_003457575.1 Thermophis baileyi
AAGTGCCGAGGCCCTGCCGTTTTTCCTCCGCAGAAGCCGAGCACGGCTACGCTTCCATGCTGCCCTACAGCGCGAAGGAAAGGGAGGCCTTAAAGAAGAGGAACAGGCCCAAGAAAGGCGGCGGCGGCGGCGGCAGCAGGTAAGGCTGAGGGGCCGGTCGGGGCCTTCCGTCCCCCGTGTGGTGAACCTGCCGCGTCTCCCACTTCCCCCCTCCCCCCGGGGCGGAGGGAGAAGGGCCGGCCCAGAGTCGCCCAAGGGGCTTCGGGCCCGAGCCGGGGCGAGAATCGGCCGTGGCCGGGCCTCTAAGCACAGCTCCAGGCTGGCTGTGACTCGGCTCTGACTGGTGGTGACTACGTGGACAAGTCCCCGCCGCTTCCCCGGCAGCGTTTTGGAAGCAGCCGCCGCCGCCTCCTCCTCCTCCTCCTCCTCCCTGGGTCTGGCCCAGCTGGCTTGCCTGCCTGCGTGCCTTAAAGAGGCCTGGAAGCCGTGGTCTCCTGATTGTAGCCGGCCGCCTTCAACCGCTAGGCCACCCTGGCTCTCTACACCTCGGGGTCCCCAAGATCCGAGCTGTCATTAAAGCTTGAGCTGAAGTCCAACTTCTGTGCTGGCGATCGATCGGCCTCTCTCTCTTTCTCTCTCTCTTTCTCTCTCTCTCTTTCTCTTTCTCCTTAGTTGCCTATTAACCAGGGATGGGTTGATGATCTGAAAAAAGCGTATCTCAACATAGCCTGACTTCCTCCTTCCTGTTGATGTTTTCAGTAGGCTAGGATGAGGTCTCTGTGGTGCTTCTTGAGACACATTTCAGAAAAGTATTTAAATGATCTTGAGGGCACGCATTTGTTGGAAATAAAGCATCATTACATGCATCATTTAATATTTAGCTTCTTGGAAGTCTGTTGCTTTTCAAAGTACTTGGACCCTCCTTTCTAGTGAATTCTGAAAGCACGTTAAAGATGAAATCTATAATTTATTAAGACATTGAAAAAAGGAAGATTTACTTGGGGGGGGGGGAATGCTTGGGATTGTAGTACATCTTTGGTATTTTCTATCCTGTGCCTAGTACTACTTGGGTGAATTCTCAAAACACATTAAATTCAGGGTAACAAAACCCAATTGTTCTCATGTGACATGCCATGCTCAAACAAAGTATATTAGAGCCTCACTGTGATACACTCATTAGCACAAAGGATGCTAAACTCCAAATCTCTCAACCAATATATGGCCTAATTTAGTGTCATGTAAACCAGTGTTGCCATCTAATTTAGTGCTACGATGTAGTTCAGTGACCTTATTTGCCTTCAGAGTTATTCCTACTTGTCTGTTCTCCAACTAGTCAGCCATCTGCTAAGCAGGAAGGAAGCAACTGAGAAACGGATCTTGCTAGAAAAGATTTTAACTTCCTCCCACTTCAGTCATTCCTGAGATGGCTTTTTCCTTATTAATAGAATCCATGAACGATCATGGATGAGATCGTTTTTTGTGGTACCATCCATCAGAGACGAGGCTTCTAATAAAAAGATTGGGAATTCCTATAACTCATGTTCATGTTCATAGCTTGCGAGATACATTTGTATCCTGTACTTCTTGTTTTAAGTGCTCAGAGTACTCTAAATAGGGCTGCCATGTATGAGCTGCAGAAATATGGACACTTACTAGAGGCAACACAGAATTATTTAACTGTTCACTTCCATCTACTAAGTGACTGGCCCAGGTATGATATTCAGTACATGGACTCTGGGTGATATACAGAATCTAAATGACAACAGATAATTCTACAGTTAATCAATACAATACAAAGTAACAAAACGTTTTTTGGCACTAATGACTCCATGCTAATCAGTCCTCTGTCCCGTTTAAAAGCCTTACACAACATTCTCCCTAGATTATAGCAATAGCACTTAGACTTATATACCGCTTCACAAAGCTTTACCGCCCTCTCTAAGCGGTTTACAGAGTTAGCATATTGCCCCCAACAATCTGGGCCCTCATTTTACTGACCCTGGAAGGCTGAATCAACCTTGAGCCGATGAGATTCGAACTGCTGGCAGTCGGCAGAATTAGCCTGCAATATTGCCTTCTAACCACTGCGCCACCACAGCTCTTGATGCTCATTGGCTTAGAGTTAATGTCTTGAGACAACTGCAAACCTCTGGAATTTTTTTAAGCAGAGTAAAACACTAGAATTTAATTACTTCAAATCAGTTCAATAAACTAAGAAGCACATTTAGCTTTGGTTGTCTTTTAGAGATCACAAACTAACGGTTAAAGCTAGTTTTGGTGTTTTAGTTCCATTTGAAATACTGAGGATAAGCTTCATTCAGGCTGCCTCTGTTTTGTAACAGCTAAAGAATAGCAAAGTAACTTGTCTTTAGTCATCCTTGATGTCAGTGGTTAGTGGCTTCGAGATGAATACATAATGTTTTCTGTCATTTGAGAATGGCACAGGAAGTAAGAATGAAATCTCAGGATTAACCACCTGTCTTCTGTTTCTCTCTCCCCTTATCTCACTCTTACTTGAAACATGTTTCAGAGGCAGTTTTTCAAAGAAGTGCATCCCTTTTATTTTATGTGTGAAGTTGTATGAGACCATGTAAGAGCTGAGACTGAAAAGTCCTAGTCCTGGAGTCCTTTGGATTTATTTATTTATTTTTAAACTTATGGGCTATGTTAATATTACAAGAGCCTTAACCAAAATAATTACAAAATTAGTAACTCCATACAAGGTAAAATACTATTGTACAAAACCAGAAACTCTTTTGGTGGTTGTCAGGTGTTTTGAATATGTTGGGAGAAGTCAAACTTCCAACCAGCACAGCCAATGACCTGGCATTATGGAGAACAGGTTGCTTCTATTCCTCGGGGACCTTAGGAAATTCAGGAAGTTGTTCAGCTGGCCTTGAGAAAATGTTTTTCTACGTAATTACTCAGTCACCATTCAGCAGCAGCAGCACAGATAAAATCTTGAGGCATTTAGTGTAGTGAGGTAATTTCTGCAGTATGTTCCAGTGATATGTTAATAGCATATCTTTATTAATAATAGTAATTAGCAAAAGTAATTTAAGGAAAAATGGTTCAAATGTTCATGAGATGGATTTTCAATTAATATTGGGAGGCTATAGATTGGTTCAGCCCTACTATGACAATCTAAGATAGTAAGAAAAGTCTGTGCACTTTGTCATTTGAAATATTGTAAATTTGGATACTATAAGTCTTGCTAAGTTTATCCTTTTTGTACAAGTACTAAATCAAGTAATATGGGTTTGCAATTCAGTGGGGTGGTAATATAACTGGAGAACCCATTGTGATCCTTCGCAGTTATAAGATTTTGCAGGAGCAATAAGACCACTGTGGTATAATCTTAAGAAATTGGACTAGCTCTCGGTGGATCAGTGGTTCTCTCTCCCTCAGCCCACCTACCTTATCTAGTGATTCTTTTAGGGAAATAAGGTAGAGAAAAGTGCTATCATGAACTCCTGATCAAAAGTCAAGATATAAATAAATATTAGCAGTGACAATTTAGTAGAAATTGTTGTGTATATTTAATTATTATCAATGCATGTTTATTCCATAGTTAGCTAACTAATTGATGCTTTTTTTCTCTTTAAGATCAACACATAATGAAATGGAGAAGAATAGGTAAGTGTTCCGAAACAGTTTATATTTAAATTCTAGAAGCATCCTTAAATTATAGCATACCGTGTTGAAGCAAATTACAACAGTACAAATCTAGTTTTTCTGGCTGATGATCTCCATTAAGTAGAATTGACAAATGTTTATGTCTGGGGCCTCAATCCTTTGCAATATTGATTGTTACTTCTTTTTAAAGGGGCCATTTATGCTGCATGTTCTGTCACTGGAAACAGAAATAGTGGAACCAAACTCTCTCAGTTTTCATTATTCTGATAATATTAAGAGAAGAGGAGGAGCTAGTAGCAATTAGTTCTAGCCTTGATCTGATGAATAGTATTCTATGCTAAAGTGACATTTTGAAAATTTCAGTATGCGCTTCCAGTTGACATACTACATCCCTCACTGTAGGAAAGAGTTTGTGGTTTGACTATTCTTGCTACTCAAAGAAACTGACACTTGTTTATATATTAAAGAGTCTGGAGTGTGGCTCCTCAGGAAGGGAACCAAGTTTACTGTTGCAAACCAGCTTAGCATTTCTGTATAAAATTGTTCCTCTGTGTTGGTTGGCACAAATAGCATCAGTTAAATTTAAGACTCTCGGCTTGGTGACATTAGTTTGCAATCTGAATGTGTTTGTTAAAGATTACTTGCATATTTTTCTTGGATTGCTAAATAAGAATATAAGCATTAGAGCAGCTGGCTAGTGGATATTTATTTAACACTTAACCACCAATGAAAACTCATACACTTCTACTAAAATTCTTTGAATCCATAATATAATATTCATCGTGTGTATATTTACCAGAACATGGCTTTTCCTGAATCTTTTTTCAAACTATTAAACACTTAGAAGTAGGTTGGTATAAAAACCAATTTTGCAGACGATAATGAAAATAAAACAGGAAATCCTGAGCAATTCAGCCTCCTGGAGGATGGAGCTTAATAGCTGCAGCTCTGCCCCCCCCTCATTGCTACCTTATGAGGCCCCTGCGTCATTGCCTGCCGTCTCTTTCGGTGCCTCTGAGTGGAGAATAAGACGGGGTCAGCCTTGTGGGCTTCCTGGCTGGGCTGATTACCGAGGAAACGGAATATTAGATGGCCTCAGTTTTTATCCTGCTTGCGATTCTTGTTTCTTTTCAGAAAGTTAGAAAGTTTCATTTAAAATCTTTTTCAAATTCACTTTGTTTTTAATACAAAAATGAAATAATAGTAAGAGGACATGTTTGAATTTATGGCACAACCCTTAAGGCTGGCTAAACCAAATATTTATTATTAATATTGGCCTGAGTTGTATCTGCAAACTTTTAATTATGAGTTTATTTCATGATTGGCTTTCCATTCTTTCCATCATTTGTTCTAACAAAAACATTTCATGGATGGGTCCAATGTTATGTTTGAAGAATCACTTACCGTTTTAGGGATTTTGTTAATAAAATTTTCTAATTTACACATAAAGCTACTTCTGCTTGCTCAGTTAAACATGTAATAAAGTACAAATTGTAAAGCACTTTTTATAGAAAGGTCTTTATTAAGTATTAGTAAACTTCTCTGAATATTTATTAATTACATTAAGTAAACCCTGTTGTTTAAATATTAAAATCATGACCCAGTAAAACAACTTCTGAACTTCAATTCCGAGTCCTGCAGCCGGATCTCAAATTCAGTTCTTTCATCCAAGGCAGATTTAAGCACATCGTTCATTTTCTCCCTTAGAATCCGTAGGAATTGAAAGAGGCCGAATTATGCTGCCTTGTGCATTTCTAACACATTCACAAATTGATGTTCTTTTTTTGTCAGGAGTGCTTTCAAAACATTCTTCAGTTAACAAAATTTAAGTTTAATGTCATGGATGTTCTTGAAATCTAATGCCCGCATGAGATGCTCTGTGTGTTTCTTATAATTTTTAAAAGCAAGAGTGCCGGCAGGATTGGTGTCACGTGAATAGCATGGAGACAATATCCATGCCTGCCTTTGTTAGAGGTCTGGATAAAGCAGGTGTGACATCAGCCTCTCTTTAGGATGCTTCTTGAAGCTTATTCCAGCTTGCTCGCCACTATGAATAGGCCACTTGGCTAATTTAATTAATCATATTTATAGATTATGGAGTCCCAAAGTATTCTCTGAATTACAAGAAAGATTTATAAACATTAAAATATAATCCAGAATTCAAAACAATGGCAGGCTACTGTTTTAGGTTTGAAACCTTGTACTGCTGTTAGTGTTTAAGTAAAATAACTTGACATGAAAGAATTTACACTTCCCTCTTGTCTTTTAATATTTAGTGTTTAAAATTGGTGCTTCTTGATGTGGTACAACCCAGTGTCGCTTGATAGTGAGATGGGCAGCATATAAATTTTATAAATAAATACCTAGGTGGAATTCTGAAGTGGCTTAGGCCCTTCTAACAGCTTGGCTAAACTACTACTAGTTAGCTTGCCTAGAAGAACAGAGGCAAAGCTGATTTGAATAATACTATGGTAAATGAAATGAGATGGTAAAAGAAAATCCACAGTGGAGTAAGACAAGACCCCACCTCCTCCCTGTGTGCAGCTTGTTTCCTTCCTTTCCATCTTTGTCGATTTTTAACCAATTTTAATGTTGCTATTTATTGTTTTCTTTCATATTGTTGCTTTTATTGATTGTAAGCAGCTTAGAGTCATCTCTAGGGAAGATGGGCGGCATATAAGTTTAATAAATAAACAAATTTCTAGAAAGCATGCTTAAACATTGAACCACTTTTAACTTCAACCTGTCAAGTGTTAAAAGTGGTTCAATGTTTAAGCATTGTCACATTTAATCTTAATTAGAGAACACAGATTCTGAAGCAGAGCTTGTATTAGCAATAACATACCACTTAGACTTATACTCCGCTTTACAGCCCTCTCTAAGCAGTTTACCGAGTCAGCACATTGCATCCCAACAATCTGGGTCCTCATTTTACCGAATTCAGTATTGCTGAATAAATTTAAACAGTTTATCAGTGACAAATATTTCAGCTACTAAGTGTCATTCTGCTGCATCTGATAGTAGCAGCAATTAGATAAATGGGCAACTTTGTATCCCGTTGCAGACTGCCTGCACTATGCCTGCTCCTAATTGCAAGCTGGCTCCCCGTGCATCTTATGACATTTTAATACATAGCAGACACCTCTTGATATCCTTTATGGTCCCATCTCTTTACCTGTGGCTTCCCTTCCTAGATGCTACATATGATCTTTTTCCCCTCCTCCTCCCCCTCCCCCTCCCTTTTCAGTAGATGCAATGTATAACGTAAGCTTTTATAGATGTCAATCGGGCAGCAAGATATCTTTGTTAGTAGTATATTGTGCTAGCGTTTTTTCTTGAATATATTAAATGCCTTTAAAAACATATACAATCCTCAACTTATGGCCACAATTGAGCCCAAACTTTCTGCTGCTAAGCAAGGCAGTAGTTAAGTGAGATTTGCCCCATTTTGCAACCTCTCTTGCCACAGTTAAGTGAATGACTGCAGTTATTAAGTTAGTAACATGGTGGTTAAGCGAATCTGGCTTCCCGTTGACTTTGTTTGCCAGAAGGTCGCAACGAGTGATTGCGTGACCCTGGGACATTGCAACCATCATAATAAAGACATGCCAGTTGCCAAGCTTCCAGATTCTGACCCCATGATCACAGGGATGCTGCAACGCAACAGTAATAAGTGCGAAAACCAGTTATAAGTCCCTTTTTGCATCCTAACTTCAAACGGTCACTAAACGAATGGTTGTAAGTCAAGGACTACCTGTAATGCTCTTCTTTCTCCTTTTCTTACATCTCTCTTCTCCAAACTAAAGAAATAGCTGTGTAGGTAGCATACCTTCTTCCTCAGTCCCTCGTCTTCTCGCTTTTAATATTAAATGTGAAACCCCTCTCCCTCCTAAGGAGGGAGTGATCATGCCCAGAAACATCCAGTCCTGGTCTGCACCAGGTTATTTTTCATGAAGGGGCATTTTCCCTGTAACTCTCCCCACAGCCTGAGTTAACTGTTTGCACTGATTACCATAAGGCCTTTTTCCTTTTCAGTTTAGCAGCAAAATTGTAATGACAAACATTTGCATTAAGATGTGGGTGTTATTTATTTGAAGTAAAGAAAGCAGCCATTCAAAGGAGGGACTTATGGCTCCTATAAAGAGATCTCATGGTCAATCTTTTGCATCTTTAGTTAAGAAAATATCAGGTAATCAAAGACAGGGAGGGGGAGTCTCACTTGAGATGTTGGAAAGCAGCAGCAGCAGCGGCTGGTTGGAATTGTTTTTTCCTGGCTGGCCAATTTTGTTTTCATTGCAAATACCCAATAATTTGACTAAAATAGATTTAAAGTAACAATTTGAGAAAACGTTTAAAATGGATTTGTAGAACTATATATCCCTCTGGAGTAGCATATACAGTGAGGTGGACAGCAACATGTGGATAGTTTATATTAGGTTACCATCCACCAAAAATGTGCAGGGTTTTTTTTTAGAAAGAAATCTTGTCACCTTTAATTGCAGAATTCTAAAACTAAACTTTGGCTTTATTTAACAGATAGTCTTTTTGGTTTTATTAAACAGATAATCTCAAGTGAGCTCTGCTACATGCAACAATCTCTAGGCAAATGTATATCTTTAGTCTTTACTTGCTCTAATTCAAATGCATGCACTTGGTTATCCACGGGCTTTGCTGCATGATTGGATGAGATAGACCTGAGGTTTAGGGACATTAATTAAAATGTGAATTTGTGTCCTGGTTTGTAGTTACAATAGCACATTGGTTACGGTTCCTTAATGTACGGAAAGTCTTAAGATTGAATTTGTGGCTTTTCTTATGCCAGAGTACATCTGAACAGTTTATATTCCTGAATTTATTGTCCTTGTTCAAAACTTGGAATGGGATGAAATAACTACAAATCTGTAACTGGATTTTGTCCATTGTAGATAAGGTGTTAAGAAAATATGTAAATACCTTTATCTTTCTGACAATATTAACATACATAATTTTGATTAACAGGCGTGCTCATCTGCGATTGTGTCTGGAGAAGCTTAAAGGGCTGGTGCCTCTCGGGCCAGAATCCAGTAGACATACTACACTGAGTTTACTAACAAAAGCTAAATTGCACATAAAGGTGAGTTAAAGCTATCATGCTTATAATGGAGAAAGAAAA
Organism: Thermophis baileyi; assembly: GCA_003457575.1. Taxonomy (NCBI): domain Eukaryota; kingdom Metazoa; phylum Chordata; class Lepidosauria; order Squamata; family Dipsadidae; genus Thermophis; species Thermophis baileyi. The sequence continues at coordinate 588,016 of QLTV01000995.1, forward strand.
TAAAATGTTTTGTTTGGCATTTCAGTTAAAATTAATATCGCATGTGATGAGCACATTCAGACTTTAAGCCTTGGAGTGCATTTTTAAGTAGATCATAACAAGCTGATGCAAAAGATTCCACCTTACAGTGTACTTCAAAACAGATGTCAAAACAACAGTAGGTAAAATGGCAAGAGAGGAAGATAATGGCTAAAACTAGTTAGCTGCCCTGGAACTAGTTCCATCCTCTGATGAAAGAAAACGGCTGGCTTTCGCATTGAATGTTTCACGTTCAGGGACCCATCGTTGCCTCTTTTCTTCCCCAGAAACTTGAAGATTATGACAGGAAAGCAATACACCAAATAGATCAGTTGCAGCGAGAACAGCGGCATCTGAAGAGGCAGCTGGAGAAACTGGGAATTGAGCGCATACGAATGGACAGTATAGGGTCGACAGTTTCTTCCGAACGGTCAGATTCGGACAGAGGTGAGGAAGCGCTAATCAGCGCCCGTGTACGTGTGCGCGCTTTCAAGTTCCAGCATGAATTGCTGGGTCAAAAAGTTCTTCTGAGTTTGTTTGCTCGCTTGCTTGCTTGTATTTCACATTTCTCCTTCCTTCCAAGAGGCCCTCTGGGCTGACTGACATTGCTTTCTGTTGCAGAAGAAATTGACGTGGACGTGGAGAGCACAGACTATCTCACCGGGGACCTGGACTGGAGCAGCAGCAGCAGCAGCCCCCCGAGCGATTCCGACGAGAGGGGCAGCTTGCAGAGCGTCTGCAGCGACGAGGGCTATTCGAGTGCCGGCATTAAGAGAATAAAGCCGCAGAACCATCTTAAGGCCTGCCTCAGCCTATAAGGAGCCAGTAGCATCCCCTCCCTTGCCCCATCCACTGCTCTTTCCTTCTTGGATTTCGCTAGGTAGTATGTTGTTGGACTGCTCCACAATTCTCTTGCACGTAAACTTCTTGTACCATCAACATTACCAAAATCTGCTTTGCCTAAGTCTGAAAACCGTGCATAGTGTTGTGGGTTACAAGTTCCTCCCTGGAGCACACTTCTGATGGCATCCACTAGCTTCTCTTTCCTATCCGTAAATTCATCTCTGTGAGACTGAACATTCCAGCCAGAATTCTTAGCCCCCGGAATATTGTTGCAGTAACAGCCGCACAGGTGTTTTGGGCCTGTGCTGCAATTGCTTAATATTCTGGGTGAAGATCTTCACCCCGAGGTAGTAGGGCCGATGGTGATATATGTGCTGTTTGGAAACCAAAGCCAGACTAGTCTTCAGGCGTGACCACTGTAAAAGGAACCCTACTTTTTTTGACATTCATTGTATCACAGCAGCAGGCAGAAGTTTAAAATGATACAACAGGCTTGAAAAAACATATGCTTGTTAGGGAATTGTGCAGTGAATCTTTCCAGTCACTGTTAAAAAATTATTCTGAAATGTCCCAAGTCATTATAGTAATAAAGTAGCCAACCCTGAGGTTGGAAATAGGATTGAGAAAGGTAACTAAGAGACTAAACTAAGTTTGGCAGAAGAAGAGCCGGCCGAGTGGAATTGTACCGGAGGCTCTAAATGGGAGTTGGGGGATGGTTTTCTCTTTGAGCTGCCTATCCCGGTAGGATCTCAATATTTTCACGTCAGATGACCAAATACGACACTTGTGCAATCTTGATTATGTCGTCTTTGCATTGACAGCTGCACGTTCCTTTTGTTGCTAGCAGCTCTTCGGGCTGCTGAGTCTTGCTTTTTGTCTCTGGGACAATTCTTTCTACCTCAGAGAGATGAACAAAGCTGATCTCAACCCCTTTAGCACAAATGAATTATGATGCCTCGTTTGTATACTTGGTACTAGTCCGACCTGTTTCCTTAAAAATTCAGCAATAACTGAGTGACAAAGTTAGCTGCGCTAGCTTTCAATTAATGACTGAGGAGACGGCCTCGGAGTAATTCCATGGTTGCCCTCTTGGCATTCTAGCACTTCTTTTACCAGATGAAATTCTTTGGGAGACCTCCCAATGTGCCCTGTGTGATTTTGGGTTGGATGTTGGACTTCTTCCCTGCCCCCTTTTTGCCCTGTCTCTGCACTCCTGACAGCTGTAGCGTTTTTCATTTAAGCTAAGTAGAGCACATGCAAATGTACATAATGTGGTCTATAAATAGTATTTATTCATTTTTATATCAACCTAATGTACTATTCTTATGATTTTGTGCTTTTATAGAGGATTAGGAAACTTTGTATGTCAAGGTCTAATGAACCTTCCTTTTCCCCTTCTTTTTGCTTTGAACTGCCCAGCTTATTGGCTGCCAGTGACTTTTAACAAGGATTCTTTGTATGCAGCTACCGTAGTTCTTGCCCAGCACTTACAGACTGTCAGAGAGACAGTCAAGCAACTTCCTGCCACTTCACTCTCAAAGGGCTATGTGGCAAGGTGCGTTTTACTATGTATTCCATGTTTGCTTGTATCCACTAGCAGATACCCAGTCAGTTTTTGAGATGGGAAGTGGGGCTAGTGGATGGCTAAAGATCTCCATATCAATTTCTTGGAGCTGTCTCGAAACAAAACAAAATAGAAGGAACCAAGAGCTGGAATGCTCAGTGGTCCGGCTGACTTGCATTGACCTCTTCCTTGCTGGAGACTTTCCTGCGTCAGTCTAGCAGCTGGCTGGCATCTAGGAGTCACTGCTGAAAACCCTTCAGAGAGACTGAGCTCCCAACCTGCGCTTTGCACCCTCTTGATTTGGATAGGTTTCTTGCCAGAGGCCTTTGAGTTTCTCTCTCTCTCTCTCTCTCTCTCTCTCTCTCTTCGTTAATGAGTGGCATAAAATTGCCCCTCACATTCAACTCCATGTTGTCATCTTAGTGTTCAAAAGTAGCCTTTGATTTGAAAGGTATTTGATAGGGTAAAATTAGTATGTTTTTCTTTAGAAGTAACAAAACTTACTGTGGGTTTTTTAATTATTATTATTATTATTATTATTGTGCCTTTGGTGAGTTACTGGGCACAGTTTACTTCAGACCTCTCTTGGCCAAGAGGACTCCCCCTCTGAATAAATGGAAGCTGTGGATATATCCGTAGTGCATTTGAGAAAATAGATTCTGGAGGGTGCAACCATTCTCTTCTTTAGTAGAGTACTTTGGAGTTTTGTTTTGTTGTCCTTCTTGCGAGCCAGTAAATGAGCTTTGCACTTTCTGGATGTGGTCCTTTCAAAATGTGGGTGGTACAGAAAATAATTATAACTCCATAAAGGATGCACTAATTTCAGAAGCTAGATTAAAGCTATCTGTGATGTTTCAAAAACATCTAAATGAATAGATGAGTTCTCCTAGAGGCTTTTAGGGCCCCTCCCGGTGTCTTGGTGAGGACTGGTCTTGGCTGCTCCATGCATCTGTGGCTCTTTGGTCCATCCCTGAGACAGTTGCCCCATTGCACGCAGGCTCCATAACGTCTGAACCAACCCTGCCCAAGCACTCAGGAGGGTTGTGTAGCACTCTGCCATGTTTTTCAATAGCGGTGTAGCTGTGGGTGAACGGCCACACCAGTTGCCTTGTCGAGGGAGAGGAGCCGAAGTTTTCTAGGCTGCCAGGGTTGCCCGGGAACAATCGTGCAGGCTAGCGTGTAGACTGGGCCCTCTAAATGCAACATTCTGGTGTGGCCAGCCTTTCTGCCGTATTCACTGATCCACCAGCATTATTATGTAATAAGCTGCAGAAAATTAATTTTGTAGATCATTAATGGGGAGCTGCGTTTCCGTATCTGTGTTTACAGCTGGACGTTTGTGTGGATGTGCGTGTGCGTGGGTGCATTTAAAAGATCACACTAAACACTGCGGCACTGAGCAACTTTTTTGCAGACAGTAAATCCAGGGGATACTTGGTTGGAAATGGAAGTTGAGAATTTGTGCTCTTATTCATCAAAAATAAACATGGCTGTCAGGGTGACAATCTGAAATATCCCAAAAGTATTGTCTTTACCTGGTGAATCTTTTCCTGAGTGTTGAACACCCAGAAATTTTATTACTGTGTATTTTTCTAATAAAGCAGAGCTTTCAAGGTGCTGATAGACACATCTTGTGAACTTTTTTTCCAGGGTTTGTGTGAATACCTGTTTTTGATTCAAATTCAAAGCACTTATTTGAAATGTGTAATTAGGTGCCACAAACAAGGTTGCAGAGCTCTGGGCATTAGCAGGGTGTGCACTGCCATTTTAGCACTTTGTTCCCGCAATGGGCTCTTCTCTCTTTCCAGGTTCCCAGAATCTCTCTCGCTTCTCTTTAGAACACCATTTCTGCCAGGAAGTTTACAAACACAGCCCGGAGGAGAGAGCCCTGTTGTGTTCTCTGGGAGGGATGAAGGGGGGGGGGGGATTTTTTAAGTGCTCACTGCCTAATTAAATTTTGGCATCTGATGTACAGCAATATAATGGGACTCATAGAGTCCTTTTGCCCCCTTGGTCACAAATTCAGGTTTTGACACTGAACTGTATTGGGACGGATACTGGGGGGGGGTATTTTTTAAGTGCTCACTGCCTAATTAAATTTTGGCATCTGATGTACAGCAATATAATGGGACTCATAGAGTCCTTTTGCCCCCTTGGTCACAAATTCAGGTTTTGACACTGAACTGTATTGGGACGGATACTGCTTTTACATATCTAGTTATGCATTTGCTCCCCAATTACAAATAGTAAGTTGCATCCTTGGGGTTTTTTTCCCCTTCCTGTTAACACAAGTGGCTTTTTTCCTTTTATGATTACCTGAACTTCATTGTACAACTATGAATCAATGATGCTTTTGTTTGAAAGAATAGCTATCCCAAATTATTGAGCAGAAGAAATTTCTTTTTAAGCTACAAAATGTATGTATCAAGATTATTTTAGCAAACCTCTTTATTATTTTAACTATTGCCCGGTTGAAGGACACTTAAAAGTCTCTTTCTCCCTGGCTGCCATCTGCTCTTCCCTCCTGACATGCCCCCAAATTTGACTTGCTTGGGGCATCTCTGGCTTTAGTATTGTGCTGCTGTTTTCTGTTCGCCTGTGAACATGCATCATCAAGTAGGTGCTCTGAACAACACTTGCAATTCTGAACTTTTGAATTTGGTTTTGGAGTCTTCCAAATTATAACACAGCCTAAGCAGGGAGCAGCGAGGGGGGGGGGAAGGGGGCGAGGATTCAGTTTCCAAATGTAAATACCACATCATTACAAATCCTGTGTCAAGACCATATAATGGTGCTTTTTATTACAGTTAGCACATGCATTTTTAGAAATTACATGTTTTAGACAACCTTGCTGTGTATATGTATACTTCTGTATTGTTCAACTGTTAGAAAATAAATTATTTCATTATTAAAATTGTTCTAGCGTTGATGTTTTGCTTGAAAAATGGTTTTACTCATTTATTTTGAAATTATTCCAGTTATTAAACTCTTTCAGAGTAATATTTACAATTTGTCTGAAGCAAGTCGCAGGCCTGATCCTTACAGAGCAGCACCTGTTTGATAAGGGAGCCCACTCCTCCCAGTTCCTGCAGGACTCCCCCCACTCTCAATATGTGGGGCGGCCTATGTTAAGAAAGTCCTTGCTGGAGGGAGGGGCTCGGGAGCTGAGCCCACACCTGCAGAAATGATCAGACAAGAAGGGCCTGCACTGCTGGGGGGGACGGGGGCAGAGGCTCTGGCGCAGCCCTCCCTGGGAGTCCCTGCTTGCACTCCTGAGGGGGGGGCACGGGCGAGGGGTCCACCTCCTCTAGGGAGGCTCTGTAACTATGAGAGGGATCTAGTTCTACTAGTGGACAACCAGTTAAGTATGAGCCAGCCGTGTGCTGCAGCTGCCAAGAGTCAATGCGATCCTAGGCTGCATCAACAGAGGAAACCCATCAAGATCACAAGTAGTGATAGTACCAAATTAAGTTGCGCTAGAGAGATCACGCTTGGAATACTGAGTCCAGTTCTGGTCAGCATGATGCAAAAAAGATTCTGAGACCCTAGAAAGTGCAGAGAAGAGCAACCAAGATGATAAAAGGGTCTGGAGGCTGAACAGTTGAGAGTTGTCTAGTTTAATGAAGAGGAAGACTAGGGATTATATGATATCAATCTTCCAATACTTGAGAGGCTGTCACAGTGAGGAGGGGGGGCAACCTATTCTCCAAGGCAACTAAGGGCAGGATGAGAAGTAATGAGTGAAAGATTATTAAAGAGATATCTAACTAAGAACTAAGGATACATTTTCTGAGAGTGGAAACAATCATTGGAACAGCTTGCCTCTGGAAGTTGTGGGTGCTCCAATACTGGATGCTTTCAAGAAGAAATTGAACGAACAAATATTTGTCTGGAATGGTATAGGGTCTCCTCAAGCAGGGGGTTGGACTGGAAGACCTCCACGGTCCCTCCCAATGCTATTATTCTATGTTCTATTCAATGTACTTAACTTGGTCAATTAAAGTCATACTTTATGCATCTGGACGACTATCTAAGCTTAGCTAGTTTTTTGTAAATTCAGCACTGCGTTGGTTAGTGTTCATTTCATTATCAAGAGAGTGAAGAAGCACAGCCAATGTGTCACCAAGGTGTGTTTCATCTTCCCACTGGGCCATCATCATCCAAGATGCCCCGAATGGCTCAGAAGCTCCAGCACCTGAAGGGCCCAAAGGAGAAAAATGGCTCTTTCATGGCCCCCAGAGTAGAGTCAATGAGTTTTCAGTCCAGTTTCTTTTGTCTCCATTTGAACTTGATTATCCACTGGAAAATCCCCGGAAGCTTCGTAGGATCCCTTGAGGGGGTGAACTATCGGTAATCTTCAGCAGCCGGGGTTCTGACTAGGATAAGGTATCAGGTAGAAGAACTCCTCCCTGCAGACCATTATCTCCTGCTCTGTCCTTCCGCTACAACGGCTGAATTGATCACTTTGGAAGGCCTTGTGGGGCGCATGAAATCATCACCCCAAGCATGACTACTGTAGACGACCGTGATCCTAAGAAAGCTTAATGCCAAATCCAAGCCCACCTTCATTCTGTCAGGTAGGAGACCTCGGACGCCATGGCTGGCATAGCCAGAGTGCCCAGTTCAACAAAAGGGCTCCAGGTGCCAATGCTTGATGCCCGGGGAAAAGTTTTTGAGGTCGAGTTTGTGCAGCAGACTGCAATATTGCATAAACCCTTTTTCTGCTTTTCTACAATGCTATTAAAAAATCCTTGCATTTGTACAATATGCTAAGCCATTAAAAAAAACACCAAAGTTAAAATTAACCATGCTCAGCATACTTACACATTAATTTGATTTATACCTAACCTGATGCTCAACTCAATATCTAAGAGCTCTCATATCTGGGGAAAACTCCCTCCCCCCAGCTCCCTGACTGGGGTCTCCCTTCCCACACCAGTTGCCTTTCCCCATCTTGAGTGAGAGGGAACGCCCTGCTCCCCAACCAGACCCTCAATGTCCGCAGAGCAGAATCCTCACAGAAACATGCTTGGGTTTCATTATAGCACTGAACGTGGGAATGAAGCGTTGCCCACAAGCCCTAAATTTAGAGTGGGACACCACTAGGAATCTGTTCCTAGGTTGATAGTTTGAGTATATTTTGGTATTCCTCCCCACAAATGTTTTGTTTCAAATCTTCACCTTCTTTTTGTTTTCCTGCTCTGTTTTTAGATTGTAAGCCCCTTAGGTAGAAAGTTGACAAACCTGTTCTTAGGTGTGAATGCACATGGGTGGCACTAGATAAATATAATTTGGTCTTACCTCCTAGAAATCTGAGATGCTTGCACAGTAATGAAAAATTAATGTTGGATGCTTGTTTGGTTTGGTGTGGCGCCCAGTATTACCCGTGAATGAAATGATCAGGTCCCGCCAGCTGACGGCCCGAGTGCTGTCCAACCGGAAGCCTCCCAGGCCTCCTGCTCAGTGTGCAGGGAAGCAGAGACACACCCAGGGAATGTTGGTCGGAGACGGAGTCCAAGGGGCGACCCAGAGCCAGCAGGAGCCGGCTTCCTCCTGTGGGGAGGAAAGGCAGTCTGGCCTGCCCAGCCGGTCAGTCAGAAGAGCTGGGAGAGTTCCCCCCCCCGCTTCTCTGCTTCCTGGTTTTCTTGCATGGGGAGGGAAAGGCCTCGGAGGGGGTGACCCTCTCAAAAGAGGAGGACCCTAAGGGCCTAAGCTAAGATGCAGCAAGCAGGGGCTGGGGCCCTCTGAGGGAGGGGGGGCCTGCTCCAGGGGAGTGCCTGATGGTGCAGGATGAGAACCCAGGAGGAGTGACTGATTAGCCTCTCCCCCACCAAGCCGAATTCTGCTCTAAATGTTACCGTCCTCCCTTCACATGGCTTCTGAAGACGGGGTGGGGTGGGGTGGCTGTCTGTGTCCTTCAAGACTCTCCCAGAAAGCCTGGGGTTCTAGGAATATATTACATTTATATGCCGCCCAACTTTGAGCAGTGATCATCCAGGGATCCTTTGAGAAGGATAAACCAGAAGGCCACATGCCTTTGTTCTGGGCCCAAAGGGCGGCCAGCCGGATTTTATACTGGCCCAGCACAGAGTGCTTGACAGGCAGAATCCAGAGAGAGTGGGGCCATCAGGGCTGAAATCCCCCCCTTCCCCATTTTTGGCCGCTGAGCAGAGGTTTCGGCTGGGGCTAGGGAGCGGGCCGAGCTCTGATACTTGGCAAGGGCAGCCAGCGTTGGGTGGAAGGAGACCTTTCTATCCTGAACACAGGTAGAGGCAGCGCCCGGTTTTACTGCTCTCCCTCCGCCTATGCAACCTGCAGCTCATTCCACGGCTGCAGCCTCGGCTGGCCTCCCCTTCCAGGCGTTCTGTTCCACAGGCAGTTGTGAGACTTGAATCCTTGCCCAGAATCTTGCATATTGGCAAGCCAGCCATTTTTCCATTGCAGAGCCGAAGCCAAACATCCCAGATACAAAGAGCCTGTTTGTGCAGGGAGTTCTTGGTTTCCCTCTAAGGGAAGAGTAAGAGGTGACCTTTTGAGCAAGGCTCTTCTCCCTGATCCAGAGACATGTGCAAGAAGGAGCAGACCACTGCAAACCACGGGCTTTGCTTCGTTCCTGCCACAGCTGAGGGGCAGGGAACCGGGGCCCTCCTGCACGGCACTGCAGAGATTTCTCTGGAGGCAGCAAGTAGTAGCTGTGGTTAGCAGGAGAGGGAAAGCTGCAGGTGCCCCATCCCTGGAACTCTGCAAGACTGAGTCCCTTTCCTGCTTGGCGGAATGCCGGGGAACAAGGCCTTCCCGTGGCTTCACCAAGGAGCTCAAATTGAAGATGCAACCTGGTGAAGGAAGTTGTCAGCCAGAAAAAAAACCTGTGGCGCCCCCCGGCTATCCTGAATGCTTGCTCTCTCCATGCGTTTCCAGACACCCCACCCCCATGCCTCATCACCATTTCCTGCAGGGCATGAGGTTCCCATCAGCATAAGGTTCCACACTTCCTCTGGGGTTGCGGGAGAGATTAAAATGGGGCCATGCACTTTGGGACTTCCACACCCCCTATGTCCCCTGGGCTGGTCGAGGATTATTGGCAGAGAGAAGCGTCCTTCAGATGCTTTGCAGAAGGTCCCATCCTTGTTCGGGGTGCTGATGTCGCTGCTCCGAATGGGCTCCTCACCCAAGTTGCTCGCTCTCTCTCCTCAAGGGGGGGCAGCCTTGGGTCAGCCGCCTGAGCAGTCCAGTCACAGCCTCCTGACCCTGAGGCAAGGCAAGCAGGGGCTGCCCTCAGCTGACCCCCCAGCACTGCCAGCTCAGCTGCAGGCCAGGCCAGGCTCAGCATTTTTGTCTGCCTAAGAGCGGGATCTTACTTTTCTCTCCACTGAACTGTGTTTTGTTGGATAGGGTCCAGCGTTCATATGTTCTGGATCTTGAGCCGATCTTCTGGGGAGTTGCCTATAGCAATAGCAATAGCAATAGCACTTAGACTTATATACCGCTTTACAGTGCTTTACAGCCCTCTCTAAGCGGTTCACAGAGTCCGCATATTGCCCCCAACAATCTGGGTCCTCATTTTACCCACCTCGGAAGGATGGAAGGCTGAGTCAACCTTGAGCCGGTGAGATTTGAACTGCCGAACTGCAGCTAGCAGTCAGCTGAAGTAGCCTGCAGTGCTGCACTCTAACCACTGCGCCACCTCGGCTCTTCCCCCCAGCTTGGTGTTGTCAGTAAATTTGATGAGTTCCCCTTCTACCCCTCATCTAGATGATTTATGGAGATATGGAAGAGTACTGGGCCCAGGACACAACACTGTGTTGCACTACTGCATGCTTCCCTCCATGTAGGCATAGTTCCATTGAGGACGAGACTCTGAGTGTGTTGAGTTTGTAGTTGCGACTATGAAGAGAGAGAAAGAAGACTGGACTGCGTGAGATTAAGAGGAAATATTTGAGCGTCCTCTGCAGCTGTACCATGCCGGGGGAGGGAAGGAGTCAGCAGCTCTTGCTCTGTGAGGCTATGAAGTCTTGCAGCAAGAGGTGTTCCGGAAGTGAGTCGCACTGTTGTGATGCCTGTTTGTGTAGCAACCATGTGTCACGTTCCAAAATCACATACCTGAGATGGCCTCAAGGGGGATGAGACTTTAATCTCAGGCAGGAAGTGAATCCAGGTGATACTACCTGTGTGTACCTGCCCTGTGAGCTGATGCTGAAGTCTACAGACGATCCCACCCCCCTCTGGGTGTCTGAGAAAACCAAAAGTCTGAAACAACCTTTAGCAGTTTAGGTCACAAAATCATTTTAATGCCTGGAAGATGCACTTGACCATTTCAGCTACTTCAGTGGGTTCACCTCCAGGGGGCGCATATCCTTCCAAAAGGTTTCCACCCACCCTCCCCCACCCACCCCTGAACTGAGCAGGAACTATATGGTGGTTGCATTTTGTCGGGATCCTTGGCTGGTAGGATGATTTCTATTTTGCTTTCTTTGTGAAATGATCAACAAAAAAAAGGTACCGCAATACACAACGGTCCTTGTTCTGCTCCAGGAGTCTGTGTAAACAAGGCCACTCCACGAGGGGGTGAAGAGCCGCTCTCAGAGTGGCCAGCTTTTCAACCAGGCTCCGCAGGAAGCGAGGACAGAGACTGCGGACAAGCTTTAACAGTTGATGGTGGCCAACGATCCGGATAAAGGAATGGGGAGCTGGCATGTAAGCAAGCACTTAATTTCCTAAAATGTCAAGCTCGGGGATCAGGCAATAGCAACTGTCAAGCTACGATGACCTTCCATCAGCTCCATGAATGGCCCTGGCAGGAGCAGAGATGGGCACAGGTTGGCCCATCGTCCTGGAGCTTCCAGGGAGCTTGTAGGAAAGGAACCGAATTCCCAGCTTCAGGCTTTAGTAGAGATGGTGTTTCTCTCCCGCCTGTCAGGCAGTGTCAGTATTTATGAGAGCTGGGACAGCTGGTTTGGCCAGTTGTGCTCAGGAGCAGCATTGCATCTGTTTTCATCCCGTGGTGTGCGGCTGTTTTCCCTTTCTGTTTTGAGAGGAGCACCCGTGAGGCACTGAGCCAGCCATGATTCACTAAGGTGTTTCCTTTTGAAGGGATAATGACACACGAGCGAGTTTTGGTTTCCTGCCTTTATTTATTTATAAGTCTTGACCCACGTCCCTCCAACTAGATCAGCCCACTGATGACGTGGCTGTCCTGCCCTGGTGAGCCAACACGAACGCAGGCAGGAAGTGGCCCTGGGCTCCTGAGCTCCTTCAGGGGGAATGTCAGGTGCTTCCCAAGAGGAAATTGGGGGTCCCCAGCATGTCTCTCTCCCCATCAAGGCACTCTTACAAAGATGCGCTTGCTCCACATAGCCGTACCGGAGGTGTTCTCCTCCATTCAGGAGAACACTGACCTGGTCTTCTTCCACAATGGGCCTTGGTGATTACTACTGTCACAACTAATGTTACTATTGAGTAATCCCTGAAAGGAAATAGGCTCCGGAGCCATCTCCTCACATGCAAGATTTGGCCACCTACACAACTGCAGCTCTCTTTGTTGTGTGCCGCCAAAGTCACCTGCAAGATGGGCAGCCATCTCAAGTTGGGAGAGAGCAAGATCGTCCCTCCTCCCCCTCCGTGCTGGGGCTCTTAATCGGCTGGAGAGGGAAAGGCCAGCTGTGCCAAAGAGACTCAAGCAATGTTCTTGGTCCCTGACTGGAGGGAGACATGAAGCTCGGTGGGGCTCCTGAAGCTGGCAGCCACCAGGGGACTTGGATGGTTATACCCCATCTTTCTGGGGAACCACCTGAGCTGGTGCCAGCCCTGGTGGTAGAAACCCCCATAAATGAAGTTGTTCAGCTTCGGTGCTTTTCGTGGACTGGCCCTTGCCCGGTGATCCCACGCTGTCTGCCGCAGGGGAGCCCTGAAAGTTGGCTTGGCAAAGCCTGAAACTTCTTCCGTGAGATGATTGCTCTGAACTTTTACAAGAGTTTGGTCTGGAGGACAACTGACAGATTGTCCCCAGTGTGATGCAGCATCGCAGATGAAAAACTGAGCAAGGTTAATCTAGCCCTAACCTGGCTCGTCCTTGGACTGGATTCTCTTGGGCAGGTTGAAGATGGACGGACTTCGATTCCCAGAGTTCCCCAGCACCATTTTCATAGTCTGGTTACTAAAGTCACAATTGGGCTGGAGCCTCATTTTGCCCTAGGGCTGGAGGCCAAACACACGCAAGATGACGGCCACATCCGCACATCAAAACCCTGCTTCCTTTTTTTAATGAGTAATGCAAGTAAAAAAGGGGGGGGGACACGGCTGCCATCTTGACTCTTTTTGATTGCACACCCCACAGATGCCCCTTGAAGCCGGGATGGGCAGCCGGCAGCCCAGGTCACTACGGGGCCTCGGTGTTCTTTGTGTGCAGCCCCTGGAATCCCAAACCAGCACAACCACTACAAACTAGCAAGATGGCTTCCACCAACTTGAAGCAAGAATAGGATCCGCCTGGCAAAAGCACCGCAAGTGCCCACCCAGGGGGCCCAGGCAGAAAATGCCACGCATTGCATTTTGCCTTCTTTGCATCTCCTGGGCCCCTCTGCCATCCCATCGGCTGCCCACCCAGCCCTGATGATCCTTATGCGGGGCTCATGGAAGAGCAGGACGCGGCTGAAGGGCCCTGGCACCCCAGGTCCCTCTGGCACAGCCTCCTTTGGACAGGGGAGATTCGTGCCCCGGGGGGTGCTCAGCAGCTGCTGCTTCTCCATCTCCTGCCACTGAATGGCAGCCTGGCCGTGGTCATTCAGTCCGTGAGCCCAGCCGTGGAGGGGACGGGAGGTTAAACACGCTTGTCCTGAACCGGCCCCAAGCACAAAGAGTCCTCGCCGCCCCCCCCCCGGCTCCCGTCTGCCAGCAAAGGGCTGGTTTCAGCAGATTCCTGTTATCTCCCTCGGGTGTCCCAGCCTGCCCTCCACGTCCCTTCCTGACCCTCCTTGTGACTCGAGGCCTCGTTGTGATTTTTTTTGCTCCTGTCCCAGCCTGCACCCTCTTTTGGGGGGGAGGGGGGTTGCTTCAGCCTGCCTTGCATTGTGTTTCTGTTTTGATCGTTGCAACTGCCTGACTCACTGTCTGATCCCCAGGGAAACTCAGCCCGAGGCGCTCTGTGCCCTGGGCAGGGATGGGGCCGTGGCTTCTTCCTTGTCCCTGGGGCCCCGCCCTTTGCCCTCCCGCCTGCCCCACACTCAGTCTGAAACTTCAGCCTGTGAGCAAGCAGAGGAGAACTAACCAGGGCTGGGCAAAATTATGGGCGGAGGAGCCCAGCATGGCTCCTTCCCAGGCATGGGCCTGCCTCACAAGAGAAGCTGCAGGGGCCCAGAAGGAAGGCTGGCCACATGTGGAAGAGCAACCTGGGAAGGGTAGATTGGCTTCTCAATTCGGATGCTCTCCGGGCCAGTCAGCTCCATTGTTCCAACCATCACCCTGGAGGTGTAGGATGGGAGGTGTAGTCCAACACATCTGAAGTATACTGGCTTGAGGCCAAGCATGGGGCTAGGAGGAGGTCAACACAGGCCCAAGGCCTCGCCAAGGGCATGTTGTTACTGACAGGTTCTCTGCTGAGCCAACTTAAAGAGCCATTGCGGAAATAGAAGGAAGAGGAGAATTATATACGATATTAAAAAGATGCTGCAGCCCCAGAAATTGTGCAGAGAAGAACAACAAGGATGATAAAAGGGCCTGGAGTCTACACCATATGATGAATGGTTAAGGGAACTAGGCGTGCTTAGCCTCAAGAGCAGGATTAGGGGTGACACTCGAGCTCTCTTCCAATATTGGAGGGGCTGTCTGTCACAGAGAAGAAGGGATCAACTTACTCTCCAAAGCACCTGAGGGCAGGACGAAAAATAACGTGTAGAAGATTATTAAACAGAGATCCAAGCTAGAATTAAGGAGTAATTTCCTGACCGTGAGAACAATTCATCAGTGGAACGTCTTGCCTCCCAGCGTTGTGGGTGCTCCATCACTGGAGGTTTTCAATAAAAGATTGGACAACATTTGTTCAGGATGTCATAAGGTCACCTGCCTTGAGCAGGGGATTGGGCTGGAAGACCTCCAAGGTCCCTTCCAGCCCTGCAACTCTATGATTCTAAGTGATTGGGGCCCGAGATGCACAAACTACCTTAAACCTCCAACGTAGTGTTACTCAACGTTGGCAACTTTAAGATTGGCCTGCTGGCCGCAGGGTCGGGGAGTTGAAAACCACACATTTTAAAGTGCCAAGTTGGGAAACTCTGCTCTGGAAACTCTGCTTCCCCAGCCTTCAGCCAACATCAAAGGAAGCTGGAGGAAGCCAATGCAGGCAGCCAGAGAGTCACGTTTCAAGGGAATTCCAGACGGGTGACTCAACAGTTTTGTGATCACAAGAAAAGTGTGATCTCAGGGTTGAGTTGGGTGCAAAAACCAGCTGATTCTTCCTAACTGAAAAACATTCTTCCGCTCTGAGCATCAGGAGGAATCTAATGGCAACTTTAACACATTTGATGGAATTTGTTGGTTGGAGAAGGTGCCATCACCCTCCCGATTTTTGCCCTGATTGACTAAGGCTCTCCTAGTACACAATCTCTGAGTTCATCAACTCACCCTAATCTAGCCGTTCCCAATCTGGGGCCATTCAGATGGCGTGTCCCAATCAGATGGTCACGCTTCGGCTTCTTTGTTCTGCAAATGGGCTGTCTTCTTATAAAAGGTTTTCTTTTTTCTTCTCCCCCCCCCCCTCTCTTTCCTGCCATTTCCCCCCCCCCCCTCTTTTTTTTGCTTTTTTTTTTTTTCTGAAAAAAAGCAAACAGAAATACAGAATACAAAATAACAGAGTTGGAAGGGACCTTAGGGGCCCCACTGCTTAGGCAGGAAACCCTATCCCATTCTCTGGACAAATCTCTTCTTGAAAACCTCCAGTGATGAAGCACCTACGACTTCTGGAGGCAACTTCTGTTCCACTGATTGATAGTTCTCACTGTCAGGAATTTCTCCTTAATTCCAGGTTGCTTCTCTCCTTTAGTTTCATCCATTACTTCTTGTCCTGCCTTCAGGTGCTTTGGAGAATAGGTCGACCCCCTCTTCTCTGTGATGGTTCATAATATGCTTTGTCCTCCAGCCCCTCAATCCTCTTTGTTCTTCTTCTCTGCACTCTTTCTAGAGACTCAACATCTTTTTTGTATCATGGTAACCAAAGATGGATGCAGTATTCCAAGTGTGATCTTAGCAAGGCCTTATAAAGCCACTTGAACACTTCATGTGATCTTGACTCTATCCCTCTGTTAATGCAGCCACAGGACTGCATTGGCTTTTATGGCAGCGGCAACACATTGCTGGCTCACACTTAAGTAGTTGTCCACTAGGACTCCTAGATCCTTCTCACAGTCACTGCTGTTCTCAGGATAAAAAGAAAGAAGCAGCAAAATATGATTCAATGTCATAAAATAAGGCGACTGAAAAGCTGCAACATTCAAAAACCAAAATTAGAAAATTTGTTTGGCCCTAAGGGAATCTTCCACATAGTTATCCCATCTGGCAGGCCTTGTCTGGATGGGCACCCGATAAAGGCTTCAGGCCTGGCATGTGGACCGGCTGGTCTTGCTAGACACCCACAAAGTAAACAGGATCATATAATGTAAGGGTTGAAAGGGACCTTGGAGATCATCTTCCCAGCAGAAGGAATCCATGGTGGACTTAGCACTGAAGAAAATGCTCGTGGCTTCCTGTCCTCTACTCCAAGACGAACAGACCAAAGGATCTTCATGTTTTCAGGCCCTCTTCTGAGCAATGTTATCTCCTCTCAACAGACGCCACTTTGTCATTGTCCTTCCGGTGCCAGGCGAGGTTCTCAACGACAGCTCCTGATTGTTCAAGCTCTCAGTCAGGGAAACTGGCTAACCCAAGAAATGATGCATTTTCCCTCTTCACCCGGGCTAGATGTTCATCTGAGATGCTCAATGGAGCCTGCATTGTGCTTCCCAAATATATGATTCTATGGCCCTGGATCTTAACTTCCTAGGAAAGGGAGAAAAACTTGTTTGAGATGAGATCTTTCAATCTACGTATGACTCTATCCCATCTATCTTTGCTTGCCTTCACTCTAAAAAGGCCCCAAAGCTTCAATTTTACCTCCTTGGACAAAGTTTCCAATATGCAGAGTTTGTGTATCGAACAGATGCTTAAAAAGAAGTCTTCTCTGCAAATTTACAAGGGAGGAACAATATCATCTAGTAATGTAATTTGCTTAAGTGAAGCCATGCCCATTCTGACTGATCTTCCCTGGCCAGTATGCAAAGTGGGCCCTGGAACTGGAAGGCTGAAAAAATGGAGCAGTTTAGATCTTGGGAAGCAAAGCCGTAAAAACACTATTTGGGTTCTTCTGTTGTTGTGCCTGTTGAAGCCAGTTCACTTCCATCTTGGAAAGAGTTGGACTTTGTCAACATGAAGGTCGGGAGATCTTCTGATTTCAGAGAGGGTCTCTTGTCTTTTGCTCTCCTGCAGCTCAAAGGGCTACTGAACCAACCAAACCCTTTTTCCCAGAAGGAAATGCTACTTTCACCCCAACAATCTGCCCTGCCCAAGGTGCTAGGAATGCTTGATACCGTTGGTCTGCTCTGTTTCAATCAGGATGTGTTTTTTAAATTGGGTTTTCAAGGAGGAGTGAAGAGACAAGGCCAGCAGCTGAGGCGGTATAAGATGAACTGGGGGGGGGAGAAACCCCCATGAAGACTGGGCAGTCAGCAGCTTCAAAGTTAAATATTTAATCGGGAGGGAAGCCTGGGACGAAGGCTTCCCTCAGGTCCGCATTCCAGGTGGAAAACAACAAAGGTTTAAAATTATTGGTTCACAGTACAGGCGGGAAAATAGAGCAACCTCAGTGGTTGCACTGCCTGACAGCTCCCTTTAAAAGAGGGAGCTGTCCGACAGCAACAGCAGTCAGTTGTACCGGTCTACCAATAAAGAGCTGTAGTCACTATTCAACCCCAACGTAACACTGGCGACGAAGGTGGGATACGAAGAGAACAAAGGACAAAGGAGCTGAACTGAGCCGGGCATCCACACGGCATCGGCCATCATCGCAGCAAGTTGAGACTCTGCATCGGCCTCCCAAGATGACCACACACGCCCTACCAGCTCCATTCAACCCAGCTACGGAGAATTGGAAATCATATATGCTCTGATTCAATTGCTTCATGGAAGCAAATGATCTATCGGGTCTATCGGACAATAGGAAGAGGCACCTTTCCTAAGTTACTGCAGACCCAAAGTCCTCGACATGGCTCAAGCACTATCAGAACCAGCCAATGTGCAGACGGTACCCTGGACAACACTCCAGGAAATGCTCTGAGCACATTATGCACCCATACTGTCAGCGATGGTGAAAAGACACGAATTTCACAGCAGGAGTCAAGAGGAAGGTGAGACGATCAATCAATACGTCGCCGCATTATGAAAAGCCGCAGCTCATTGCGAGTTCAGAGATATAGAGGAAGCGATGAGAGATAGGCTTGTTTTGGGCTTGAGGGACCTCAGACTGCAGAGATGATTACTAGCAAAGCCTGATCTCACGTTTAAGACAGCGCTCGATGAAGCAAGAGCAATGGAAGCCTCAAATAAGTCAGTGGCGGTGATCCAGAAAACATGGAACACACCTTCTCCGTGAGGAGCGGCCACCGTGCATCAAGAGAACATGGAGACTGAAGAATCAGCAGATGAGGGCGATGAAATCCATCGCCCACGTTTCGAAAGAAAGAAGGGAAATCCAGATATGGGAGAAAGACCTCCTTTTTGTGCCGGATGCGGGGGAAATCACCCCAGAGCGGGCTGCAGATTCCAGGATGCCATTTGCCAAAGATGCGAGCGGAAGGGGCACATAGCAAGGGTTTGCCGTGCCAACCAACCTGCTCTGTACCGTCAGTGGCAGCCTGCGTGGCAGCCTGCAACACAAACGTCATTCCGAAAAGCGCAGCTTCCAAAGACAAAGAGAAGAGAAAACTGAGCCACAGAAGCATGAGAAACACACCAAACGATCATTGGGCACTCTAACGCACATAGCTCAAAGAAAATCCATGTCACGGTTCTCATCGAGGGGTCTCCGTGTGACATGGAGGTAGACACGGGGTCATACATGACCATTGTGTCCTGGAAAACAATAAAGAAGGTGGTTCCAGAGCTGGCAAAGAGACAATTGACACCTCAGAAGGTGCTCTTAAAGGACTATCAAGGGAACTGCATCCCCATCATAGGGAGCAGATCCTTCCAAGTCAAATTCAAAGATTTTGTCGGGCCATTGCAGCTGACCATGGTGAACGATGATCTGCCAAGCCTGCTTGGGCTGGAGTGGTTCGACTCTCTGGGTTTAGGAGTGACCGTCATCCACGCCATCCAAGATGACAGCATCGAGGAGCTGACCAAGGAATTTGTGGACGTCTTCAACGGGAGTTTGGGCAAGTACATGGGGAGACCCATTTCTTTCAACCTAGACCCAAAAGTCGCCCCCATCTGAATGAAAACTCAGAGAGTCCCTTTTGCTCTCCGGCCCAAAATAGACAGTCAATTAGACAAACTAATTGCCCAGAGGGTTCTGGAGCTGGTTGATCACGCTAAATGGGAGACCCCGATTGTCACACTGATTAAGCCAGACGGCTCAATCCGCATCTGCGTGGACTATAAATGCACGATCAATAAGGCATTACAACAGAGTGCCTACCCTGTGCCGGTCGTTCAGCATTTATTGCATTCCTTAGGAAAGGGCAAAACATTTGCAAAACTCGATTTAGCTCAAGCATATCAGCAACTGCCAGTGGACAATGCCACTGCAGAGGCACAAACTATTGTAACACACAGAGGGGCATTTAAATGCCACCGGCTGCAATTTGGTGTAAGCGTGGCGCCAGGACCCTTTCAAAGTATAATGGAACGCCTCCTACAGGGCATTCCGGGGGTGGTGCCTTACTTTGATGATGTCTTTGTGTCCGCAGACAACAAAGAAGAACTCATCCACCGACTAAAGAGAGTCCTGAGTCAGTTTCAAGAAGCCGGACTCAAGGTTAAAAAAGAAAAATGTCAGATAGCCGTGCCACAAGTCGAATTTCTGGTTTATTTAATTGACGGCTTGGGAATACACCCTACCAAAAGCAAAGTCAAAGCCATTAAGGAAGCCCCCACACCAAAGAATCAGACAGAACTCCAGGCTTTTCTAGGCCTGTTAAACTTTTATAGTATTTTTCTGCCACAGAAGGCGACAGTAGCTGAGCTGCTACACGGGTTGCTAGACAAGAAGGTGAATTGGACCTGGGGACGGAAGGAAGCCTCCACCTTCTCTGCTGTTAAGAAACTATTGTCATCCGATAGTGTCCTTGTACAATATAATGAGACTCTGCCCCTCATCTTAACCTGCAACGCCTCCCCATTTGGCGTCGGGGCTGTCCTCAGCCACCGGATGCCAAATGGGACCAAGGCCCCAATTGCATTTTACTCAAAAACCCTATCAGCAGCGGAATGGAACTACAGCCAACTGGACAAGGAGGCGCTGGCTGCAGTAGTGGGGGTCAAGCGTTTCCATGAATACTTATAGGGGAGAGACTTTGAACTAATTACAGACCATAAACCGCTTCTTGGCATTCTTGCGGGGGACCACCCCACTCTGAACATTTTATCCCCGCGAATGACTAGATGGACAATTTTCATGGCGGCATATAATTACCGACTAATGCACCAGCCGGGCAAAGCCATAGGGCACGCTGACGCCCTCAGCCGGTGCCCACTCCCAGGCTTTGTAGAGGATCCTGCCCCTGTCGCACCTGTACTACTCATTGAGGACTTTGCATCTGGCCCTGTCACATTGGCCGAGATAGTGGAACATTCAGCAAAAGACAAAACCTTGGCACAAGTTCTGAACTGGGTATGGAGGGGGTGGCCTGAGGGACCTGTGGGGGGTGAGTTCAAACCATTTCTGGTGCGACAACATGAATTGTTGGCTCAAAAGGGATGTCTATTGTGGGGAGATCGAGTGGTTGTACCCCATAAACTAAGGAAACAAGTGCTAGAGGCACTGCACATGGGACACCCTGGCATTGTCCGAATGAAAGCACTAGCCAGGAGCTATGTTTGGTGACCAAATATGGATAGGGACATAACAGAATGGGTCGCTACATGTACACCGTGCCAGGAATCCAGACCAGCACCCCCCACAGCACCCCCAAGTGAATGGGAGAACCCCAAAGCACCCTGGTCGCGAGTGCACATTGATTTCGCGGGACCAGTCCAGGGTCAAACATTTTTAATAGTTGTAGATGCATATTCAAAATGGCTCGAGGTAATACTTATGAACACAACAATGGCCGAAGCGGTCATCAAAGTATTACGGAGACTTTTCTCCACACACAGCCTACCGGACGTTCTGTTCTCCGACAATGGGGCCCAATTCACAGCAAATCAATTCGAGATATTTTTAGCAGAGCATGAAATCCGACATACCCTGGTCGCGCCATTCCATCTGTCAAGCAATGGCCAGGCGGAGCGAATGGTGCGGTCAACCAAAGAAGTGCTAGCTATAATGGGCCCCGGAGACTGGCAAGCTAAACTTGACAAGTTCCTCCTAGTACAGCACATAACCCCTAGCACCACCACAAACCGGAGCCCGGCAGAATTATTAATGGGTTGCAAACTAAGATCACGATTAGACAGACTACATCCAAATTACAATGCTGAGGCACCCACGGACTCAACCAGCTGGCACCGGTCATTTAGCATAGGGGACTTAGTATATGCCCACAACTATGCTGGGGGCCCTTCCTGGATCCCTGCCACAGTAATCACAATTACCGGTCCCCGTTCTTACCGAGTGGAATTAGAAGATGGTAAAATATGGAGGAGACACATAGACCAACTCCGGGGCCGAATAAGAAACTCTGTCCTAAGGCAACAAGAAGGGAATCCTACTCAAACAACCCAAACACACATAAACTTCAACCTACAACCTGAGGATCCACATAAACTAAACTCAAACCCGAATAGGCAACGCATACACACACCTGAGGAACCAAGAATCCGGCAAAGAGTTCTGGAGGAATCCTTTCCAGCAGAGTCAGCCACGCCCCGGGAGAACTTCCAGGTGGTTCCATTGGCTGACTCGGGAGCGGCAGCAGACCTGACTACCCAGGCTGCTGCCGCTGTTCCAACTGAGTTGCGCAGGTCAGGTCGCACCCACCAATGCCCCGCCTACCTGCGTGACTACGTCAGTTGAACTTTCTGATTGGATAATGTCCTTTCCAAGAGGGGAGGGGTGTTAAATATGTTAATCGGGAGGGAAGCCTTGGACCTCAGGTCTGCATTCCAGGTGGAAAACAATAAAGGTTTAAAATCATTGGTTCACAGTACAGGCGGGAAAATAGAGCAACCTCAGTGGTTGGACTGCCTGACAGCTCCCTTTAAAAGAGGGAGCTGTCGGACAGCAGCGGCAGTCAGTTGTACCGGTCTACCAATAAAGAGTTGTAGTCACTATGCTGAAGTCCTGCCCCTTCAATTCAACTCCAACTTAACATTCAGTATCAGGACTTTTTTCGTCAGGATTCCTTTAGTATTATTGGCAAGTTTAAGAGGATGCTGGGGAAAGCCGAGAGAGCAAAGAGGCCTTCTTTGCATTGGAGGGATGGAAGCCGAGGGTCTTCGGATGATGCACATTGCAAAGGGGACTTCTTCACCTCCTGCGGAGGGAGCTGCAGCCCCATTTGCTGGGGGCGATTTATGGCAGGTTACTTTATTTATTTGTTTCTTTGTTAGTTAGTTAATTGTTTTTAAATTAGTAGTAGGTTACACTGGAGCACTCCAAAAAGTTACTTGCACACTGGAGAATGACACTCGGTGCTCCACCTGAGCCACCATCACGCAAGAAAGGAGAAGCAGGAGGGGGAGAGCTGGTGGAAAGGAAGAATTGTGGGCCTTCCTTCAATAAAAACAGGGTGCTGTTACCTGCATTGTGACATCATTGCACAAGCGACATCACTTCCCCCTTCCCTGCCCCCCCCCGAGCTGTAGAATGTTGACTTCCTATTGGGGAAGGGGAGAAAGAAGAAGGGGAGGGGTGGATGTTGGCTTAGAGCAAGCAGCGTTTCTCAGTCTTGGCAATGTTAGAATCCCTCAGCCAGCATGATTTAAGATGTGTGAACTTTTAATCCCAGAATTCCTCAGCCAGGATGCTGGCTGGGGAATTCTAGGAGTGGAAGTCCAGACATCTTGTGGTGGGTAAGGTTGAAAAAGCGCAGACTGGAACTGGTGGGCTGACTAGAACATGACCAGAACTCCTCCAGGCTGCAATGGATTGGCTAACCCAAAGGCTGGTTTTAATCCTTCTTGCTGATCTTACCTGTTTTGCACAAGTTAAAGGAATATCTGTAAACAAAGGATGAAAACTCTCCCTGTGGTCCAATCCAAAGAGATTAAGACAGGTTGACCTGTGAAATGCCCTTGAAGGAACGTTCCAATTACTTAATGCATCGTTTTATTTAATTTTCTCCTCCCGCTTCAGGCTGCCCCTGTCTTTCTCAACGCATGTGTATACTTTTTCCTGTGATGGATTATTTGTTTGTTTGTTTGTTTGTTTGTTTGTTTGTTTGTTTGTTTGTTTGTTTGTTTGTTTGTCAAACATGTACAAGATAGCAGGTATAGGTATAAACATAAACATAATCAAAGTGAATACAGATAGATGAGGACAATAGGACAGTAGGACAGGGACGGTAGGCACGCTGGTGCGCTTAGGCACGCCCCTTACAGACCTCTTAGGAATGGGGTGAGGTCGACAGTAGACAATCTAAGGGTAAGGTTGTGGGGGTTTGGGGAGGAAACTAAAGAGTCAGGTAGTGAATTCCAGGCATTGATCACTCTGTTGCTGAAGTCATATTTTCTGCAGTCGAGTTTGGAGCGATTTACTTTAAGTTTGTATCTATTGTGTGCTCGTGTATTGTTGTGGTTGAAGCTGAAGTAGTCATTGACAGGTAGGACATTGTGGCAGATAATTTTATGAACTACATTTAGATCGGTTCTAAGGCGACGTAGTTCTAAGTTGTCTAAGCCCAAAATTTCAAGTCTGGTGGAATAAGGGGAATAGATTGCATTAATTTCTTTTGCACAATTGAAACCAGCAAGGCCCAAAGAAGGTCCTTGAAACAGATTGCTGTTACAGGAAAGCAGATTCCAGATATCGAAACAGTAAATGACAGAGGAAGTTCTCCTGGAACCATCTTGTGACATCACAGCTATTGCAAAAAATGTTTTGCTTTTGTTTAACTCATTTCCTTCCTTTTGACCATAAAGGGTGTTGCATCATACCCTGCTCAAGGAACAACTGAGCAATATTTTTAACTGATGCAAAACATTGGGCTGTTTCTCACGCTTTCCCAAGGAATTCAGCAACCAATGGTGGAGGCTTTTAGAACCTATTGGGACACATATTTACCATTGTGGAATAGTTAATCAACCTATAGCCTCCACTTCTATATACATTTTTTATTTATAGCTCTGGGTCTAAACAAACCTGATTACCTGAGCAGAAAGGCAGCACGCTTACACAATTGCCGAGTGCATTATCTTTTTATCTCCGGGTTTAATTGGATGACGGATAACCTTTAAGGTTTGACCTGTCAGATTGACCCATTTAATATTTGGAGGTAGGCAGCACGACCGGCTTGTTCACTTGGAGCTTGCAACCAATGATTAAAACACCCCTTTTGGCTTTATGCTGAAACTTCCACAGCTTTTAAGGTGGCCTCACACAAAGGAGGAAGTGGGTGGCCCCGACCACCAGCCGTGGCAGAAACAAGCTCCCTCAGCATTTGCCAGCTCTGGAGGGCCATGTCTTTCCTGAAAGGATCCCTTTTCTACCTCCACGTTAAAGCTAAGCAAGTGCGGCCTCGCTTAGTTCCTCATGGCGCAGAGGCTTCCTTGAGTCAGAGAATCCCGGAGCAGAGGACCCCTGGAGCCATTACCTGCGCAGACTGCAATCCCCGTTAAAGCACCCTGAAGAGACAGTAGCTTGGCCTTACATCCGCCCTTGCTCGTCCTGGCCACTTCTTCCCTTAGCCTTTCCCTGGAATCTGTCTTCCTGTAAGGCATTATTCCTCAATTTTGCGAGGGTGGCAGAAAAGTCTCTGTTCAGGTGGTTGGAATCTGCTCTTCGGTCCTGCCTCTTTCTCCGAGGCCAGGTGGGGCCTCGGTTTCCCCTCATCTGCTGTGGTTCCAGAGGCCCCCGGTCATCTGCCCTGCGCTTCTCTGCATCAGAACCGGATACCTGAGGTGGATCTCACCAGGACGGAACAGAACAGAAATATTATTTCCCATGATTTGGGAATTACTATTTTCTGTTGCTCCCATCCTATTGGCAGTTTCCTTCCCCCTCCTCTTGCCCTTCCTCAATCCAGTTGTAGGATCGACCTGAGCAAGCAGATCCCCTTGTGTTGCCACCCTTGGAAAGGGAGAGTTAGAACATAGAATAATAGGGTTGGAGGGGACCTTGGAGGTCTTCTAGTCCAACCCCCTCTGCCCTGGCAGGATATCCTAGACCATTCTGGACTTTCTTTGGGCTTGATGGGATGGTCAGCAGAGCAAGTCAATAATTTGTTGGAAGGGCCATCCCGGGCAGAGTTTCTCTCTCAATAGATGTTGGGGCATTTATTTATTTATTATTTGTTACATTTATTTACCTATTAAATTTACCACAGGGTAACTCTGGGAGGCTTACAATATAAAAGCATAAAACTATATAAACCCTAATAAAGGATTCCCTGTCGGTCATGTCCGGCTCTAGGGCACGGTGCTTCTCTCTGTTTCTTGGCCGAGGGAGCCAGGTTGTCCGAAGACAATTTCCGTGGGTATGTGGCCAGCATGACGTACCTGCCCACCGAAGTGATACCTATTAATCTACTTGCATTTGCAGGCTTTTGAACTGCTAGGTGGGCAGGAGCTGGGCAAGTAAGGGCGCTCACCCCATTGCGCAGAGCTCGCATCTCGAACCCGGGCTGTCAGCTCTCAGCATCTTTAACCACTGAGCTATCGTGCCCCCTAATAGTACTATAAATACCAATACTATAAAAATCAACCTAACTAAAAAGATGGGGAGGGAGGGGGAGGGGGATCTGTTGTTAATGTATCAATCACCTCCAAAGTGATGCCCCCCATTGAAGCCCCAGGCCAACTGCCAGAGCCAGGTCTTTAAGCTCTTGCAAAAGGTCAGGAGAGTTGGAGCCGACCTCACTCTGGGGGGGGGGCAAAGAAGGGCAGAGAAGACCCTGCCAGTCGGAACTCCCTGGCCAATGGGCTCGCATTGCTGGCACATGTGGGACGGGCCAATCCCGCTGGGGTGAGACGGTCCCTCAAGTAGCTTGGACCCAGGCCGTGAAGGGCTTTAAAGGTGATTGCCAGCACCTTGAACCACACCAGCAGCCAGGGCAGCTCGTGGAGCAGCGGTGTTACAGGGGCCACGCTTGGGACCCCAAGAACTGCCTGCCCTGCACCAGCTGTAGCTTCCGAACGCTCTTCAAGGGGAGCCCCATGTAGAGCACCAGTCCAGCCGTGAGATGACCAGGGTCCTGATTAAAGAAAGGCCACAACTGGCGCACAACCTGAAGTTGCGCAAAGGTTTTCTTAGCCGTGAATTAAATCTTCCGTCAATATGACTTCACGTCTCTTAGAAAGACCTGCAATTTTCTTTTGAAAAGCAACACTCACCTCGTCTCTTGGTCAGAAGGAAGAGCAATTCCCTCTTCAGTCTTTCTTG
Source organism: Thermophis baileyi (assembly GCA_003457575.1). Classification (NCBI taxonomy): domain Eukaryota; kingdom Metazoa; phylum Chordata; class Lepidosauria; order Squamata; family Dipsadidae; genus Thermophis; species Thermophis baileyi. Next base: position 614,223 of record QLTV01000995.1, read on the forward strand.
GACCCAGATGCTCAGCTGTTTCTTGGTGTCAGATTTTATTAGAAATACTTTCCATTCAGCTTTTAGTCAGATGGGGTGGAATATCCCACGCTGAAGGACTTTTGGAGATAGTTTTGCCCCAGGGGACTTTTAAAAAAATGCTTAATGAAGATTAATGGACAGCAGGGGATGAAAGACCGAGAGCCTTCATTTATGAAAAATTGGCTGTGAAAGGATAAAATGTATGTGATGTTATTTGATGAGAGTTTTCTCTACCATGGCTGGATGGGGGGGGGAGACACCCCCTAATCTGGCAGGCAATCCAGATTTCAGAAATCCACGGTGCCCTTTTGGCATTTGTCAGGTTACCTCAACAGTGCAAACATTAAACTGGTGGCATCATTCGGGCAGTGTCCCTTGTGCCAGGCAAGCCTCCCCTTTACAGGGCCCGAGAAGAGCATTCTGGAGCCTTTGCCTGTTTTTCAGAAAGTCAGAGAATGGGAGAGAGCCGAGTTGGCATTATTTTTTCCTTCGTTCCCTCAGATCCCCCCTCTGCCCACCTGCCCACCCTTTCCTGGCTTCGGCCCCACAAGGAGCTGAAGGGCAGCCGCTGTGACTGGGCTTGAAAAGGTGCCTTAGAGCACCACTTGCTGGGCAGCTGAGCAGAGCAGGGAAAATGGGAGGCCGCTGCCGGCTGCAGACTGGCTCCCCTCCTCTGGAGGAAGAGGGAACGGAGAGATCCAGCAGCAAAAAGCCAGTTTCAGGGGAAAGAGATCCCTGGGTCTGTTTGTGCCTTGTATTGAAAACGTTCCATTAAGACATTTCAACACACTTGCCTCACAAATGAACAAGGTCCTCGTCTTAGCTTATATTGATTTAAATTTCTACTTTGTCCCATCCTGGATGTGCATGAATATACTTGCATATAATTGTTTCCCTCCTCTTTGTTAGCATAAGCAACAAAAAAGGCACATCTGGATCTTGGTTAAAAGGTCCTGGCAGTAGCACGTGGCTTTTGATCCCCTGTGCTTTCCTTTCAGCAGAGATCAGTGACTGCAAGGAACTGGGCTCCTCCTCCTTCCCAATTAGGAAGCCCTGAAAGGCAGAACCAGCTTTCCCCATTTATTCTAAGCAAACTGGAGCAATTTCACTCGCCCACGGCAAATGTGCATCTCCCCAGATGCAGGGACCACCAATGAACTATCTGGACTGCAGCAAAGTTGGAAGGAAGTCAGAAGCTCCTCATCCATGTGATGGAGCGGTCTACCCCGGCTAGACGCTTCTCACTGCAGCCTCTCCAGACTGACGCCAGGAAGGTTCCCGCCAACCGAGGCTCCTTGTCTTGAGCTCTGGACGTCACGAGAGAAAAATGGCACTGGGCATCTCCGACCTCCTGCAGCCCTTCTTGCCTGTCATGGCCCCGTCGGAGCCCGGTTCAGAGGAGGAGGAGGAGGAGGAGGAGGAGGATTGGAACCGGGACTGTCCGATGGGCACGGCACGTCTCCCTTGGCGTGTTTGGAGAGGCCAGGGGCTGGGGACGATGCTGTCCCAGGCCCCTCGGGCATTGGGGGAGGTGGTCGACCAGACGGAGAGCTGCCTGCCCTCACAGAGCCAGGGGAGAATCGGCTGCTGACAGGCAGTGGTGCCGATAGGCAGCAGAGCCCCTCTGAGGAAGAACAGCTGCCTCCCCCAGTCCATCCGAGGGCACGGAGAGAGAAGGGCTGCAAGGCCACGGGGGGGAGGGGCCGCCCCCTCCTGCTCACAAGGACCACCTGGAGTGGATGGACTCAAGGAGCAGCTGTGGGGAATCAGTCTTTGCCAGGAACAATTGTTGGTTTTGGCTTACACTCGCCCGGCCTTGACTCGTGCCTTGTGCCTTGCCTTGGTCTTGTGGGCCAGTTTGCCTCGTGGAGTCGCTTAGCCAGATGGACTGGACTTGGGACCCTGGACCTTGCCCTGTGAGCATGCTCCCACCCAGTGGACGTTCTTTGTTATATAGGGGCTGTTGTTTGAGGGACTGAGGGTGGCTGCCTTCAAGGTAGCGTGGGTGGAGCCTTACCGGTCGTTGGAGAAGGTAAATATACTCGTGGCATCACCTGTTGAACTTCTAGCAGCTGCCAAGGGAATGGATTCACTTTCTTTTATATGCAGGACTAATCTCGCAACATTGCCATGGCCTTAATTTAATTTATTTTTAAAATATACTGTAAAATATGCCAGTAAAGAGATTGTAGCATCCAGCCCCCCAGCCCTTTGAGCTGCTGGGATGACAGCCACCTCAGGGAGGGAGGAAGTGCAGAAGGCAGCTGAGGCGCTCTGGGTTTGTTGGAGCCGCCAGCCAGCCTGGGCATTCAGGGAGGGCCAATTCCACTATCTGGCAAGGCTGGGAGGTGGCTGTTTGCAAGAAAGGCCCGAGCGAGAAGCTCCTTGACAACAGGACGTGGGTGGCAAGGTCACACGAAACGGCAGCTCTTCCGGTCAGTGGCTGGTAGGGAGCAGGAAAGGTCGGCCGGCTAGGAAACGGGCCTGTGCGGCTGCGCATGCAAAGAGGCAGGCAAGGAGCTCAAGGGAAGGTGATGACCTCCAGGGCCTGCTCAAAGGAAGGACGCTGCTCCTGGTAGTCGGCCGGGTGACCGTTCCTGTAGTGGCCGTACTCAAATTTGATCCTCAGTTCGCCAATTTTGGACTGGGGGAGGATGTCTGGGATCCACTCAATGATGAAAGGCGTCGGTTCCTTTTGATCCGGGGAAGTGTTACCTGAGAGGAGGAAAATGAGAGGAGCCACTTCCCAGGGCACACAAGGGGAAGCCAGCTCTGTGCACACTTACCAACTTTCAAGAAAGTTTTCAGTTCCAGGGGGCGGAGGACAGGCTGCTTCTCCAGGCGTCCGTAGGCCTCAGCAATGCTCTCCACCTCCACTTTGGGGCACTTGAAAGGCTCATAGGTCCCATCCCGGTTCTGGATGAAGCTGCGCGTTATTTCTAGAGGCATCTGGAAAGAGAGGAGATGAGCGGAAGAGCAGAGATCCCCAGAAAGCCTACCCCCATCTCCTTGCGGAAGGCAAGGTTTGTTCTGGAAGATGAACGGAGGAAATCTAGAAAGTTTGAAGCAAGTAAGAAAACGAGGCTTTTTAAATTTCCTGGTCTAAAGCAACTGGTGGCGGTTGGAGAGTCTCCCTCTTCCATTGTTCATCGCTCAACAAACATGCCAGATTCCTCTTCCTCTGCTCGGAAACGGAGAGCTTGCAAGCCAGAAGGCGGCAGGGGGAACGGGCCTCACCTCAACGGTGTCAAAGATCTGCTTGACCTGCAAGACGTTGGTGATGTGCCACGTATACTTAGAAAAGGTACCCAGCGGTAAGGCGTCTTTGCGGACAAAAGCTGGAAACAAAAAATTGATAGGTGAGGTATAATCATATATACGTTTCTGTGCATTTTGTGCTAGTAAGATTAAAAACATAATAACAACAACAATACATATTAAATAAAAGCAGGTCAAAGGCATACGAAACAACCCAAATAAAAACACCTGTCTAGTCATCATAAAGTTGCACCCAAATCAGACAGGACCTATCAAGCAAAACGGTGCAAGCAAAACGGACCACTCTTTTGCCAAAAAAAAAAAAAAAAAAAAGAGGGAAAGAGGGTGCCAAGTGGATGTGTGGAAGGAAGGTGTTGCAATAGGTAGCCCCCCCACCCCCTTTGTTTGCAAAAGGCTGCCTCTGGCCCACGTTGCATGAGGGGGAGACTCCAGCATCCCTTTCTGTCCTGCTCATGTTGGCGAGTCAGGATCCTGAGGAGGGAAGGAGACGTGCCCTAAGAGATCCTGAAGCTGAGAACTCCAGTCAGAAGCAGCAGCAGCAACGGAGACTGGGTCTGCTTGGACCTTCGTACGATAGGAAGTAGGAGGGGGGGAGAGGCCTTGGAAGAGAGCCCCCACACCCTGCCATCTGCAGCCAAGGCCTGGGCCCTTTCGGCAACCATCGCCCCCTGGGATTTTCTTCCTACCAGCCAAACGCCCGTCGGTCTCTGCAGAAGCAGGCCAAAGCAGCCTCTTCCATCAGCCCCAAACAGTGGCCAGCCAACACACATCTTAAAACCAGCCATTGGGGAACACGGGTTCAAACGAGCGCCATCATCTGTGGCACACCGTCCCCAGAGCTCTTGGGGGATGGGGCTGCCCAGAAAAGGCAGCTCTACTGAGGGTGCCCATCAGCCGCAAGCCCAGCACCCGCGCGCTGTGTCGGTCAAGCAAGGAAGGCGCCCCCCCCCACTCTGTGGACTGAGCCAATCGCAGCCTCGCCTTGGCGGGAGGCTCCCTGCCCAGTGGTGAGACTCGGGGAGGGGAGGGGCAAGGAAACAGAGGCAGAGGCCTCAATTGCTTCACACCCTCGGCACAAACGCCACCAGCAGCAAAGCGGAGCAGCCGCCGTAGTCAGAGTGCTGTGGCTGGCTGAGTCTGTGTCCGGCCGCAGGAGAGGCGGGGTGGGGCTGTTCTGAGCCGTGAGGCCGGGGCCCATGAGGAGGGGAAGCGAGGGGAGAACGCCCTGAAGACCAGCACCTGTCGTCGAGTTGGGAAGTCGCATCTTGAGGCTCCCGAGGCCGATCCGCTGCTGGAGAGCCTCGAAGAAGGCCTGCGGGATGTGGAAGACGAGGGGCTCCGGCTTGCCTGGGGGAAACACGCAAACACAGGAGGAGCCTGTGGTGACTGAGGGCATCTCAGAAACCAGGGCTGGAAAGTCTCAGGATTCAGACGGAACAGAAACAGAAAGAGCAACAACAAAGAGCGGAGGCCTCTGCCATGAAACCAGCTCTTGGATGGCTCCGCTGAAAGCTTGCGTGTTTTGAAAGAGCCCCAGTGACAAACAGCGTAAACAGACCACAAAGGAAATGGCCTTGAGGGACGGAAGAAGGGGCAGCGGTCAGAGAAGAGGGGCCTGAGAAAATGTCTCACGGGGATAAATTGGGGGGGGGGAGGCTTGCAAGTTTCTTCCATTGCAGCTTTATAGTAGTACCGATCAGCGGTGGGATGCTCCCAGTTCGGCCCGGTTCTTAGAACCGGTAGTGGCGGCGGGACGCTTCTGCGCATGTGCAGAAGTGGTGCGCGTGAGCGCAAACCAGTAGCAACAGGTTTTAGAACCCACTACTGGTACCGATCCACATGGCAGAGATTTCCCAGTCTGGTCTACCTGGAGGGGCCAACAAAACCTTCCAGAACTTTTGGGACTCCCCAAATCTCTGCTGGGCTGATCACTCCAGGCCCAAAGCACCACTGGGCCACCAGCCTGGGAACGGCAGCGCAAGACCCTTCCCCACCGAGAAGAGGCTGAGACGCCCCAGGCCTGACTGCCACCGTTTTTTCTGGTCCTGGGAAACAAGGGGCAGCCGCCCTGAGCCTCCCACAGGCCCCCCTCTGGGAAAAGGCCCCCTCTGACCTGAAGGGGAAAGAAAAGCCAACGTGGGAAGGACAGAGGGCAGTGGGCAGAAGAGCAGACCCGGAACCCTGGGGCACAGGGCAATTCTTCCCCACCTTTGCTTTCAAGGTTTATGCTGCAGGGGGTGACTGTAGGCAGTGAGCAGGAAAAGGGGTGCAAATGGGGTGGGGCTCACTGCCCTGAGCCAGAGGGACCCCAAAGTGCCCTTCCGTCAGCAGAAATTGCCTTTGAATTGTGGGCTTTTCTTAGGATTCCCATCCACGCTCTCCCACTAAGTTATGGGCACCTCAGGAAATTTATTTAATTAACTTATTGAAAATGTTTATATAGCCGCCCACCTTGAATCTAACTGAGACGCTCACACCCAAAGGTAAAACCGCATCCCTCTACAATTAAATGGTTAAAACCCAAAGACCTGGCACCACAGCTCAAGCGTCCCATGTGCCCCCTGGGGAGGGGGGGGGGAGCCAGGGGCTGAGCACTTTTTGGAAGGTTCAAAGGGCAGGGCTTGCCAAACCTCCGGGCTTGCTTTCCCTCTGGTCCTGACTGTCCCCCTCTGCTAAGGGACCTCCCGGGGGGCCGGGGGAGGCCGGTGTGACTGGCGGGAAGGACTCACCGTCAAACTGGTAGTGCATGGCTTGGTGGACCCTCTCCGTGACGCTGGCCAGCCACTCCAGGAAAGACAAGGCCACCTGCGACTCCTCCAGCATCTGACTGCCAGCTAAGCAAAAGGAAGGCAAGAACGGCTGCAAGCCTCGCCCCCCACCCCCCGGCCCCTCAGACGGCCTCCTGGTGCCAAGAAACCGCCCCTTGCAAGGGAGGGCAGAAGGTCCCCCTTCCCCCAAAACCCCCTCCCCTACATTTTGAGTTTGAGATGTTCTTCCAGGGGGCTGCATTTTAAGCAGTGATTGATTAGATTTTTATCCCAGCTCTTTATTTCTGGTCAGCCGAAGGCAGAGCACCTTCACAATGCCCCTGCCTCTTATGTTCCTCACAATCGCCACCCTGTGAGGTGGGCTGGGTGGAGAGAGATGCACTGGCGCAAAGCCAGCCAGCCAGATTTTGTGCCTAAGGCAGGACTCGAACTTGGGCCTCTTGGGTTTCTAACCCGGCACTTTCACCACTGCCCCTAGGTGGCACCCCAAAGTCTTCTAACCACCAAGAGGCTCTACTATGGGGTCAGATTCATCTGATTCCTGGGATCTGCCAGACTGACTTGGCCAGCTCTCCTTCTAGGCGGGGGTCAAGCCCTCTCCCAGGAATCGGACCGCTGCATTTCCAGATAACTGAAAACGACATGAAAGAGAATGGGGGCTTGGCCAGACCCCGACTCTCTTATCTTCTGTTCCAGGGTCCCCAGGCTGGGGGGAAAGTATACCCCCTTGCATTCTGTGCACCCCCCAACACGCAGAGGTCTATTTTACCACAAACACTGTGCAGACAGGCTCTAAAAACATGCTTAACTCTGGCGTCTGTTCTTTGCCATGGACATTTTAAAGCGAAATGAACCTGTTGTTTCTTCCCGGTTCATGTTTAAGTTCATAGCTGACAGCCTGCCTTGTCTCAGCCAAGCGAAGGGCCCTGAACGGCCTTCCAAATAGCCTTGCCTAAGCTTGGGGGGGGAGGCTTGTTGGGGCGGGGGCTCTGCGGCCTTGTGGTCTGGACGGGAATGGACTCACTTTGCCTTTTCGGTGATGCAACGGCCGCCTTCTTCAGCCCATTTTTCTGCAAGGAGTTCTTTGCCAGATCTTGAGACAAGAGGGGGCTGCTGGCTTGCAAGCCTGAAAGGCCAAATTGAGCACCATCAATCAGAAGGCACATTTTGACTTCTCCCAGCCTCTTTCCGAGTGTGGAACCCGGATCCACCCAGAACACGAGCCAACGCCGGAGCTCCTCACCCAGCCCTTCGTCCTTCTTCTTGCGCTTCGCTTTGGAGGCCGCAGAGTCTCCCGAGGGCAGAGGGGAGTCCGGCTGGCAAGCAGGCGGAGCTCTTGCCGGGGATTTCAAACCTGCAGCTGGGAAAGGAGAACGGCTGCCCAGAAGCCTCCCCGTTTCTTGGAAGAGCCCGGCGACCGGCTGCAGCACCACAGCCAGGGAGCCCCTATGTGTCGGCAGCCTTCGACCCAGCTGCCCACCAAAGGCCAGGCACTCAGGAGGCTGAAGGGGGCCAGAGGGTCTCCTCCCCCCCTCCCCACCCAGGGACCGCCCAGTCCTCCGTGCACACCTACCGCCAGACTCATCGCTGAGGAAATCCACAAACTCCTGGGCTAAAGCCTGGTCGCTGGCGAAGGCACAGATGCAGGCGAAGAAATGGATGCACTTCTGGCTGCCCTCCTCGGTGGCAGGGCCTGCCTTGCTGGCCCTCGAGGACTGGCAGGGGCAGAAAAAGCGGGGGCCCGCCGGGTGCTTGTGGGCGGGCCTGGGGGCAAAGGTGATGTGGAGATAGCCCAAGCTGTGCTTCGGGCCGGCCTTGCCCTTGACCACCAGCACGTTCTTGGTGACCCTTTGGACCAGAGGCCCCGTGGGCTGGGTGGCCAGCTCCCAGAGGGCCTGCTTGGTCTGGGCCGAGGCCTGCATGGCGTTCAAGACGGAGCTTTTCAGGGTCAAGGGGGTGGCCTCTGCCTGGCAGCCCACGGCAAGCTTCAGGTGCTGGCACTGGTTTCCCACCACCCCTTGGGCGGCTGCCTTCAGGCACGCTGGGAGGTAGCAGCGCCCAGAGCTGAGCTGGGTGAGGATGGTGCCATCCACAGTCTGGACAGTGGTCTCCGAGACGCCCAGCTCCACGAAGCACCGATACTCGGGGCCCCGGTCCCTCTGCCGCACCGAGTAGACCTGGAGGTCTGAGCCGGTGATGATCTTGACGGCGTCAATGCCAGCTGGCTTCCGTGAGCCGTAGCGGAAGACGGTGCCACAGGTCTTGTTTTTGCAGCTCAGCCCACGAGTGCCATTGTAGGTGCCGCATCGGGGGCATTTCCTGATGCCTCTCAAGGTTGCCTTGCCCAGGTCTGATAAGAACGCCGGGACTTTACTCCTCAGGGACCCGGATTCCATCCTTCAGGAAACCTGGGCCAAGGAGGAGTGGGAAAGGTTGATTCAGGAGAAAACCCCTGCCTGAGTCCTGGGGGTGGGGGTCCCTTCTGGGATGGATTTAAACTGTTTTCCTGGGAACGTTTACCTTCTCTGATTCTTGTCTGAGAAAAGCACCAGAAATGGACTGGAGAAATTAGTGGATCCGCGAAATGCTGTGGACGTGGTATACTTAGATCTCAGTAAAACATTTTGATAAAGTAGACCACAACTTACTTCTTGGCAAGCTAGAAAAATGTGGGATAAACAGCACTACCACTAGACAGGTTTGTAACTGGCTGACAAATCATATTCAACATGTAGCCCTTAATGGAACTACATCCACATGGAAGGAAGTAAACATACCCCAAGGTTCTGTTTTAGGTCAAATACTCTTCATTATCTTCATAAACGATCTAAATGAGGGACTTGAAGGGCAACTCATCAAATTTGCAGATGACACTAAGCTGGCAGGAATAGCCAACACTCCACAAGACCAGTTCAAGATCCAAAAAGATCTTGACAGACTTGAACACTGGGCCCTATTTAACAAAATGAAATTCAACATAGATAAAACTAAGGTTTTACACTTAGGCAAGAAAAACCAACTGTACAGGTGCAGACTAGGTGAAACTTGGCTTAAAACAAGTAATTGTGAGAGGGATCTTGGAGTTCTAGTGGACAGTCACTTAAATATGAGCCAACAATCTATGGCAGCAGCCAAACAAGCCAATGCAATCTTAGGCTGCATTAATACAGGGACAGAATCAAGATCATGTGAAAATGCTAGTACTGCTTTACAAAGCCTTAGTAAGGCCACACTTGGAATAATGCATCCAGTTCTGGTTACAATACAAAAAAGATGTTGAGACTCTAGAAAGAGTGCAAAGAAGAGTAACACGAATGATTAGGGGGCTGGAAGCTAAAACATACAAAGGAGGATTGCAGGAATTGAGTATGTCTATTCTAGTGAAAAGAAGGAGTAGAGGTGACATGATAGCAGTCTTCCAAGATTTGAGGGGCTCCTACAAAGATGTGGGGTCAAACTATTTTCCAAAGCACCAGAAGGCAAGACAAGAAACAATGGATGGAAACTAACCAAGGAGAGAAGCAACCTAGAACTAAGGAGAAATTTCCTAACAGTTGGAACAATTAATCAGTGGAACAGCTTGCCTCCAGAAGTTGTGGGTGCTCCATCACTGGAGGTTTTTAAGTAGGGACTGACAGCCACTTGTCTTGAATGGTTTAGGGTTTCCTGCTTGTGCAGGGGGTTGGACTAGAAGACCTCCAAGGTCCCTTCCAACTCTGTTATTCTATGATATGCAGAGGGCAATCCTGGTGCCAAAGGTGGGACACCTAAGGAGGACCGTAAGCCAATTAAAAAAAAAAAGCCCATCCAACTGGGGAATTATCCTAAAGATAGTGACAGAACAGAGCTTATTTTAAAAGAAACCTTTTCCGCTACTTCAGTTTACCATGGTTTGCATAGGAGAATTTCCTAGAGAGATTACAACCCATCAGCCAGATCTCAATGCCACACTCAGCACCTGAGATGGCCTGCCTTTGCTCAGACATCTGGCCTTCTTCAATGGAAGAACAGAAAGTTTGCCTCCAAGATGCAAAGCAACCTCCTGGACTCGCCCCCCATTTGTGGCCGAGACGGAGTCTTCTGGCACCAAGAGCAGAGCTAACCTCACAGGGCAGAGCTGGTTTACAAAACTGGCCCGAGCAGACTCAGCTCAGCCTGCCTCCATCCACCGTGTCACTGGAAGGAGAACAAAACTAGGGAGGTCAGAAAAAGAATCCTGGTTGGGCAAATCTGATCACCTCCTTAGTGTGCCATCTCCTAAAATGGAGAGAAGATGTCTTCACAGTTATTCTCCAGAGGAGCAGGCTGGGCTGGGCTGAGCTGAGCTGCAGGAAAAGAAACCCAATACCTAAAAAGCAACAAGGAGAAGCTGAAAACATACCCCTCCCCCCCCCTTCCCCATCATCTGATGGCCCACCATTGCCAGGAGACTGGGTTCACCAAGTGGGTCAGCACTGAGCAGAGAATCTGTGGGCAGCCGCTCTGAGCCGCTCCCAGCCCTGCAGGGGACGGGAAAGGGCGGAATGCCATGAATCCTCCTCAGGATTCTGGTGGTGTCACAATGAAGCCTCAGGCAGGCCCCGGGTGGGGAGGTGTCCCTCCACTCTCCCTGGTCCTCAAACCAGCAGGATCCCCTCCCTGCCCCTGGAAGGAAGACAAAGCCGCTCTGGAGAGGATTCAGGGCCAAAAGCTGAGCAGAGGCTTTTGTCAAGGGAGGATCAAAACTAGTTCTGGGGCAAGATTAGGGCTATCTAGTGTGTGTGTGGGGGTGTATGTGTGTGTGTGTGTGTCTGATTCCCATGCTGCAGGAAGCTGCAAGTGTGAAACTGTGGGCGCAGCAATGGCATCAGGCACTTGGAGTGGGCAGGATGAACCCCTTCAGCCTCTGTAGGGCGTTTTTAAGGGCAAAATGAGTGTCTTGACTCCTTGAGCGAAAGGATTTGTTGCCCACGGAAGCCTTGTGGAGCAGCCAAATCAGCAGCGTCAGGGGGGGGGGGTTGTAAAGGTGCCAGAGGTGGTCAGTGTGTGTGTGTGTGTGTGTGTGTGACAGAGTCACAATGAAGGCCATGTCAGTGTGATGAGGCTTCGATCACCATGGACAACTAAAAGGACCCTGGCCGTGTACGGAGCGTGTGGAGAATGGAGGGCACGAATTGGCCACAGGCACAAAGCGCTGAGCTCTCCTTGCTTTGGCTTTGGCGGGTCCCAAATGCGGGAAAGCCTCATTTAAGGTCGAATTGGGACAAGGGTTGCCAGCTGTTCCCAAGAGCATCGGCTCAGGGGAGGCCCAGGTGGAAAAGTGGTTTATTGCAGCCAAAGTCTGAGAAATCAAGGATTCCCCGGAAGCCCTTTCCCAAAACCTTTTAATCTGGCCGTGACAAAGCGGCTCTGCAGGGAGGCGCTTAGAATATAGAGCGAAGGCGCTGGAAGGGGCCTTGGAGGTCTTCTAGTCCAGCCCCCTGCTCAAGCAGGAGAACGGTCCTATATCATATACTTCTTTTTGAGGAGGTAAAGTAACCTCTTCCCTACCCCGGCCCAGGCAGCCCCATCGGCAGCAACAATGCCCGGCTCTCTCGGGGGCGGAAGGGAGGCGTGAGCGGCCGCTTCCCTTCCTCCTCTGGCCGAGCAGCGCCAGGCGGGAACCGCTTCCACCAGGCCGAGAGTTTTCCAGAGGAGATCGGCCGGCCCTTCGACCGCAACGCCGAATGGCCTCCTGCCTGGGGCAGAGGGTTGGACTAGAGGACCTCCGGGGTCCCTGCCGGCCCTGCGGTTTTTGTGCTCGATGAAATTCTGCTCGGGAGGAATCCCTTCCCTGCGCCTGAACGGGGCCCGGGGGGAGGAGAGCCCTGGCCCGCCTCGGCCCCGGTTCCCCCACAATCCCACAGCCAGCGCGGCCACCGAAGAGAATTCTGGGAGGGGGAGTTTCCCGGCCTGGAAGTCCGGGCCCAGGCGATGGGAAGGCGGGCTCGCGCCAACGCTTCCGGGAAGCCTCTTCCGGCCTCCCTCGTGCTGAGCGAGAAGGGCCTGACCAAGCCGGGACGCTTCCCAGGAGTCGCGCTTCGTGTCCGGGCCGGGCGCGCGTTCCTGGTTGATCTCAAACTGGCTATTATAAAATGGTGGACTTCAACTCCCAGAATGCCCGTGTCAGCACCGCCCCTGCTGAGAATTCTGGGAGATGGAGTCCACAAACACCCGGAAGCTGCTCCGACCGCCTCTGACGTCACGCGCTACCGCCGCTCGCCCTCCCCGTCGCCCTGGCAACCCGGGACCGCCAGGCCGCGCGTCGTCATTTCCTGCCCTCGCCCCCCTCCCGTGGGTCCCTCTGCGTCGCCTTTACCTGGCGGCCCCCCTCCCCACTTCCCGGCCTGGCGGCCGGCGAGGAAAGGCGCCGAACGGCCTCCGCGATGGCTTCTTACAAATGGCTCGCGAAATCCTTCTGTAACGAAGGCTCTCATTGGCTGGGGCGGGCGGCGCGAAGCACCACGGGAGACAGAGTCCGGGCCCCGCTGGTCCGGAAGAAGCACGTGGCGCTCCGCAGCCGCCTCTGGCCCGTGGGAGCTGGGCGCAGCCGCGGAGGAGCGAGGCTCTCCACGCCCCCCCCCCGGCCGCTTCTTCCCCCCCCCCGGCTCTGGCCTCGGAGCAACGTTCCGCTCCAATCTCCGGGGGAGGACGATGAAAGCCCCCAAAGGCCTCGCGGCGAACAGCGACACCTTTCCGCTGCCAACCTCTTCCCCCAAAGCAAGCTTGGCATAGCTAAAAACAAAAACCATTTAAAGTATACAAAGGTAAATGCGAGCTCACATCTTTTATTAACATCTGAATGGCTTTCCAAAGTCAGGGCTTCTGGAGTGAAGTTCTTCAACTTCTGTACATAAGTATCAAAACACATTCGTTTAAATGAAGCTTCCAAAGTTCATACAGAAATAAAAAACAAAAAACGGGCTGCTACTTAGAAAACAACACCCCCAGGCAGCACTTTCTCCCGCTGCCTGAAGACTGTTAACCTGTTTGCACATCAGAGTAACAAAGCTGATGCCTGGATGAGAAGCTGGGGGAAAGGGGGCAGCAGCTAGAGGGAAGGGTCCCATCCTTTTTCCTTAGGGTCCCACAGCCTGCTTGCAGCAACAAGGGAGACCCCAACAGTGGCGCTTAAAAAGCTTCCACTAATGGGACACAAAACGGGCTCTGGTTCACAGAGGCTCAGGAGGGAAGGGTCTCCTCCGAGGAAACCACCAGGACAATCCACTGATTTCGTAGTATTGTCAGACTGAAGCGGTAATCAACTTTTAAAAAATACTGAATCTTTTTTTGCCTTACCCTTTCAAATATTTACATATTGTTGAAATGCATTAAAGCTTGAGTTGCTGTCAACTCAAGGGACAACAAAAAATATTGTCAAGATGTTGAAAGCTTTCTTGGTTTGCTGGCTGTGGGATCTTAGCTGGGTTCTGTGAAAGAAATCTGTACTCAATTCTGCTGTTGAAAATATATACAAAGAAAACTCCCCAAATGGCACCAGGCTCACCTCAGACCTATTCACATTTCTCTTTTAAAAGAATTGTGCAGGCAGAGATAGCAAGCAGAAAGAAGACAGGTTTATACAAATTTTAAAGGAAGCAGACATGAGTGAAATTAATGTACAAGTTCAATGGCATCTTTTGGGGATGCTTTATTTATAAAATGTTAGGGCCAGGATCTGTCTACAAGACAACCATTTGTTTTCTTAGCAGCCAACCCTGTACTTTGGTTCTGGCCCCTTTTGTTCCATGAAAGGAGGGTGGGCGCTCACTGTCTTGTGCACACCAGCAACTTTTCAATCGGTTGCTCCACTACAACCAATGCAGAACGGAAAGCAAACACCTCCATGTGCCCAGATGTTAATTGGGATATATAATCCCTACACCCAGGGTAGCGCTCTTTCTGCCTCTTCTGAAAGCTAGCTAGGAGGTAGGATAATGCTATTATTATTATTTGGCCTCTGAACAATTCAAAAATGCTTTATCCAGTTGGTCTTTCAGGCTTCAGTTGGAGCACTCCTTTTACTCCTGGCTTGATACACACAATGCTATATAGTTTAATAGCTCTATCTGTACATGCTAAATCAAGTCAGACTTGCTCCACGTGAGTAAAAAGCTGCTAAGACCAATGTATTCTCTAGATCTCTGAAAAATGAGAGCATGACTATTTATTCAAAGTCTAAGAGTGTATTAGAATATTCACATGCAAAAGTCAAAGCTTAAATTATAGCCATAAGTCATGTAGAGGTCTTTCTGTCTCTTACTCTTTCAAAGGAGACATACAAAAGCTGAGCGACTTTTGTGAAAATATTAATTTGCTAAAATAGTTGACATGATAAAGGATACATGTAAATGTAAAAACGGACAGGTTTTAAAAAGCTGGCTCCTAAGATTGTGTCACATTTTAATAAGATCTGAACTGGGCTTATGTTCATCAGTCCATGAACAGGGACATCCCCCAGGCACCTCCTGACATCGAGCAGAGCGCAGAGCTGGATTCTCTGAACAAGGCGCTTGCCCGCATCCTGACTCCTACTTCATAATTTAATAGTGACAGTAAGGCAATAACCACTTTCCGAAAAATGTTTAGATACAAAATAATGTAAACGAATAAGTTATATTTGAAATCCCAGTATAACAAAAGCAAGGAGATGGACACTTTATACATCAGGCTCTCTTTAAAACAGAATTGTGCACAAACTGAAGATTTCAATAAACCCCCAGAATTCACACAGTTTTGGCGTGTCTTTTTTCTCTCGTATAACTTCTTTCATGTACATTTAAGTCATATTAGGAATGCAAACTAGACTGCATACTACTTCAGTGGAAAAAAAAGTTTGATATTGTGCAATTTCCTGCCGCTATACTAAAAGTGGCAGAAATCCCTGCATTAGTTGTGTTTCAAACATGGATCTTAAGAAACACATCTCAAAAGAGGAAAAGAAGGCAAAAGTTGGCAGATATCCAGCATCTAGTATTTCCTGTGTGTCTTTAAAAAAAAAGCGTGAACAACAACAAAGTTTCATGATTAAAAATAAATACTGTTTGACTTTTGCACTGACTTGATTGGATAGATTTTTTTAAGTAAACAAAGGATTTTACAATGCTCCATACAGCCTCAAAGCCACAGGTGTTCTATTCCAGAGTCCTTCTGTCTCTCACTGTGTTTCAAAACCTGCCATCCGATATCCAGTTTGACTAGTTAGAACACTTCCATTTTGCCCCTGGGGTGGTGGTGGGGGGGGCGGAGGAGGGGGTGGTACACCATAATTTGCACCCATCCATGCTGCAGATGACTGTGTCTGACTGAATGGAAGAGGAAATGAGGTTAGATAAAGCTTGCATTGTAATAGGAAGACAACAGCAAGCAATCATGTTGAGTATTTCTTGTATATTTTCCATAACGTAGCCTGGGATCACAACATTCTATCAACCTGAGTGCCTTAAGTAACTACCATTTCGTATAGACTACAGTAACTATGAACTGGGCATGTTTGAAGGCAACTCAGTTCATCAAATGTTCGACTGCTGCTAGCTTCTAAGCGCTGTTTATTTAATCAATCTTTTGGTGAATAAAATTTATTACTACTTAGTATTCCAGGTATAACTGTGATTCATTTTACTATTTTGGAAGGATGGTCTAATTTTGTAGTATGCTTCTTTTAATGCTGGTTTAATTAGTATTTTATCCCTTTTTTGCAACCTACAAATATATAAAAATAATCGAACTGGTGAAGATACAAATGCTGTTTTTCAATAAAGCACATAACAGTAATCTATGAACATGTTAAAAATGAAAACTCAGTGCTCTAACTAACTATGTGTACTTTCATTTTCATTGCTGTCAGCAAGCCTCGGCAAACTCCAACACTTACCTGAATCCCTGGTTCCATGCCTGCCCATACATTCCATATGCAGGGACTTGCCAGCCATTAGGCATATACTGGCCAATCTGCTGGGCGTTTCCATACCACTGGCCCCACTGCCCATAAGGCGGTGGATAGCCCACTTGATTCTGCTGAAAACGTGAATGATGGTCCAAAGTTAGTATGTAACACAGGCAAAAACGCTTTGCAAATTCATGCCTAATGAAGTACAGGGAAATCAGTTTACTTCTTATTGGAACTCGGATGAGTTCTTCACTATGACATGTATTATAGCTAATTTCTACCCACCTTCTAACTATGATCACCAGACTATAAATAGCAAAGAAAAGGGATTTGGAATCCATCTTGAGGAAATAATCTACGTAGTAATTTTGGGAATGCTTTTCAGCGGGACAGGTAATAACAGCAAAGGACTCTTACCTGTTGAATTGGGTTGATCATGTCTGGTGTCTCTTTGCCCCAATAGCATTTCACCACATGTCCTTCTATTGTGGTGCCATTGACGGAAACAATTGCATGTGCAGCACTTTCATGAGAATTGAACCTGTAAAGCGCATACAAGGGAGTAAATGAACATCATCACCCTCATTAATTAACGAGACAGCAAATAAAAGATGATGCAACGGTTCTTCATTAATATGAATATGCACATGCTGTCCACACGGAAGAGGACAATGCTGGGAAAGTCACGTTTTGAGGACAAGCTGAAAGACAGAATCTAAAGCCACATGCTCTGCTCTGACCCTGCGCTGGAAGTCAGATGACATCGTGAGTGACACATAAAGAAAGAAAGTCTGAAAATTCTCAGCCACACAGCATCATGACAAAAATACTTGCTTTACTTTATTTGATCCTTCCAATGCTATGATTTTAACAGCTATGTCTAGAGCAAATGCAAAAGACTCACTACTCAGAGGAATGGAATCAGCAATTTGTAGACCGGACAATCTATCATTGTGGTATGTGGTCTCCAAGGAGCAAAGATCAAAGACGTGACAGAGAGGCTTACCAAAATAATCAACCCCACAGATTATCCTTTCTCCTCTTTCACGTGGGGATGAATGATGCAACAAAGAGCCAGGAACAATATCAGGAGACGATGAGCAGCTACCCATGAAGGCCAAAGAGAGGGGAGCAGAGGTGGGGTTTTCCTCTGTACTTCCAATGGAAGGTCAACATCCAATGAGGGAACGGAGGAGTTTAGAAGTCAACCACTGGCTTAAAGGTTGATGCCTCTGAGAGGATTCCTAGACCACAGTCTACCATGCCTGCATGGAGGACTTCTGGTGGGGGGATGGGCCGTGCCTCACAAAAACCGGGAAGAACGGTTTTTGGAAAACGACTGGCTCGGATTCTCCAAAGGTCTTTAGACTAAAACTGGAAAGGGAGGGAGACCAATGTTTAGGACTTGCTCTCAAGCATAAACGTCAAGAGCTCAAGTAGTGTGAAAAAAGAACTCAGATATAAAACAGGAGATGGAAGAAGCAAATGCAGAGACCATTAAAAAGGACTCCAATGCCTATAAACTAACACTCAAGATATGAAGAACAAACACGGCAACGTGGAAGTCCTAGTACGTGAGCGCAGGTACGACATTGTTGCATTATTGAAACTTGGTGGGATGAAACCATGACGGGAACATATTTCTAGAAGGATTTAAATTGTTCAACAAAACAGACCTAGTAAAAGAGGTGCTAGAATCACATTATTCGTTTTTTTGTTTGTAAAATGTATTGGCTGCCCGTCTCACCACAGGGTAATTCTGGGTGGCTTACAATCATACAAAGATAAATATATATATACTAAAAACGTAAGTTAATACAAGCAAACACAGTGATCTAATTACAGATGGGGAAGGAGGAAGCGGGGGGGAGGAGATGGGATGTGTTGTTAATAGATCAACCACCTCCACTGTGATGCTCCACCATTGGGGCCCCCCAAGTTAACTGGCAAAGCCAGAGCTTTGGGCTTACGTGTAAGAAATAACTACACCTCTAGAGCAATGCAAAAATCCAAGGAAGAAAACCTTCTCGAATGCATTTGGGTTAATATAAAAGGAAAAGGAGGTATACTACACACCACCCAACTCAATGTGTTGTCCTTAATGGAACAACCTCTACAAGGAAGAAAGTAAGCAGTGGGGTACCTCAAGGTCCTGTCTTGGGCCCCGTAGGCTTCAACATCTTCATACATGGTTTAGATAAGGGGACAGAAGGGGAACACCTGAAACTTGCAGACAACACCAAGCTGGGAGGAATCGCTAAAACTTTGGAAGTATGTTGGCAGACTGGGCCCTATCCAACAAAATGCAATTCAGTAAGGAGAAAAGGAAGGTCTTACACTGAAGACAGGAAAGACAAAATGTACAAGTAGAGAATAAGTGGTCTCTGGCTCAACGGCAGTAACAGTGAGAGGGATCTAAAAGTCCTAGTGGACAACCAGACAAGTAGGAGTCAGCAGTGTGTTGCAGCTGCCAAAAAAGCCAACGCAGTCCTTGGCAGAGGAAGAGTATCGATATCACACGAAGTGATACTACCACTTTATACTGCACTGTTAAGACCACACGTTAATACGACATCGAACTTCTGGTCACCACGATACAGAACAGATGTTGAGGCTCTAGAAAGAGTGCAAGAGGAGCAACAAAGATATTTATGGGGCTGCAGGCTAAACCATACGATGAAGAGTGCAGAAATTAGGAATTTCTCATCTAGCAAAGAAGGGGGGGGGGGATATCGATAAGTCTTCCAAAACTTGAGAGGCTGTCACAGAAAAGAGGTGGGTTGACCTTCTCCAAAACCCCTGAGGGCAGGACAAAAAGTAATGGATGGGAAATGATTAAACATAGCTCTAATACAGAAATTTCCTGACTGTGAGAGCAATTAACCAGTGGAACGACTTGCCTTCAGAAGTTGTGTGGGTGCTCCATCACTGGAGGTTTTTAAGAAGAGACTGGGCAGCAAGTATCTGGTGTCACTTAATAAGCTTTTAGATTAATATGGACTCTTGGAAACCCTTTTTATCTGAAAGAAGAAAATGTCTGCACTCCACTTTCCTTTCTATGTTTCCAATTGTTCCCTTACTGTGGTATCCAGCTCAGTATCAAGATATCCCATTTTCTTCCCCAAACCTTTTCAGGGTTTGCTTTCCTTCCTCTTCTTTCTCTTCATAGTTTTGTAGATAGGTGTAGGATAGGATGGAAACATTCAAGATTGATGTTCCTCAACCTCAGGAACTTTTAAGATTTGTGGACATCCAAGATACTGGGTGGGGAGCAGGGGTGAAATGCTCCCGGTTCAGGCGTGCCTGCGGGTCACCGGACAGCCGGTAGCGGGAGACTTCGCCCACCCGCCTGGACGCCGCCATTTGGGTTCTTTTACCCTCTGCGCATGCGCAAAGCATTCTGCGCATGCGCAGAGGGTAAAAGAACCCAAATGGCGGTGTCCGGGCGGGTGGGCGAAGTCTCCCGCTTCTGTCGCTACCAGCTGTCCGGCGACCTGCAGGCATGCCCGAACTGGGAGCATTTCACCCCTGGTGGGGAGTTTTGGGAGCTGATGTCCACATGTTATAAAGTTGCTGAGGTTGTGAAACACCAATCTAGAATAAGGAGGTGTTAGACCAAGCTTAATTGGTGACCCAAGTGACTTAATTCGATGTAAGAATAAAATAGCGAGTCGTTTCTAGGGCTGGGTGAAGAAAGAGATCTGCTTTGCCAAAGGCAATATCACCCCTTTTGCTGAAACAAGGGAGCCACAGGATTTGCCTTGATGGAGCCATCTGGGTGGCCGTGCTGTGGTCCAGGGCTGCAGGGGGAGGTTCCTTCCAACCAACTCCTTCATGCTGATCAAAGTGCTTCTAGCACTTGCCAAAGCCTCAGCTGTTTTTTTCAAATGTGAATGAAACTTTGTATTAAAAACATTTTGCACACAGCAATATATACATCTGTTTCTCTGCAAATCACTTATGAATGTGAATTTGCACATTAGTTGGAGTCTAACTAGAGAATGTTTTATAAAACTTCTGAAAACACAAATAGGGTGGGTAAGAGAAATATTTTCATACCGTACAAAGGAGTACCCTTTATCTGGAAAGACTCGAATTTCCATTATCTGCCCAAATGGAGAAAATGTCTGGCGCATTAGCTGTTCTGCAAAAAAGAAGATCGAAAAGATTTCAGAATGTGCACCTCAACTGTCCTCCACAAGGTCACTCTAAACTGGTGGCATATCCTACCTGTCAGACCTGAAGTTACGCCACCGCAATACACAGTGCAGTTGCTTGGACTGGACTGATTTACAACATCATCGTAGGAGAGTTGTTTGGCATTTGCTATATAAAAAAACACAAAGGTTTTACCAGTCTATGATTTATTTGCAATAAAACAAAGTTGTCTAAAATACTGGATATAATGAAACACAAGAAATGACATTTGGAAAACTATTTTCCAAAACTATCCCTCTCTATCCTAAGGATTTCCTTTTTGTTGCTGTTCAGTCGCTAAGTCATGTCCGACTCTTTGCGACTCCATGGACCACAGCATGCCAGCCTCCCCCCCCCCCCGAATTTGCCGAAAAACACGTTGCATCGATGCCCCTCTCTAAGCCTCTCCTCCTCTGCCCTCCTCCTCCTCTCCTTTTGCCTTCAGTCTTCCCCAATCTCAGGGTCTTTTCTGATGAGTCCCCTCTTCTCATTTGGTGGTCAAAGTATTTGAGCTTCAGTCTCTGCCCTTCCAAAGGACAGTCGGGGTTGATTTCCCTTTACAATTAACTTTAAGTGGCATTAATTTCAATCTCTGAAATATTTAGTTCACAATCTAAGACTGGTAGGAATTCAAAGCCTATTCTGAAAATTTAAGAGAATTAAATCTTTCAGCCCCAGCAATAGCCCATTAATCAGATACAATTGTCCTTAGCGAAGGAAAGTCCCTTTGGATTCAGAAAAGCTTGTTTCTTATAGCTGGAAATGCCTGGTTTATTTTGAAGGCTACTCACATTCATATGTACTCTTTGGAGCTGGAGGTTTGCGTGTTGCCCAATTAGTCCTGATTTGTCTTCCACCAAGCCACTGTCCCCCCATTTGTTGAATTGCATTTTCTGCATCCTATCCAGGTCCAGAAAAAAAAAATCTTTAAAAAACCCTTCAAAGAATACTAAATCATAGTAAATTCTTTGTCATAAACATTTATTATAGTATCACATCTAAAGAATCAAAGTCTTATCTTTAAATTTACCAAGAGGATTCAAATTATATCACTCTGATTTACAAAAGGCTTATTTGTGGCTCACCATACTCTGCAACATTTCCAACGTATTTCAAGAATTGTAATCATAAACGAATCATTTATTAACAAATGAAGACTGAAAGATTATGCTTCTTTTCAGAAAAGAGCAGTATCTATTTTAAAAGAAACGTGCATGTACAAGCATTATGAAGTGAAATTCTACGAACTGCAGGCAATTTAACTTTCATTGTGTTAGTTGAAGACAAGATTGATCATTATTTCCAAAACCAAACAAAGGTAAGTGTTGCAGTTGCCCTGCTATTCTTGTATCTGGATCATCCCTCCCTCCCTCCCTCGTAACTATAAAACGGTATATATAAAATTTAAAAACTGTAAGGGGGGCAAGAGATTAAAGGGAGGACTTTCAGGACCCCAACCAGCCCCGTTACATTTCCTATCCTGTTACATTTCTGGTTAATTGTTTTAATTATTTACATTTGATTATATGAGTTTGTCTTTTCTGTTTTAACTTGTATGCTGCCCAGTATCTTTGTAAGTGAGATTGGCAAGTATATAAACTGAAATAAATTTTAAAGGCTATTAAAAAAAATAAAGGAAAAGGGGATAACATGCAACATAGGTAACTTGGGCTAGGTTTGCTTGCTTGCTTGCTTGATTTATATTTCCTATTTCTAAACTGCCAGCCTCCCCCAGAGAGGGGTTCTGGGTATGTACAACATAATCAACACATAAACAATGTATAAAATCAACATTAAAATTAATTTAAGATTGAAAATTATAAAAACATAACATTTCAAAAGGGTAAAAAATTCAAGATGGACATTTATTAGCATTAGTTAATACAGAGGGGTGTGTGTGTGTGTGTGGGGGGGGGGTGTTTCTCTTGGGGCCAGGCAGCCGGACAGTTGGGTGGTCCTCTGTGCCCGCCAAAGCCCCTTTGTGGATGGCCAAGAGATTGGAGGCTTTCCTCAGCTCTTGGAGCCGGAGGTCCTATAATGCGTGGGCAGCGGCAGAGAATGCCCTCTTCCTAGACGACCCCACCCCCGGTTGAAATTCTTCGACTGATGGGGTCTGCAGCATGCCTTCCCTGCCTGACCGGGTGGGACAGGCCGGTGTGATGGGGCGAACCCGGTTCCATAGGTAACCTTGCCCCGGCCATGTAGGGCTTTATAGGACACAACCAACACCTTGAACTGGACCCGGAAGCAAACCGGCACCCAGTGCAGCTCGCAGAGCTGAGTGTTACATGCACCCTTCTTCGGGCCCCTAAAATTGCCTGTGGGGCCACATTTTGTACCTGTTGAAGCTTCTGGATACTCTTCAAAGGTAGCCCCATGTAGAGCGCATCGCAATGGTCCAAACAGGGGATGACAAGGACATGAGTGATGGAGCCTCCCTCACCAGGAAAGGGCATAACTGGCGCACAACGCAGAGTTGGGCAAAGGCCTATGAGCAAATATTGTCTAACCAAATGTGGGGAAACGTATGTTAGGCCTGTCTGAGGTGACTTAGATTTGCTCCAATCAAGTGGCACCTGCCAAAGCCAGAACCGGATTTTGGGCAACTGACAAGGTACTGCAAAGGGAAGCGTCATGTCGCTTCCCAAAGCAGCTTTGAGGGAGCGCTTTGCTCAAGCCACATTGCTAGTAGCCCATCAGTCAGAACGGTGGTAGACAGGTGGGGGAATAGCCTTTCATGCCCATACATACATACATACATACATACATACATACATACATACATACATGGCAAGGGGCAAATGACTCATACATACATACATACATACATACATACATGGCAAGGGGCAAATGACTCTCAGTCCCTTCCCTGGCTTATTTCACCACAACCCACAGCCTTCATCCATTATTCTTCCTTGGGCAACTCAGTTCAAGAATTGAAACTGCCTAAGGAGGAGCCATTAGAACACGGTAAGCAAACATCCATTTTGCCTGAAGATGCGCTGCCCACATTTTCTTTATAAATGGTGCAAAGTTTTACCTACATGTTCCCCAAATCTCATCTGTTCTCCACATGCAGAGTTCACTGCAGTCTCTATCTCAGCCTCACTGCTTCACTGAGAACACCATTCCCAAAATGGAGCATAAACACTAAGTTGAAATCTTGCTCAGGTTTGTACTAGAGTGAGATCAGAAGAGAATCTGCCTCTCATACACTTCAGGGGGTGAATGAATTAGGGTGGTGACAATGAAATATTATAGGCTTGTGAAATTAGAGCAAGTGGAAAGCTATGATGCCGGAACTATACTGCTGAAAAACCACTTAGTACATCTGGACTGTTAATTATTGTGAATCGTCTTGTCAGGTTCTGGATTATTAGTAACACAGTGTAGTTTACTGCCACAAGACGTCTGAAATAGAGCAAATGTAACTTTCAGCATTTTCATTATTGCACATTATTGCACAACCAGCTTCACCAAGATGCCTTTCGTAATAGTTGCTGGATACTGTATGTTTGACCAGCTGTGCACAGTTGGGCGTAAAACCATCAATCAAAATGCAGGAACTCACCCATTTATTGAAGAAAGAAACAAAGCCATATCCTTTTGATTTCCCTGTCGCCATGTCCTTAACAACTCGGGCATCCCTGGAAAGGAAAGAGAAAGCCAGTTAAGCATCAACTGAACAGAATCCAAGTAAAAAATGTCTCACACGCAGCTCATTTCTCATGTTTCTCCTTTAATAAAATGAACTTCTTAAATGCACCAGCAATATACAGTCAAAGCAATTTTCCCTTTTACTAAAGTCTTATCACATGATAGCAAAAATTAAACTTAATTCTGTAAACATGCAAAATCAATAGTTTTAAAAACAACTATTTTACAGTCGTTGGTTCACAGTTCAATGCTCTTATATACTGTTAAAAACACTAAGCATGGTCAAAGCAGCTATTCAAAGGAATAACTGAGGGCATATAGTTGACTAGCATATTAGCAACAGGCTCTCTTGAACCATGCAATTTATAAACTTACTATTGGCCAACACATTCTACCTACTTATTAGAAATAGAAAATAGAAAAAATGAAAAAATAGGAATTAAAAGGCATACGTCGCCTGTTAACTGAATTCTTTAATTTTCTCAGGTCAATTCGTTACCCCCTTTTTGGACTTGGGCAGCTGTAAATTTTGAGAAATTGACATTTTCAGAAATGGTTGCATTATGGAAGAAAATAAACACTAACATGTTTTTTAAACTATACACTATTAAATAATTTTTAAAAACTGCATTCGTAATTAACAATCATACAGGACTGATTGAAAACTACAAAGTATATAAAGTAAAAATTTATAAAAGTAAATAGAAAAACTACAACGTTTGTCCACTGTGAACTGTAGCTTGCAGTTAGCCATGGCAATGCTGTCCATTCTTCAGAGACATTCTGCAAAATAACCAGAGCCCTATTATTTGAGATTGAGTTAAAAAAGACAAAGACCCAGCTACAATAGCTAAACCCCACTGGTGGAAATGCCGTTTTTATTAATTAAGGGCCTCTCAGATAATTTATGCATTAAGGGTGCACTATCAAGAAGGCTTAAGACACGCAGCCATCTTTACCCTCCCCAACCCACACGATTTAGGCACTTGACACGCACAGACACACAATCACAGAGTAAAGCCAGGGGGAAGGCCATGCAGGGTGCCCGAAAGACACAGTCCCATACACTCAAGCTGGAAGAGGCTTCATGTGATGCCAAGCAGTCCTCCAAAGAATTTCTATAGACATTCAGTATCTACCTTCTGGTACTTAAGATACAGGGAAGAAGCTAAGGAATTGGAAAATCACTGAAACAGCCAACTAGTTATCAAGATAATTAAAGATATTACTCTATAAGAAAGAAAATAATTGAATAATCCAGAAGAAATGGATATTTGCCTTAAACTTTTAGTTGTCTAAGTTAGAGCAGGGAACAATTAATTTCATAATGACATGGATGATTCTCTGTACTTAACACTTAACTATCGTTTTTTAAAATAAGAACCCAAACCACAAACACATAGACATGCTAGTGAAACCCTGATAGAATAAATGCATTTGTACAATTATCAATTTGTTCTAAGTATATATTAAAGTTTATACAAATACTGAATGTTTCAAATCAATACTTCTGGAACTATCAGTAGAATATCAGAAATTATTTTCATCCAGAAATTGAAAGCCACCCCGTCAAGAGAATAAAATAGGTTTTTAACATTTTCAGTATACTAAAAACGTAGCATTATAGTTCAGCTATAAAAAAATAACAGATGAAGCACACGTTCTTCTACTTCTACTTTCTGAGTTAGATAAAGGAAACTTGAAAGATAGATAGCCTGCTGGTTATGTTTTTATTCTTCAATATTTTCTGATGTTCTGTCCTTCTTGTCACATCTCCTTCAGTGGTTAAGGAACAAGAGTTTGGGCTACTGATGTAATATAACTACACCGGCCACACTAACCCTGGTTAGGATTAGCACCAGCATTCTGGGTCACGAGCTAGTGGGGCAGAAGTTTTTGGTTTCGAGGATGGATGTGTAGTCTTTATTCTGCCCTTCCTACATCGAGGCTGACACAAATCTCAACGCAGCTATTGAGAATCCCTTAAAATAAAGCTCGCTGGGGTGGGTAGCAGACAGGCCTTCCCCTTCAAGAACCAACTGCAGGCTTACCTCACAGCATTAGCAGAACTTTTTAAGTTAACTCTTGCCTGGAGTTTACAAGTTTATCCCATTAAAAACAGAGTTGCTATGATTGCAGAGATTTAAACTTAAATACTAAACTTGGGCAAATCTTGATCTGGAATGTGTTCTAGGCCTTCAATTGGCCAAGTCCACGAACCAAGCCATCATCAAGTTCTATCTATCTTGTGTTTATCCTGCTGTGCAAATCCAGCCATTGTGGGCTGTGAAGCCTGGTTTCTGGCATCCTGAAAATCTCAGGCCTCAAAATAGAATAAAATGATGTCCAGAAGATGCCGGAGAAGAAGAAATAGACCGGACACATGAATGAGGAAGAACTGAAGGGATGCAATTGTAGATTCACTGAGTCATCTTCTTTCTATCTCAGGCTGTCTGAATCAAAATCAAACTACTATTTCCAAAACAAGGAGAGACCACTTTTACCAGTACTAAGGGCTACAGAGACCTCCACAAAAGTACTGTACTCTTTAAAGGCCAACAGATGTAACTGTAGGGGTGCAGGGGGGAGGGGAGCCAGTGCACTCCCCTCCTCCATCCCATAGGCTCCCATGTGAATATGGAAGATCTGAAGAGGAACCACAACCACGTGCAACTGAATGGATTTGTCTTCATGAGAATGGCAAACCAGTGCAGCTCAAGTTATCTAGGGTTAGTTCTGCCCCTCATTCAGGGAGGCAGAGGGGTGGGACTGGAGCGCACATGCCCATTGCCTTCACTGACATTAGGAGTTGATCCCTGAAAGGGGCCACGAATCGGATACTTCGACTGCAGCTGACAAACAACACATTTTATGCTGGTATTCAATGCATTATAAATATTAAAGGTTGCTTTTTACTTCCATTCAATTGTGTCCAATTCTCAGAGTCTGGACATGTCCCTGCGGTTTTTTGCTAAGTTTGTCAGAAGTGGTTTGCCACTGCCTCCTTTCTAGGGCTGAGAAGTGACTGGCTTGATGTCCAAGGCAGTCTCCTGGATCTCAGTTTCCTGGTTTCTAGCCTGATGTCTTAACTACTACACCAAACTGGTTTATCCTTTAAACAAAAACTGAAGTGATTTTTAGCTTATAAATCTCGGAAGAATGTTTATACATTATACTTTTTGCTTCTGAATCCCACCAGTCAAAATATTTTAACCAAAAGTTCTTCTTTAGGAGAAAGACCACTAAGAATAACCTTTGGTCAAAAGCTTCCTTTTCCCCCCCCGAAGCAAAACTTTTTCTCAAAACAAATCAGAGCCTACCATCAAGTATTTTAATTTTCAACATGGTACCCCTTGACACGCACTAGGATTACTACCTAATTACAACATAAGATACTCTGCTTTTTTCAGAATAAGTAGTATAGTCGCTTTTTGTGAGATGGGCGGCTATACAAATTTGATTATTAAATACATATTGTATTGTAAGAGAATTATGGTTATTCTTAACAGAATTCCGTATTGTTTAAGTTTGTTTTCCATTAACATGGCTTCTTATTGTTTGTTAGTTGTCCAGTTACTTGTTAGGTAGGCAGCCACAATACCTGTGGCTAAATAAATATGTAAAATAAAAAGCTCTCGTGATATAAGGAAAAGGAGCATAAGCCTCGGGATCCAGGCTGCAGCTTAAGCGTCTTGTTTGGGGCAGGGGCTGGAGAGACAGAGAGGCAAAGCCAGAAGGGGAATATCTTACAAGGGGCAGAGGAAGAACGTCACCAATCTGCCGTCTGAAAAAAGGGTGGCCATGTTTACGACAGCAGCTATTTTGAGGGAGCGGCCACAAAGGACTCCCAACATCCCCAAAGCCCGAGACAGCTGGGCGCCTTTAAGACTAGGCAATCCTGCCGCAGCATTTACTGGCAGCTAGGCCCAAGGCAGAGAGGGCTGCCTCAAGTCTACCATGGGCACAGAGAGACATCTCTAGGGATGGGGAGAAAACAGCCCCATTCTCCCTTCTGCTGGCCCAGGAGCGGTCACAGATCCTATTTTTGTTTAATGGGACTTCAGGAAGGGAACAGTGCTAGAACACAAGCACTAGCAGGAGGCCTTGCAAAGGGAAGCATTCGTTGGATCTTCCTCATAGCTTCGTGGGCAAGAACAGGCAGCCTCTTATCACCCATTCAAAATGGATGGATAAACCCTAACTTGGCTCGGGGGTTGCGCATCGTATGAACAGCTGAACTGAGCAGCAGGCTTTTTTGCTCAGAGCAGCTTCTAAGCTATTTGAGGCTCAAGTGGTCTCTTCAAGTAATTTGTACCATGCAAACAGGGGCAAGAGAGCGAACTCTCTCATTCTGCTGCCAGCAGAGACCAGCTGCTCTAGGAATGTCCTCTCCCTGGTCTCCACTTTAATCATTATTGCCCATGCCACATAGGATGAAACGGGCAAAAAGGGCAGCCTGCACCCTAATTTCATCTATACTAATGCTAATCCCAATTGGGCAATCTGATTTTTAATTTAAAAAAAAACACATTTTAAATCTGCAATGAAGGGAAGATTTCCAGCCAACTGTGTAGCAGTTGGGAGGTGATTTCTCCCGGTTGACCAGAGCCTTTGTGATCGCGTGCTGGTGGCCCAGAGCATTTCCCTGCACGGCACTGTGCAGATCCAGGCAATGTGAGCAGCATACAAGACAACTTGTTCTTGGCTTTTATCAGTCCTGAAAGTAGCTAATTTAGGTGTGGTTGAATCAAGGTTTGCAAGAGTCAGGAATAAAAAGAGAGGAGCAAGCAAGAGACCCACACATCTCCCTTGGCTCTCAGGAGGTCTGCACAAGTTACAAAACGAATGAATCGGTTCATGACGTTCTGCATTTAGAAATCAGTTTTTCAAGCTATTGTTATTCAACCTTTGGGGAGTCCTAAAATCAGATTAAGTAAAAGGATACATTGTCATCACGTCACTCTAGCTTCATTGGACATCTGTAGCAACAGCAGCAATACACTACACTGGATACCAATTTCTAGTTTATTTTATTTAATAGAGCACCCATTTCACAAAAAGCCAAAGTCTTGCAGGCCACATTTTCTCTGAAACCCGATGAATTTGAAAGCTGCTTTAATGAGACTATATGATACCTCAGGAGACACTCAAGAGACCTTACTTATCATGAGAATCCATTCTAGAAAGTGAACTAAATAAGTCAAAGAACACAGACTTTCAAATATTGTAAAATGTACGTATCTTCTAAAATACTAAGCACAATTAGTAAAACTAACTGGATTATTTGATAATCTGAATAAATACAAAACAGATGCTTCTCTTTAGAGTATATAAATTAATTTGCCAACACTCTATTCACAGCATTCAACTGAATACTTGATTGCCCCCAGGATCTGACAATAAGACGTTACTTACGATATTCTTCCAAATGGGGCAAAAGCTGCTTTTATATCTTCAGTTGTAATTTCTGGGCTGAGGTCTCCAACAAAGACATGGAAGTGGTCTTTTCAAGAAAAGAGAAAAATATACAAGTTTGCAGAGTGTTCATAGAAGTGTAGGTGATGGTAATTTTAAAAATCTTGTACTGATTTCCACACAAATAGAAACTATATGAAAACTAGATTTTATTAACCTATCAGATAACAAAATACAACATTGTTTCATTATATATCCATCAGGAGACATGGCAGTACAAAAGTATAGAAAAGTTACATAAAACTAACATTTATTGTTTTTATATTATCTATAATTATTCATAGCAGAAAATGTATTACCAAGAGAACTATGCTCATCTAGCTCAAAGCCAGAGCAAACAATATGCTGCATTTGTAGCTTTGTTTTGTAGTACTAGCATTAAAAAAGCTACATCATCTACTGGTTCCGTGAGCAAGAGAGAGTAAAATTTACACAAACTAGTTATAGAGAACCTAAGTTACATATAGCTCAAACTTAAGTCATATTTTGTGAAGAACAGTCAAAAAGATACCTTGCATTGCAACAGTTTGATGTTAAAGTATTTGACAGTTTTCTGAAAAGCCAAGAGTTTTGATTGCCCAGCCTTTACACCATGTGAATCCATGTGAATTCAAAGTATGTGAAATCCATGAGCAAGTGAACTAAGACTGAAGGCAACAGAACGGAAAGAGTAATCCCTTCATAATTTAGATTAGATCCATTTACATAAGAACTGGCGAAACACAGGTGTCATATCTAAGGAGGTTCTTCATAGTCACACAAAGCCCACTTCAATTTTCCGCACCTCTAACAGGTTTCACGGCACACCTGGCGCTGCAACAGCACCGCTCTGGCAAGAATCCCTTTACATCCTCCCCAAGTTCTCAAAGCTCTCAGGCCGGGCAAGTAGAGAGGCAGCCCCGGGATGCCGAATAACAGGAGGGAAGGAAGATCCAATTGGAGGAGCAACTGGTACCCCACAAGAAATGTGGGGGTGCAGCGCGGGCAGCAGCTTCCCCTCACAGAGGGGACACGCCCACTGGGGTCACAGGGCTTACAAGTCGGCAACAGTCCACATCCTGATCCATCTGAGAGAGGAGGAGGAGGCAGAAAGCTTGCGACAACACAATCACCCCCCCAATAGCTTCAGGCGGTTAGTGAATAGATACCCCTGAGAGATTTCATTTTATGTTTAAGAAGATACAATTACCTTGTGAACGCAGTGTGTTGACAACGGTACTACCTGATGACAAAGATTAGATTTGTTCTTAAGTTTATTAACACAAACACATTAAATAATATCTTAGGATAATGATCAAAATAATAGGGCAAATATTTGCATGATGCTTATTGCTTAACATTAAAAACACTTTTGTGCAAATAAAGAGTAATGACTCAGGATAGGAAAGGACTTACTGCTGGTATCTTTCTTCTGGCTGCTGGGGGTTGTTGCCCAGTTCACTTTGACCTCCTAGAAATAATATTTACTAGAATTATATCCAGGAAAGTTAGAACAAAGATTAATATAATCTGCAGTCCTGTCAATGATTTGACATATTACACAGCGAAACCTTGAATTAACAGATGGGGGGAGGGGGAGAGAGAGAAGGCATTGTTCCTGAATGTCAGGGGAACTGCAAATCGTATCGTTCATGGCAATTTGTCATGTGGGCTACACCATCATATACAAATGACATGAGTCACTGCAATTAATATTAATTAACATAAATTTAACTGACATAAATTTTAACTGATGATTTATCTACTTCAGAGGCAACAGACTTGCCCACTGCTTCTGGGAAAAGTCCAGGCAAAAAATTCATCCATGAAATCCAAAGGCTGCTAAACAGGTATCCCGTTACATTGAGGTTTTGCAACATTTAAAACATGACTTTGCTGTATTCAGCAATTAAGCGGTATATCAAAAAACAACAGACTCTTCCACAAATGAAGTTGAATAGCAAGTAACTTTAAATAGTTTTCCTTTTTATAACCTTATGCTTTATTTTGCCACGCTACTTTCCCCAAGTTTCATTTGTGAAGTCATCATGCAGTTTTAGCTCAAAATGTTCTTTAAGAACTGAGTTTAATTCTGCAATACATAAGGCTCAAACAGGATAAAAGTTTACCTTTTGGTTTTCTTTTTTAAAACATGCTTTCATCCATCTATTTAAAGCCACAGTCCTGCTCCACGTCCCCTTTAGACCTGAGAGCTTACCTTACCCATTATCTTCCGCCCATTCATTGCCGCTAAAGCTGCGGCTGCGTGACGATGCTCATAGAATTCCACAAAACAGTACGGATCATTCCCAGCTGTCTGCTTAAACAGAAAGGACAAACAGTCACTCTTACCCTCTAGGAAGATCCTTTGTTAACCACATCAAAATATTGACAGAGAAAGGAACGTTCTATCCCCAAAGAAAGTATTCAAATTGTTTTAGAGCTCTTAAATGGATGCATTATTTTTTAACAGCCAAACTGAAAGTGCAAACCTATACCTCTCTACCTGAATCATTAAACCTGATGGGCATTTTTGAAGAGGCACACATTCCTTTTATGTTTTATACTTCTTTGTAATCTCATTTATTTTATTTTATTTAACAGGATTACAGCATTTCCAAATGATTTCATGAACTTTGAAAGTAATTTTTAGAATGATTTTTTAATATTATTTAATATTAAACTTTACAAGTATAAAAGCAGTAACACTATCCATTATGTTTTACTATTCTGAATGTGATTCAGTATCCTACATGTACCTCAAAGTTGATGAGATGCAGGCAACAGGAAGTTAACTTGCAAGGACCTCTCTAAATTAAAGATTCTAGTTTCATTTAGCAGTGTGAGTATGCTTAGGGCAGGCACATCTAACCTGTGGCCCATGTCCTGGACAGCTATTAATGCAGCCCCAAAAGCTAATCAAAAACATTAAAAAACAAAGGAAGCTTATTAATTATAGACATTAACTATGTTATATATTTTACAATTGTCTTGGCCCAAGACAATTCCTCTTCACTCAATGTGAGCCAGGCGAGCCAAAAGGTTGGACAACCATGACTTAGGATAAAATGGGACTTTGACTGCACTCCTGGCATATTGGTTAACTAAAGCCATTTATCTGGTCTAATTTTTTTCTGTCTTAGTATGTGAATTTATGGAAAGAAAGTCCAACCTCCCTTGAATTCTGTGTTGACCCTGATCTAACTCCAAGCAGGTACTAACTATTAGTTAAGAATATTCCTGTGCATAGGCATGAGTACACAAACACATTCTATAGTTTTGACCGATGTATAACTAAGTTCTATGCATATGAAAAATTCTTATCTGGTATCAACTTACATCCATTATCATTTTGCAATTTTTGCATGGTCCAATCTGACTGAACAGCTGGAGAATTAGGGCCTCAGTGACATCTCTTGACAGATTCCCCACATACCTGTAAAATATACACATTGAAGCTTGTAAGTCTTACATAACAAAAGGGTAGCAGAGGGAGCACTGGACTGTCCCCCAGCTTAGTAATTATTCAAATATCTAAAGTGTTTAGAAGACTGAGCTAAGGAAGCAAAAACTCTCTGGCTTGATTTGAAAATCTGTATTGAGCAAAGGCAAAATTAAAATCTAACAGCAGTAATGAAGGCTGTGCAAATAAGCACAAACAAGAGATTGGACCACCCATTTGTTGCGAATGATATAGGGTCTCCTGCTTGAGCTACAGATAGTAAACTTACTAATAGACTTACAACCACAATTAAGCTCCAAATTTCTGCTGCTAAACATGACAATTAAGCTAATTTTGTCCTTTACAATCTTTCTTGCCCATTGTTAAACGAATCACTGCATTTGCTAGATGAATAACACTGGTGTTAAGTGAATCTGGTTTCCCCATTGACTTGGCTTGTCAGAAGGTCGCAAAAGGTGATCACGTAATTCTGGGACACTGCAACCATCATAAATATGAACTAGTTGCCAAGCATCCAAAATTTGATCATGTGACCATGGGGATGCTACAACGGTCACGTGAAAAATGGCCATGCATCACTTTTTTGTGTCGTAACTTCGAAAGGTCACTAAACGAATGGTTGTTAAGTCGAGGACTACCTGTAGAAGACTTCCAAGATTTTTATTTCTTATATTATGCACAAAATTAGTAGTATTTTTACACAAAGTATCCACATTGTATTTATCTTTCAGATATTATCTTTTTAAATTTGGATTTCTTTTGCTCTGTATATTTGTAGTTGCCAAGTATTAACCCTTCCTTTATCAAAGACCTGTTAAATAGAATAGGAATAGAATAGAACAGAACAGGAGTTGGAAGGGACCTTGGAGGTCTTCTAGTCCAACCCCCTGCTTAGGCAGGAAACCCTACACCACTTCAGACAAATGGTTATCCAACATCTTGTTTAAAAATTCCAGTGTTGGAGCATTCACAACTTCTGGAGGCAAGCTGTTCCACTGATTAATTGTTCTGTTAGGAAATTTCTCCTTAGTTCTAGGTTGCTTCTCTCCTTGATTAGTTTCCACCCATTATTTCTTGTCCTGCCCTCTGGTGCCTTGGAGAATAGCTTGACCCCCTCTTCTTTGTGGCAACCCTTGAGATATTGGAACGCTGCTATTGTCCTTCTTTTCATTAAACTAGACATACCCAGTTCCTGCAACTGTTCATTGTATGTTTTAGCCTCCAGTCCCCTAATCATCTTTGTTGCTCTTCTCTGCACTCTTTCTAGAGTCTCCACATCCTTTTTGGCGACCAAAACTGGATGCAGTATTCCAAGTGTGGCCTTACCAAGGCATTATAAAGCGGTATTAACACTTCACGTGATCTTGATTCTATCCCTCTGTTTATGCAGCCTAGAACTGTGTTGGCTTTTTTGGCAGCTGCTGCACACTGCTGGCTCATATTTAAATGGTTGTCCACTAGGACTAATTATTTAACTAATTTAAATTTTTTTCAAATAAAGGACAATGGAAAAATTGTACTTGATAGCCTCTTGAATTTAACTTTTGGTTTCACACGTTTACTACATTAATATGTTTGCCTTATTTTTTAAGTCTTAAGAAATGACTGCACCTTTATTTATTATTTATCTATGAATTAACAAATACAAAATTATTCCAAGTATGAAGCCGCTCATTTCTACATAAACATACACTGGTACTGCTGGGAACAGCTTCAGTCTTAGAGGACCAGGCTACAATTGAAATTCTGAGGGTATACTTTCTCTTACAAGCTTTCATTGGTACAATAAAGGCATCTCCTATTCAAGGACAGGGAATTGGTTATTGTTTTTCATGGTTTGTGACCTGCAGGTGACTCCATCAAAATATATTCAGCATGAGGTTTGAAAAGCTACTCAGTGCAAAATGTACCAGCTGTTTTAAAAGCTGCTCCACAGGCTACAGATATGATTCCATACGCAGTTAATACTGATTTAAAGCCCTGTGGCTGGATTCTTAATACCTCCTTCTCAAATGAGTCTTGCCTGGTAACATAGAGGCTATGCTAAAAGAAGGGATAATAATCATATGTAAAAACTGAGCTCATAGGTGTGAAGTTTTATGAAGAACCTGGAAAGGTCCTTTAAAGATAGATCTTTTTTTTTAGTTGTTGTTCTAAGCTCTATGTCCAATAATTGATTAAACACCAGTTTATATTTGGTAGTTTGTTTTAAATGATTGCATATTAGAACTTTAATTTGTAAGTTATTCCTGAAGTAAACAAAATGTCAAAGTGCTAATAGGTTTGACTAGTAATATGTTTAAATCCCCTCATCTTTTAGCTACAGCAATCCTTATGAATCCATAGTTATTCCAGATAGCCTCAGCTTCGATCTACATAATCCTCAGCTAATGTAATTATTGGCCATCCTGGCTGAGAAATTGTGGGGGGCTTGAAAGAAAGTAATTGAGAAAACCTATTAGAAGCATAAGCAACTAAAATGCAAATGGTCAATAAAAATATGTTAACATGAGGAAAGTTCAAGACTGAAATGTATTTTTTGTCTGAGAGTCTATGAGGGGCACCTTCACGTTAATAGATACCATATGTTTCCTGGGCATCAAAATATGGTAAAAATGCTGAACATTTTTCTTTAAAACAAAATATGAATATATAACAAAGCAGCATAAAAAGCAACCAAACAGAAGGTAATATATACTAAAACCTAGATTAGGAACTAGGATAGGCTAAGGAATCATCAACATAATTAAACCAAGGCATTTGGTACTGTAGTTTAACAGCCCTGGAAAAACAAAGCAGCCCTGGTGAACCTTTCTTTGGTGGGTGATCTTTCGCACTTCAGAAGGTGGGAAGCAGCCAGAGGGCAGCTGAACATCCCCTCAACTAGGAGGGCAGGTCCGTGCGGAGCGAGGCCGGGGGCCACTGGCTGCAACACGTAACCCAACTCGACAAAAGGCGGCACAGAAGGCAGAAAAGGTGGCGGCGTTTTCTGGGCTTTTGCTCAGCGCCTGGCATCTCCTTCGGGGAAAAGTAGGCTGGGCTCCCTGCAATTTCTGCGAAGCCGCGAACAAAACGCAGGGCAACCCCAGCTGGGTGAAGGCGATCCTCGTCCCGGCGGACACATCTCTGAAACCCCCCCCCCCTTCAAGAGCCGGGCGAGGGCAGAGGAGCAGGGCACTTCCATGGCCGCGAGGGCAGCCCAACCTCCCCTTTTCCTGGGGAAGGACCGTCACGAGGGAGGCTCGGGCCGGGAAAGAGAAGACGGAGAAGGGGGAAAGTTGGGAATCGCCAGGACGAAAGAAACGAAACCCGGCAAGCGGGGCTGTACATTCAGAATCTTCCCCGATGAAAAGGTTTAAGACCACAAGCGGAGCCCGACCGGGAAGATGCGCCTCCCCGCCGTTACTGCTCTTCTTCTATCCAGCCTGGGCGCTTCACCTATAGACGGACCCCCAGGCCTCCCCGCAGGCGCCCAAGTCCTGCTGCCTCCGCCTTTCCTACCAACGACGACCCTGCCAGGTGGGCCGGGGCTCCTCTCCTTTAACTCCCAGCGCAGGCTCCCCGCTCCAAACTAGCCAGCGCGGCCGGGAGAGGCGAGCCCGGAGCAGCGTCTCGGGGCGCCGGACCACCCGGGAGGACGCGGCCGAGGCCCGGTTCCCCGGCGGGCATCCCGACCCGGCCTGAGGACCCGAGAAGCCGCTTGAGGGAGGCCGCCACCCACTGCGAGAGGCGAGGCCTTTCCGCCAGGCTCGCGCCGGCCTGGCGGCGGGAAGGCGCGGGAACA
>QLTV01000995.1:652634-671834 GCA_003457575.1 Thermophis baileyi
CCGTGCCCGGGGGGGGGCTCTCCGGGGGGGCCTTTGCGGAAGGAAGCGACGCGGCTGCCTCTTGCAGGGGTGATCGGGGCCGGCATCGGGGGCACCTCGGCGGCCTATTTCCTGCGCCAGAAGTTCGGCCGAGAGACGCGGATCGACGTCTTCGAGCGGGGAGAGGTGGGGGGCCGCCTGGCCACCGTCCAGCTGGAAGGAAGGGACTACGAGGCGGGGGCGGCCGTCCTCCACCCGCTCAACCTGCACATGAAGCACTTCGTCAAAGAACTGGGTGAGGCCTTCCCTCCCTCCCTCCCTCCCTCCCAAGAAGGCCCTCCTCTGGTTGGAAGGAAGGGGGCGTTGGGGGGGGCTGTTGGGGGCTCTCTCGCGCTCTCTGCCCCCCCCCCGCACTCTGAGGAAGGGGGCTGTGCGGGGGCTCCAAAGTGGCCTGGGGTGCCTGGGGTGGTGCAGGCTCAGGACAGGCTGCAAATGGAAAGCCACTGACAACCGTATGAATTGCTCTCTCCAGGTAATGTCATATCCCTCCGATTCTGGAATAATTCCTGCTGTGTTAACCATTTGTCTTGGCCCGTTTCTTTTCTGTAAAATGCTTGTGCTGAGATCCATAGAGGTGTTTTTGGGCACAGCCTGGGTTTACATCCATATTCTTAATATGGAACTACTAATAAAAGTGGTCTTTAAAATCCGTATTAACTTCAATGAGCATACCCTGAATATTCCCTGGCATTCAAACTCAGGTGATGCCCTTCTAAAACTGCTTGATTTCTCAGCAATAGGCATTCTTTCATCCAAAGCAAACAAGCTGCAAAATGTATTTCAAATCCAGTAAATCCAGTCCTCTTCCCTTTGCATCTTGTAACATTTTGTATTTGACAAGTTTTTTTTTCCTTTCCATGCAAATTTAGATAGATCTTTTTGCCATTGGTTGCATTGTACTTCAGTTGTCAAAACATATTATCTGAAACAAAAACATCATTTTAGTCAAAACAATCATTTTTGTCACAGAAATTTCCCCCTACTTTTGAGAATTTTAATTTCTCCCACCTTAATATATCCTTAATTTCATTCCATGCCTTAGCGTAATTCTTTTGAAATGACGTACAATTTGTATTTGTCCCAGTAATACCCAAGGAGGCATCCTGGTTCTCTTTTGGCCAGTGTGCATGGTTCTTGAGGGCCAGTGGCTGCAGGGAGGACCTCAGAAGTTTGGGGCATTGGGTGGGTCTCCTCTCCTCCCTCTCAAGTTGCCCTTGAGCCGAGGTGGCGCAGTGGTTAGAGTGCAGCACTGCAGGCTACTTCAGCTGACTACTAGCTGCAGTTCGGCGGTTCAAATCTCACCGGCTCAAGGTTGACTCAGCCTTCCATCCTTCCGAGGTGGGTAAAATGAGGACCCAGATTGTTGGGGGCAATATGCTGACTCTGTGAACCACTTAGAGAGGGCTGTAAGGCACTGTAAAGCGGTATATAAGTCTAAGTGCTATTGCTATTGCCCTCTCTGCCTTTAAATCCGCAGGGCTTTCTGTTCCTCAGAGTCAAGATGGGCTCATGGGCATTTACAATGGGGAGGAATTTGTCTTTGAGGAGAGCGGCTGGTATGTCTGGACTCTTCTGAAGCTCTTGTGGCGTTATGGACTGAACCCCCTGCGGATCTACATGTGGGTGGAGGAAGTCCTGGAAAAGTTTATGAGGTGAGCGGCACAAAGCAAGGGACTGCAGGGCAAGAGGGGAGGGGGCATTGTGGCCTCTCTGGCACAGCCTCTGCACCAAAGGTTCTCCCTCCCCCAAATTCTTATCAGTGGGCATGATGGGTGAGGATGATTATATTACCAATTACCATCATTGATTTAATGCTCACTGTATTCAAATGAAATGCATTTTGCTTTTCCTTGGGCCCTTCTATTTTTGGGAAGGAAGGCCTCAGTCTGCCATGGAAAGAAAAAGACCAGGAAATTGCTTGGCTCTAAAATTGCTGTGTTGCTTTATCATATAATTGTGAAGAGGGCCACAGGATGGCTTGGTTTAAATCAATCAATCAATCAATCAACCAAAGCTTCATGAATTGCTCTAGATCTGAAAAGTAAGTACAGTCAAGGCTGGTTCGTACCTGGATGGATGGCCAAGACTACAGGCTAGAGTGGCAAGTCAAAGAAGACCCCAAAGAGGAAGCTGGCCACCCCCTTTGTAGTTTCAGGGCTACAAAGCCCCCAAGAGCTGAACTCAACTCGGCTTCTTTACCTTTTGAAATCTCAAACACAGCCTGTGGTTGCTCAGAGGAGATTCTAGTAGCACAGAGGAACGAAGTCAATAAAAGAGGTGGATACAAAACCAGCTTTGCAGTTAAGGGAAAGACCAACAGCAGATAAAACTGGCAATGGCCTACAAAAAAAAAGTTTGACTGGCAGCCAGCAATTAGATAAATGCCAGTCATCACTTCCTAAAACAGTATTTCTCAACCTTAGCAACTTTTAAGATTTTGAAATCCAGAATTCCCCAGCCAGCATGCTAAGAGTTGGAGCCCATGCATCTTAAAAGTTGGTGTGGTTGAAAAATACTGCATTAAAACATGTAATAAGAAGAGGTTGCATCTAGGGATTTCCTTAGCCAGGGAGAGAAAACTATTGTGCACATTCAGCAGGATTAACAAGCTACAGCGCATTCAGAAAGTATTCAGCCCCCTTCACTTTTGTCAATTTTATTATGCCGCAACCTGATTCTAGAGTTGTTGAAATTCATTTTTTTCTCATTCATCTACATGCAGTACCCCATAATGAGAAAATGAAAACAGAATTTTAGAAATGTCTGTAAATTTATTAAAAAGAAAAAACTGAAACATCACATTGGCATAAGTATTCAGACCCTTTGCAACAACACGTGAAATGTATCTGTGGTGTCTCCCATTTCTCTTAATTGCTGCTGACATGTTCCTACATCTTGGGGTCGACCTGTGATAAACAGATTGGACGGGATTTGGAAAGGCGCACACTCTCTGTAGAAGGCCTCACAGCTAACGGTGCGTACTGTAGCCGAGCAAAAGCCGTGAGGTCCAAGGAACTGCCTGCAGAGCTCAGAGACAGGATTACTGCAAGGCACAAATCTGGGGAAGGCTACAGTAAAACTTCTGCTGCACTGAAGGTTCCTAAGAGCACAGTGGCCTCCATAATTCTCCAATGGAAGAAGTTTGGCACAACCAGGACTCTCTTCGATATAACAGCCCCAGTCTGGTGGATTTCCACTGTCTTCATCATCTGGGGGATGATGGAAGACGAAAGCACAACTTTCAGCACCAGCTTGGAGATGTTATTTGATACTATCAAAGGATAATAAACGGCAGCTCTGGTTTTGTTTTCTTCAAAAACGTCAACTCAGAATAGTTCAGATATTCATTATTGAGAGCATATGTTGCCCCACTGCTTGATCTATTTTGCACCGTTGGAAGATCCTTAGCCTGTTCGCTCCTTCCCCCCCCCTCCCTTTTCTGTCCAGGATCTATCGGTACCAGTCGCACGACTACGCCTTCAGCAGCCCTGAGAATCTGCTGCATGCCCTTGGAGGGGCGGACTTCCTTCACATGTTGAACCACACCATCGATGAGTCCCTGCAAAAGGCCAGATTTTCTCAGGCATTCATCAACGAGATGGTCACTCCTATCATGCGAGTCAACTATGGGCAAAGTGCCAGCATCAACGGCTTCGTAGGTAAGTGGCGCTTGTTCGTTCCTAAGTAGCAAATTTAGTGTTGCACCACTGGACATCCACTTGTGCTTCTTGCACAACTTGCTCCACTTTTGAAAAACCTGGCCAAGAAAACAGCAGCGACCTGTCCAGATAGTCTCTGAGAATCAGACACGATTGAACAGAAGGAAGAAAAATGTACCAAGACCCCCAGGCATACATTTTGGGGAACTTTTGTTTCTGGATGTCCCTGTGCAAAAAAAAATGAATGGGGGAAACAAATCGCCACGCCCCCCCCTCCCCCAAACAGACAGGACTTTGCATACTTCTTTGAAAGGTAGCAAACGACAGAGCCAGTTGAAAATGGAACATCACACTTACTTCCCTTCTTGCATTATAGGATGGCTGGTTTTGCACATTATCCAGTAAGCCATAGCGATTTGATTGTTCATAAGTAAGTCATCAACACAAGTGTCCAGTGGCTGGGTTCACATATTTTCTAAAGCCATAATGCAGTTTTTAAAAATTTGGCTTAGTTTTATTTCTGACCCTGTCACTGAATCGCTTTAGCCTCAGCTGTCTTGTTTAGGTGTGTCTGACCATTTGTTTCTTGAACTTTGTTTCTTTGCAGGAGCTGTATCTTTGGCCGGAGCGAGTGGAGGACTTTGGTCTGTAGAAGGAGGCAATAAATTGGTGTGTACAGGCCTCCTGTATGCTTCCAAAGCCCAGCTGATTTCTGGTCCCGTTATCTCCATAGAAGCAAAAACAAGGCCGAAGGGCCGTGCAGGTGTGGTTGCCTCATATTTAGTTATTTATTTCACATTTGCAAAATATGAGAGACGTTCATCAAGCGTGAAAGTTGTGCAAGATTGAAAAAAGAAGTGGGCAATCTGTTGCCCTCCACAAGTTTGGGTCCGCCACTTCCCCAATCCCTTGTCTTTGGCCACAAGAGCTGGAGTTGATGGGCGTCTGCAGTCTTAAGATGGCGAGTCCAGTGTCATTGCTGGGAAAAGAGACGGCACTGGAAGTTGGAGCTGTGCTGCAGGCGAGCTCCCCATTTTTTTAAAATTAGATCATTTTAAATCCCGCCTAAGTTGGGTGGGACATCAGCAGAGACCCCATGAACAGGTCGTGGAAAGCTCCTTCCCAGAGCCAAAACCCCCGAAGCAGCAGCCCCAGATTGGAAGAGAGGCGGGGAAGAGGAAGCTGTGTGACGATTGAGACGGAGCAGCCTGGGGTGCGCGTTGCCGTCCCCCAAACACAACATGGAGGGGATTCCACTCCTTCCTTTCAATCCACTCCTGGATTGTTGGGAAGAATTTTTATCAGAGACCAGATAGTTGCTCAGCAAACCCCCTCTTTGGCTGTCAGCATCTGCCATTTTGGAGATGATGAAACTTGACAGGCAGGCTACTTCAGCTGACTGCTAGCTGCAGTTCGGCGGTTCAAGTCTCACCGGCTCAAGGTTGACTCAGCCTTCCATCCTTCCGAGGTGGGTAAAATGAGGACCTGGATTGTTGGGGGCAATATGCTGACTCTGTGAACCGCTTAGAGAGGGCTGTAAAGCACTGTGAAGCGGTATATAAGTCTAAGGGCTATTGCTATTACCTGATTGGGTCACTGCTTCAGAGTGAAAGGAGCCCTGGGACCAATTATGCTGATGGTGGTCACGGCATGGAGAAAGTTATCCCAAGGGGTGTCTGAGTGTGGCTGGAGAGGGAAACAGAGTAGCTTGAGTATCGTGCAGCCCTGGCATTCTGCTGCTCTCTGAAAAAAGTCAACTTGCCAGCACAAAAATGCCTACCCTGTCCTCTTTCACATTGGGGAAACACCCCCCAAAACCTTCTATGTCAGGCAGTAAAACGTGTAGTAACGTCAAAACTGCTGCTTTAATTTCTTTTGGTTGTTTCAAAGGTGGTCTGACAAAGCAATACGAGGTTACCTACAACTCTACGTCTGGAGTAACATCCGGTGTCTACGACATCCTCCTCATCGCTACTCCTTTGCAGCGCCAAATCGCCAACATAACTTTCCGCAACTTCGACCCACAGATCCCCGAGTTCTCTACTCCCTACCACCAGACGGTGGTCACGTTTGTCCACGGGC
Organism: Thermophis baileyi; assembly: GCA_003457575.1. NCBI lineage: Eukaryota > Metazoa > Chordata > Lepidosauria > Squamata > Dipsadidae > Thermophis > Thermophis baileyi. Next base: position 658,415 of record QLTV01000995.1, read on the forward strand.
ACATCAATGCTTCTTTTTTTGGCTATCGGGATCCTTCTCAGTTCAACCTGCAGACCGTTTTCACGATGGAAGATCCTCATCTGTTCATCAGCAGCCTCGGGGTGGTTTCTCCGGTGAAGGACACCCACCTGGGCCCCCCCGTCTGGAAAGTGTTCTCCCATCAGCTGCTGACCAACCAGCAACTGAAGCTGCTTTTCTCATCCCATGACTTGGTGGAAGTACGGAAATGGCTGGCCTACCCACACTACAGCCCCCCCCAGAAGTGCCCACCTTTCGTTCTCCACGACCGTGTGTATTACGTCAGCGCCATAGAATGGGCAGCCAGCGCCATGGAGATGAGTGCAATCTCTGCCAAAAACGCGGCCCTCCTGGCTCGCCATCATTGGTACGACGAGATGGATAGGATTGATCAGGAGGACTTGCGTGAGAGACTCAAGACGGAGCTTTGACTGGGGGGGGGGGAGGCATCCAAGGGTACGGGAAACCTGCGGTGCGTCTTGGGTAGGAGGGCGCGAAATGGCTGAGCTTTGAAACGCTCCATTTGCAGCCCAAAATGTTAAGCTTCAGACGTCTCCGCTTGGCAGTAACTAGGGCAGTCTGAAGCTCAGAACATTCCTACAAGGGCCAAAATATTTTTAGTGAGGTAAGAAAGGGTTTGAAAATGTTTCAAGCTTCTGTTTGCAGCAACCATCACTCTTGATCCTACTTTGGTACTCCAAGAAAACAGGCTTAAAGGGAGTTCTCGGCAACAGCCTTTTAAAAACTACTGTACCTTCTGGATTTCTTTTGCAAATCACGTTACTTGTTGTAAGTAATTCTTTGGGGCACAAGAAAAACCTTGAATAAAGCCTTCGGGCTAACAACTCGGGGATTTTACATAGCAATGTTTCTTAAAACCATTAGATAAAGTTGTCAAGAGACTTCATGTACTTAGTTTTGCAATGACTCCCAACAATTCATTACTTTTGATTGGAAGGCATTTTTACAGTTCTGGAAACCGTTAGTAGGGAATGACACAGAAGAAAATGACTATGCCAGATTTGAATCTCTGAATTGGGCTGTTCAAATAACTGAAGTGATTCCCTTTAAAATTCATATTTTAAAAGCTTTTAGTGTACAGTTATGCAAATAAGGACTTGTAAGAGGAGAATTCAGCTGGTCCAGGCACATTGAAATTATGAATAAGCCCCTTCTTTTTTTGAAGGGGAAGGATTGCTTTTGACAAACTCTTTCCACACATAAGTAGCAGATCAACCGAGTGTTGAGCCATTTGGTTGTGACAGGAATTGATACTGGCTTGTTGCCTGAGCCCCTTGCTGTGCACAGAGGGACCAGCCCAAAGTCCCCCGGCCAGCTTTCGTGTCAGGACCAGAACTCGCAGTCCCCTAGTTTCTGGCCTGGTGCCTTCACCACTAGACCAAACTTCATATTAAAAAATAGAGCTTGAGAGGGGAAAATAAAGCATTTATAAAATGGAGAGAAGGATTAACCAAAATTATCTTATTGTGCCTTTTGATGCTTATTCAGGCAGTCAGGAAAATTGTACTGGCAAGCAGCTTTTCTTTTACCTAAAAGCAGCAGGAAAAAACATACCTCCACTGCCAGGTGTGTCGTTCTATGAATTGCTCATGCCATCCACTCATGACTGCGTTAGGCAGAGAACTGGGTAGCAGAAATTTACAGGTAACAGATTGGGTATACTTTCTAACTTTATTAAAAGTGGGGGAAACACATTCTTGTGGTGCTGTTGTGCCTTTTTTACACATGTGTGGCTAAGGATCTGCAATTGAGAATTACAGAAAGATGTCACACCGATACAACCAAAGAGGGTTACATTATGGGAGGTTCGAGTTGAATTACGGCCACAATTGGGAGGACCAGATCCTCAGCTGTTGAGCAGTGGTCATTAAGCAAGACACCCACGTGATTGCTTGGCTCAATGACTGCAATCCTGGCTCTAATTAGCTGCAATCATTAAATGATTATACAGGTGGTCAAGCGGACAGAGGAAGAGCTACCTGTCAAAAGAAGGGCAGGTAGGTCCCCCGATGCATGGAAGGGAACTCCTATGCTGAGAGCCACAGAGACAAAGCTGGGCTCCCAAAGAGCCGAGCTGTTCCTACAGCCTGCCACGAAAGTTCCTCTCCCCTCTGTGCACAAGACAGAACGGTTTTGGCCCGCTGCAGAGATCGGACCTTCAGGGACCTCAGTTTCCTTCGCAGGAGTTCCTCTCCCTTCCATGCGCCCAGGGGAGCTCCTCTGCAGATCTTTGGGAGGCAACTGAAACCGAATGTCCTTCCAGCAGGCAGCCCTTTCACTCCCAAAGAGCTGCCTGCCAGGAGAGCCTCCATTTCCTGGCAGTCTGCAACTTTCCCAGCCAGCTTCCCCACTCACTCTCTGAGGAAGCCGGCAGAGTGGCAATCACATAATTGCGGGGTGCTTGGCAACGGTTGTGTGACCAGGTTGCCGACACCCAGATCGCAATCACACGACTGGAGCAAAACATTTTATGACAGCCCCTTTCCAAGTTGTAATTTCAAAATGATTGTTTAACAAGTGGTCGTAAGTCAAGAACTTCTCAAAAGTCATAAAGCAGGTGTCAGGCCTGGAAGCAATCTTTTACCTTTTCGTATTCAGGCCTGCCACATTTTCTGCTGTGGGAAAATGGGAGGGGGAATTGTATGGAGTAGGTGATACGTAGTAGTCTAAATAACATTCTTTCCAGAAAGTCAAGGCCGCTGTGCCCGGCAGCTGCGAGGAAGTGACGGGGAGGCATCTTCAGTTTTGGACGGTGCCTGATTGGATCGTGTGATGGACATGTGGGTGCTGGGCAGGGACTTGAACTTTCGTTTGGGTGGAGAAAACCCGGAAGCTCTCAGATTCGGGGTTTCCCAGATGTTGCCAACATGACATCTCTAATAAATTGGAACTTTGAGGAACTTCTAGCCTCGGAGTTTTACATTGGGGGTGTTTATTGGAACACTGACAGCAGGATCTTAAATGTTCAGAATGCTGGCTTATCGCCATTCCACATACTTGGCCTAATAAACAAGTGAACAAAACAATTCCAAACAAATTGAATGAGAAATGAGTTCATTTCTCATTCAACTTGTTTGGAATTGTTTTGTTCACTTGTTTATTAGGCCAAGTATGTGGAACACTAATATTATCCTATCTCCATTCCTGTACATGGGTTTTAAGTCAATTTTTCAAATTTCATATATTCCCAAATTAATTTTTCAAAGTTGTGAAGCAAGTTATACCAACTTTTAAGAATTTATTTAAAAAAAAATGTAAACATGGAATGATCCTGTAGAACCAACCATAATAAAAATTGCCCACACAGTAGTAAGAGCCAATACTTCATTTTTTATACTCGTTCCAGGGCTTCTAGCATAATGATGCTGTTTCCTCGTATTACCTAGAAATCAGAACAAATAATTAGGACATACCTAATAATAAATTTGAAGGAAAAAAACCTAGTTTCAAGATGGCTAAAGACAGCTGATATGGAGAACTGTTCTACAACTGTAATCCAGAAAGATCCATGAGAGATTGCTTACTCTTTCATGGGAATATTTTTGCTCCACTGGGACAGCATTTGTTGAGTGTTTCTGGTGTCCCCAATCTAAGAGTATTGACAAAGGTACTAGTTCTTAAGTGTCAAAAGTGCCTGAAGGAGAATTTGAAAGTTTTGACCTAAATCATAAAATGCAAATGATAATTGCTTCGTTACTGCTAGAATCAACACAAGTTGATTTATATTGCAACTCCATTTATTCAGTTCTTGTACATGAAAGAGTATATATTGTGCTGTGCCATGACAGAATGCAACAGCTTAACATTCCCTTCCTTGGCAAAACAGCTTCAACAATTCTTATAACTTAATTCATTTTTGCTTACCACCATCCCTATGTTGTTCTGTTGTCCACCAGGTGCCATTTCCACACACTCATCTATCACCAAATTCATGAATGGATCAAAACCTCTTAATATCCCTTGAACATGCCGACCTCCATTTAGTTTTACTGCAAAGAACAGACAGCAAGTTAAGTTGTCCTCAATATAGTTTGCTATGGCCATCGTCCCACTACAACTAAGGCGTGAGAAATTAGCACATAAGGCTTCCAACAGTTTTCATTAAATCACAATTCTTTTAAACCAAAGTTGTATTCAGTGAGCAAATAAGCCCCAGGAGACACCATCTCCTTCACTATTAAGAATTACATGTATACTTAAAACAAGCTAAATGCAAGTGTGAAACAACACTAGTAGCTGAATGTCATTTGCTGTTTCATCCAGAGGTTCAACAGTAACTCACAAGACAGTCCACACTCACTGAGACTGTGCAAATACTCGTGGACTTTTTCCTGCTGTTCATTCCCTCCTCTGTTTGGTGAACTGAAGCATCCATTCTAAGATGATCTCTTCAGTAGCATTAACACAGTCAATACAAGTATTGTGTATGCATACAATGCGACTCCTCCCCCTCTTTTTGAGTTGGGCTTGTTTCTTTTCAACAATTTATATCCTTCTAGTTGTGTATTCCAATAATGGGTTCCATCCCACTAGACATACTGAGCTCCTTCAACCGTTCATCATACGATTTAGCCTCCAGACCCTTTATCACCTTTGTTGCTCTTGTCTGCATTTTTGTATTATGGTGACCAGAATTGGACACAGATACAGGGAAACAGATATAGAGAGACTAAACCATTAATGAATTATGTAAATCAATACAAAATTAATGAAACGTTTAGAGCGTAAAAGACCAATATTTGGACAAGTACTGAAACAGATGCAACAAATAAAGAAAGTAAGGGGAAGTGAGCGCATCGTAGGAAAATTATTTACACAAGATAACCAGACAAGAAATAAATTGTATAGTGTTTTCCTTGCAAAACAGAATCTTTAAAACAATCAGTTCACTTACATGATAGCTTCTTGTCCATAAACCTGAAAAATCAAAACAGAGGAAATAAGCCTCATGCAAGTCAAGTTCATAATAAAGAAAAATTAACTGGTTTCATCTCAATATAAGAAATGTGCAGGTTCACAGCCTTTAAAAAGAGAATACACCTGCTAGCCTCACAAGGCTGTTTTAGGGCTGCTGTTTTGACCTGCCGTTTGGTGTGAGGCTATGATTTTTCTCTTTCAACTTCATGCTGCTTTAATTCTGTAGTTGTAAGCCTCTCTCCATATTGGGCAGCAATGAGCAACAAATCAAGAGGTTCACTTTCAACAGGGAAAGGCTGCATGCCCACCACCCATATCTAGTTTTCAACCCAATTGAATACCCCATTTTCTTAAACTAGTGTATCTTAAACGTCTTTTCTCACAGGACCCCCTCCCACTTTGAAAAGATATGTTTGCATGAATTATATTTATCAATATGTATTGCATTAAAAATTAAAATTGATGGATTCAGTGCTACCACTTCTCACAATTATTTGATGGAATTTTAATATTGTATTACATTTTAAAATAGACTGGCAAATAATTTTGATTTCTCAGTACCCCTCGGAGGGTCTTGAAGGGCACCAAGGTGTCCTAGGACCACCCTTTATGAAACACTGCCTTAAGCAATCTTACAAAGCTACTGTCATTTCTCTTCGTAACCTGGCCTTGTGTACGTCGTGTCCATTTCCTGTCTGAGGAATGGGAAATTCCAAAGCTTTGAGCGTACCATGGTGCAAGAACAGTCAATGCACAGACACACCAGGAAGTTGCTCTCAGGAAAGACTGTCCCTTTCCAAGAGCAGGAACAAATGTGCAGCTTCTTTTAAACTCAAGGCCCTGAAGAAGAGTTTTACCAATGGGCATGGGGATGGGTTGTTTTGTGGAATTATCTTGGCTGGGAGATTTATATATTTTATGTTGGACTGAATTATAGTCTTACCTATCAATCATATTTATACGATGTGTGTGACTGGCCAGTGAATAATAAAAAGAAATCACAAAATATCAAAAACATTCTGCAGTTAAGAACAACAATTAGGATTACTACCGTGTTTCCCCAAAAATAAGACCCTGTCTTATATTTTTTTGAACCCTGAAATAAGCGCTTGGCCTTATTGCCATGCACTCAAAAGCCCGATTGGGCTTATTATCAGGGGATGTCTTATTTGGGGGGAAACAGGGTACTATTAGTAGAGAGTGTTTTTGTAGGCAAAACAGCCATCTCACTAATTTACCACTTCCTTGAGATTTTAAAAATTGTTTTATATTGTTTTCCCCTCATTTTTATATTACATTGTTCTTTTTTGTTGTATTTATATTTTATCTAATAAAGTTGTAAGCTGCCCAGTTGTGGAAAAAATATATGTGATCCCAAGCATTCAAAAACTACTTGATGACACATAATCATTTACGAAAGATGGATGGCTCAAGGACAGGTATAAAAAGTGGAAAGAGGAACACATAACTAAGGCAGAATAATAGCAAATAGCCTGGATCTGCAAACACGAAGTCAGGAAAGCTAAGGCTCAGGATGAACTAAGACTTGCAACAAATGTCAAAAATAACAAAAAAAAAAAGGTTTCTTTCAACATGTAAAAAACAAGAAAGAAGTCAAGGAAATGACTGGTCCACTAACGGGAGAAGATGGCATGGAAGTGATGGGTAGCAGGGAGAAATCGGAATGGCTTAATTCATTATTTGCATCTGTTTTTACATAAAAGGAAAAACTAGTCCAACCTAACAAAAGCAATATGGTAAAAGACAGATTAAGACTACAAGTCAAAATAGACAAGAAAATAATGGTAAGACAACACCTATTTACGCTAGATTAGATTAAATCAACAGGACCAGATGGATTTCATTCCAGGGTTCTGAAGGACTGGCCGATGTGATATCAGAACCATCGAACCACATCTTTCAAAAATTCTGGAGCACCCGGGAACTACCAGAGGATTGCAAAAGAGCAGATGTGGTTCTGATCTCCAAAAAATGAGAAAAAGGGACCCAGAAAACTACAGACCAATCAACCTGCCATCAATATCTTCAAAGATCCTGGAAAGTAAGGGATCTGCGAATACCTAGAGACATACAAAGCTATTATTAGAAGCCAACATGGGTTTATCAAGCACAGATCATGCCAGACAAATCTCATTGCATTCTTTGGCAAAGTGACTAAATTAGTGGATCAGGGATATGCTGTGGACATAGTATACTTGGACTTCAGTAAGAAATTTGACAAAGTAGACCACAGTCTACTTCTTGGTAAGAGAGAACAATTTGGGATAGACAGCATCACCACCAGATGGATTCGCAAATGGCTTACTAACTGCACTCAATGTGTAGTTCTCAACATAACTACATGACATAGAGAGGGAAACATGCACTGGAGTACCCCAAGGTTCTTTCTTAGGCCCAGGACTCTTCATAAGCAATTTAGATGAGGGGATATTAGGGGAATTCTTCAAATTTGCAGATGACACTTAGAAGATAGGCTCAAGAACCAGATTTGAACACTGGGCCCTATCCAACGAAATACAATCCAGTGGTGAGAAAAGCAAGGTCCTGCACTTAGGCAAGAAAACCCAAATGCACAGGTACAAAATGGGCTCAACAGCAGTAACTGTGGAGGGATCTTGCTGCCCTAGTGGGCAACCATTTAATATGAGCCAGCCGTGTCCTGCAGCTGCCAAAAAAGTGAATGCAGTGCAGGGCTGCATCAACAGAGGGATGGCATTAAGATCACATGAAGTGATCCTACGGCTTTATACTGCACTTAGTGAGGCCACACTTGGAACCCTGAGACCACTTCTGGTTATGATACACAAAATATGTTGAGTCTCTAGAAAGAGTGCAGAGAACAGCAACGAAGATGATTGGGTGACAGTCACAGTGAAGAGGGGGTCAACCTATCCTCCAAAGCACCTGAAGGCAACACAAGAAGCAACGGGTGGAAAGTAATCAAGGAGAGAAGCAACTTGGAATTACGGAGAAACTTCCTGACAGTGAGGACAATTAACCAGCGGAACAGCTTGCCACCAGAGGTTGTGGGTGCTCCATCACTGGAGGCTTTCAAGAAGAGACTGGGCAGCCACTTGTCTGAAACGGAATGGGGTCTCCTGCTTGAGCAGTGGGGCTGGACTAGAAGACCTCCAAGGCCCCTTCCAACTCGGTTGTTCTGTGAATAAATCAGCTGGGGGAAGGAGCGTCTCTTGACGAACAGAGGTTTTAAAAGGTTGACAAAGAAAGCCGCCCACCCCCAGCCAAGATCGGCTTCTGCAGGAGGGAGACCAGGAAGGGGGGAGGGGCTGCCCATTTTCCGCCCCCTCCCAGGCCGAGAGGATCGAGCGCTTGTGGCGCTGAGGGGGAGGGGGGCGGGGGGGCTTAGCTGTGGGCGACCCAGAACGCCTGCAGGCCCAGAAGGAAGTGGCACGTGGGTCGAGGAAGGCACCTCTAGGAAAGTGGCTCTATGGCCACACGCCGCGCAGTGCATGACGGGCCGAAGAGTGGCCTTAGGACGGGCTCCCGCCGCCCGCTTGGCCCTTCCGTTCGCTTCTCTGGCCGCCGCGCCCCCGCCCCGCGGTGCTTCCGAGCGGAGCGCCCCGACGCTGCCCCGCGGCGCGCACTCACTTCTTCAGCTCCGGCGGGTGCGCTTTGCTCATCCTGCCTCTTCCAAGACGACCGCCTCGCGAAGCGTCTGCCGGCCGTCTCCGCTGCGCTGGGACGTCACCACGGCGCGCACTTAACTGCCCAATCACCAAGCGGCGCAGGCGCAGGCGCAACCGCAAAGGACGGCCGAGCCGACTAACCCGGAGTCCGGCCAAAGGCTCACGAAGGGCGGGGCCATCCGGTCCTAGCGACCAATCGCCGAGCGCCCCGCCTTCTTTTTAAGTCGTGCGATGGCGGCCGCGTCTCCCGCGCCACGTGCCTCCGCGGAGCCCGCGGCTTTTCCTCGCGCGCGGTGGCCGCTCTCGTTGCTCGTCCGGGTTCTCGGTTCTTCGCAAATGCTGGGAGATTGCCGTATTTCTATGCTAGGCTGCCGGGAGAGGAAGGGCGGCTGCCTCGGAGTAAGCGAGTGAGACCGCTTGCAAGGCGCCTCCCGGCATTTTGGACCTTCTCGCCCCCACGCCCTGTAACGAGTTCTGGTTCAAAGCATTGGAAGCTCACCTGGGGGTTTCCCCTCCGGAAGTCCGTTGGACTCCTTTGGGGGAAAGGTGAGCAGAGGCAGGCAGCGCTCTGGAGACTTTCTCAAAGGAGCAAAGTCTTCCTCTAGGGCTGCATTTCCCTCCTCTTGAAAGGGCCAGAAATGACCACCAATTACATGTTGCCGAGTCTGCTCCTTCGGGAGAAACAAACGCTGGGATGCTTCTTCTCCACCAGAGAATTCAGGATGGGAAAGCAAAACGGGGCTGGTCTCCCATTAGTAGGAAAGAACAAACACTGGCTGGCTTCACTCAGGCTAAACTAAGCTGAAATGGCATCAATTAAGGCACTTACTCCTTCCACAAATCCAAAATAAATCCTTGTCTACACAATAACAGACATAAAAAAAATGTTGAGGCAAAAAGAAATGCACTGAAACACTTAGGACCCAACGGGGGAGTTGCATGCTGGATGGAGGTGGCTGCTGACTCCATCCCCCCCCCTTTGCTCTCTGTTCTTCACCCATCCGTTTTTATAATATTGATGTATTTTTATTTTTTTATTTTACATGTGGTATGTACACACCCAATCAGATTATGCTATATTCATTCAATTATTTGCTGTACTAACCCTGTTGTGATTAGCCTATCGCTATATAAACAGCCCTTCTTTAGGTTAGCCTCAGCTACCTCCAGTACCATAGTAAATAATTAGTGCTTTAACAACAACAAAATGTATCTCAGACCTCTTCAATACTCTATGAAGAAGTTTCTTCAGCATTAGGTTGCGATCCACCAAAAAGAGGTGGAACATCTAGGCAACCCTGGCTGATCCCCAGAAAGGATCAGACCAGGCTAGTACCTGAATGGAGGCGGCTACAGAGCCCTGGTTGAAAAATATCTGGAAGCCCTAGCAAGCCACTTCCTGCCCCAACAGCTGTGCAAGGGTATGACTTTATGAGGTTTCCCAACATCATCGAGGTTTAATTCATTTTATAGTAGTCTAGAAATTGCTGAAATCATTCAGAATGCAGCCCATAGAAAATTCAGGCAACAATAGTTTAATCATTTAAAATGTATTTAATCACATCTTTAGAAAATAATTTATATTCAAAGAGATGGAAAAAACAGGGATGGCCATTTTTTCTTGAAATCAACATTGGGATCTTAAGCTGATTTCTGATCAATATTTTTCCAACTCGTAAGTAATATTTTCTATTTTACTAACAAGCCACAAGATTCCCAAGCAGCAACCCCAATATCCAAAGATTCTGTGGATTATGGATCTATTGTGGATTGGAGCAGTGCACAATTGTTCAGCTCTAGGCAATCTGCACAGTACTTAAGAGAGTTATAAGCAATGCAATGCTGACTCAGGGAATTATCTTGAATTTCCAGAGATCACTGCAGATTAATTGGACCAGAGAAATAGGATGCACGTTAAATAAACATGTTCTTCTGCACAAACAGAACATTTACTTTTTGCGACTGTGAAGAATTTAGGTATATTTTTATCTTTCTGAAATATGGATCACTATAAGTTTAGCGGAGTCACCAGCATTTCCTGGTTTTTTGAAGCCTCTGGTGAGGAAATTCAATGTCTTCCCCCAAATCCAGCCAAGTTTATTTTCCATTCAGCCAGAGCTGAGCTACCATTCGACTCTACGGCCAGGAGCAAACAGCTAAACGCAAAGTAGTAACGGACAGAGCTAAAGTTATGGAATGCTGGAGCCCTTAAGGCAGTGGTGGGCTGCTGCCCGGTCGCAAAGGTTCGGGCGAACCCTTAGGTCTGATGGCTGGTTGGGCCTGCTCACCCACCCTTCTTCTATGCTATCCATTTATAACTTACTTTCTGGCTCGTTGGCTGGCCCAGCTGCGTTCCGCGCCGCCCCTGCTGCTCTCACCGGAGCTGCCTGAGCTGATTAGGAGCCTGTTTGAAGCTCCGTTTCTCTCCCAAAGGGGCGCGTGTGAGCAAAGCGAGCGCACGTGCTCACAACCAGCGAACCCTTTGTTAAAGCAAGTGCAGCCCACCTCTGCCTTAAGGGTGCGTGCCATGGCCATCCCTATGTCAGCAAATTGACTTCGGTGAGAGCAATGGATCAGAAAAGGCCGTTCCCTGTGTTAGTATTGCAGCAGCTCTATTTCCACACCTGACTTTCTTGCCCCTTCACAATCTCTGGAACTATTCTAGGTCACAAGGCCTTAAGCATCATGACAATTCACTCCATTCAAAAGCGGAATAATCAATTTTGTCAATCACCGGCATTTCCTTTCCTCTTATATATATATGCACGATCCCTATTTATTCTGCCCTCCCATCCAGCAATGAAGAGAAGGAACCATTCTTTCCAGCTCACTTTTCCAAGTAAGAAACCCTGAAAGTAGCCAATAAGGTTACTCGGCCAAATACAGAAATTCTCCATATCGAAATGAACACAGACCAAATGCAAATAATGTGAAACTACAAGATTTTAAGAATTTAATAAACATTTGTTTGGGAGTGACTAAAAAGACCTCACATATTTTGACAGCAAAGTTCACATTTTGATGTCGCATTTTTAAACCCCCTTGCAATCTTCATTTCTGACTCACTTGGCAAACTTAAGCAGCACAGCTTTCCAGGTTCCGATGGCTCGAGTTTCCTGCTTGAATCCCTCATGAGCAAAACATGCCAGCTGCCAGTGACAAAACATCTGCTTAGATCTGGCCCAGACTTGGATATGCACACAAGTGCATTTTCCCCTACTCGGGACGTCTTAAGGCACACACATCCATATCTGCTGCCTGGACAAAGAAAAAAAAACCCTGCCTGATTTGGATGAAAGCACAAATAGAAGCTCCCAGCAGCTTTGGAGAATTCAAAAGGTTTAATATTATATCTTCTGTCACTCAATTACATCACAAGACCCAGAACATACCATCTCCTTGAGCAGGATTGTAGGAATAGCCATTTTGTGTCTTTATAGAGCACCAGAGGTATTAATTTTAACGGGCCTAAGTGAATCTGCTCTGCTAAGAGAACAGGCAAACAAACTTTAGGGTTGATAGCACCTTCTCACCTCTCCTTCCCCATTATCACCACAAGGATCGGGAGAGCGGGTCAAAACAAGGCAGGGAAATTCCCTGGGCTTGTGAACATATCCATGAGCTAGGGAAAGCCCAACCCCGGCTAGGTGCACCCTGGGCCACCCTACCCCGAAGAAAGTGCCCGACCTATCCCCACTTCTGTTTCCTAGTTTCATCGAGTTCATGGCACCCTTCCTAGCCGGACCTGGGTTTGTGCGCAGGGGCAGGACTACTGAGCGATGCCAGCCAAGCTCTCCTTCATCTTCTTGGTCATGCTGGGGATGAGATGAACATGGTCATCCACACACTTCATCACACAGTTCTCCAGCTGCAGCTTCACCTGCGATTCTTTGCTCCCTGAGTCCAAGGCATCCTTGGCTTTGTCGTTGCAGTGCATTGTGCAGCGAGAGAGGCGGTTCTGTGGGGGAGAGCCAGAGCTGTGGGTACAGGGGAGCACAGCCAGAAGGCGCCCTGCAAAGCGGAGACCTTATGGGGCGTCTCCTCATGCAACAGGAAGATCAGCTGATCCCGGATTCCTAAAAGGATAAGCTTCCTTGGAATTCAGGGTTGGGGGAGTTTTGGGGGGCGGCCCAAGCCCCCCCCCCCCGAAAGGGGCAATGATGCAAATGATTCTGCCGCCACCCCTTAATTCAGCAGGGCTGCCCAGAGAAAGGCAGAGCGAGTCAAGAGGGCAGCCGGGACAGCCCAGTCGGACCTCTGCCTGGTTTTATGTCTGACAGACACCCGCAAAACAACAACAACAACCCAGAGCTGTAACCCCATTAACCACCGGGCCCATAAGTCGTTGACCGCGCTGTGTGGGCGCTCCGAGCAAAGCTCATTTTTCGCGTTTCCTACGGGGAAACGGAGGGCTGAGCTTCGGCAAAAGTGGCCCGAGGAGATCAAGCGCCAGAGGGAGACCGGATTCAAGGGCAAGATTGAAGCATCCCTTCCCAAGCTATGGAAGGAGATGGAGATCTTTCTCGATCCGGACTTTAACCACCCGGGGCGTGACTGCCGAANGGGCCTGGGCCTGGGCCAGCGGCGCGTGGCAGCGCTCGATGCACTGGTGCACCTGCTGCATGGAGGCCCGCTGGTTCTCGCAGCACGTGGCGCTGCAGCGGAACATCAGGCCCTGCGAGGAGGGAGGGGGAGAGCGGCGCTCCGGTCAGGCCTTGAAAGGACAGGCAGCCGCGACCCCCGCCCGCAAGGACCGAGGGAGGGAAGCGCTGCGGGGCCCCGGCCCCTGCCCGGCT
>QLTV01000995.1:672114-689006 GCA_003457575.1 Thermophis baileyi
GGTCTAAGGCGGGCCGGGCTCCGGCCGCGGGGCCGGGCCGAGGAAAAGCTCAGCCGGGCCGAACCGGGCTTGCTCTCGGCCGGGAACAGAAGCAGCGGCAGCCCGAAAGAAGGTCCCGAGAACGATTGACCCGTGGACGGCTTCCCTCCAGAAGTTGTGGGGTCTCCATCACTGCAGGCTTTTAAGAAGAGACTGCTCGGCCTTCTGTCTGAACTGGTATAGAGTCGCCTGCTTGAGGAGGGGGACGGACTAGAAGACCTCCAAGGTCCCTTCCAGCTCTTTGTCATTCTGATTAGCTGAGGTTGACCTTGGGGGACAGGAGAAAAGCCACGACGGGAGGGTGGGGGTGGGGGTGCTATCATGTCACCCCTTAGTCCTTCTTTTCATTAAACTAGACTTTTCCAGTTCCTGCAACTGTTCTTCCATAGGTTTTAGCCTCCAGCCCCCTAATAATCTTTGTTGCTCTTCTCTGCACTCTAAGATTTGAGTGTCTTTTGTGCATTGCGATATAATCATGAATTAATCCTGATTGTATCACAATATAATCATATCATGATTACATCACAATTATTTCATGATTATGTCATGTGATGTAATCATGAAACAATCATGAGTCAAATCACACCAACAAAGCTCCCTCTTTTATTTGTGCAAGAGTTTAGCTACAGCTCGACTTTTTTGTCCTTCCCTTTGTAGGCATTCCTGTTTTCCACCATGGTTTTATTTCTCCTTTGGCCTCCGATGGAGCCACGGAGTTTCAGATTGCACTAGCTGGTTGATTATTGCCTAAGTGATTGTTTTGAAATATCTAGGTTACTCCATTGAGTCAGAACATGTGTAATAAATAAAGAGCTACACAATGCATCGCCGTTGTGTACCATTTGCTTACAAGTAAATCCTGCCCAGCAAACAATTTGGCGCTTTAAGGGAAGGCTGTCTGGAAGGAATGGCGTTTGTAAAGCAAGCGCAATCTGGAAAGGCCTCTATTTTGAAAGTTTCCTGTAAGTTTGTCCCCTTCCTTAGCCTCAGGCTGAAATCTGCAACAGGTTGACCTACCCAACCGGTCTGTTGTGAGGATTGGCTAAATCAAGCAGAAGTGCTTTATAAACCTGAAGTACATGCTAAGTATTATGAGCTGTCAGAGAACTTAAATTGACATGGAACCTAAACTGGAAGAGAGGCCTCTTTCTTGCAAGGCTAACGGTGGCTGCTGAAAAGACACATTATGTCTTCAAAGTGCCTCTTGCAGACATTAACTCATTTATAATTCTTGCAAAAATGCCATCCTGGCCAAATACAGTTTGGGGCAGCCAGCAGTTCAGAAGAGGTGGAAGAGTCCCCACAACTGAGCCAGTATGTGCAACGAGGGGTCAGAAGGTTCAGGAAACCCCAGACAGACAGAGCACACGGCATCCTGGAAACGCCGGGAAGGAAGCTCATCTCACTCTGGCTTGAGAGACCAATTGATCGACTTCCTTTGAAACCCTTGGCCTGGTTGCCCAGTCACATTTACTTCTCCTGAATGAACAATGGCACCAGTCAGGGCCGGAGGCTGGGCTCCAGTCCAGGCAAGAGGGCCAGCACTGAAGTCAGCATCCCTGGGGTGGCAGCCAATGCGCCTCTCTCCACCCGGTCCTCAGCTGGGCACCGGGCTTATGGAAAGTGCCGAGGTGAAGCCTTTCTGGAGCTGCTACCTGCTGAAAATCTGAAACTCACTCGTGTGTTTCCTTCTTCTCTGGTCTAAGTAGAACCCGGGTTCTTTGGAGCCTTTTCGCAGCCTAAATAAGAAGTACAGATCCTGAAAAATAATGACAATCCTCTCCAATCTTCTGAAAATAGATCACGGTGAGTTCCGGCTTGATGGAACTACTCTCCATGTCAAGAAAATAAATGTGTTTCACTTTTTTGTCTGTCTCCATGGTGTGATCTCTCCAAAGGCTGGAGAAAGAAATTCTGAAAAGTAGATGCACACTGCTGTTAGTTTCCAGCTGAGATTGTGAAGGGCTGGTTCACAACGCTGTGAAGCTGTTGGACTAGGGCTGGGGGAGGCCGGATTCTCCCCTCACCCATGGAAGCTCCCGAGAGGACTCTAGACAGTTACTCTCTCTAGTCTACCTTACAGGGTTGTTGTTGGGAAAAGAAGGAGGAGGGAGCATTACATATACCGCCTAGAGATATCTCTTAGCTTCTATAATATTAATACAGGACAAACACTCGGGTGTCTAATTGGTTCCTAGGGACCTCTGGTTGGAAAGAAAGTCAGGGTTTCTTCTCGTCCAAGCCCCTACCCAAGGCCCTCCTGCAAACAGCTGCCCTCGGGGATGGAGCCTGGGTCCCCAGGAGGGAGGCTGCCTATTTGCAATGGGAATAGGAGGAAAGATTTCCAACCAGGAATCAAGACTGGAATCACAAATGGAAGTAGACACCAGGCTCGCCTACCTCAGCCTAAATTGAAGAAAAAAAACTTCTTAAACTGTTCCACAGGTGCCGCGTGAGTCCTCATGGCCTGAGCAGCAAAAGCTCCCTCCTTTGGGGAGCGAAGGAAAGGGGACTCACTGGAGCAGGCGGTGGGGGAGCCCTTCTGCTCTGCCCTTGGCACACGCGGAGGCTGCTCTTCTCAGCTCCGGCCTCCAACCATGGAAGGAAAAGCCAAAAGCATTTCTGCAGGTTTCTCTCGACCTCAAACTGCTCTGCTGGGGGTGGCAAATTACTAGAGGGCCTCTGGGGTCCCCTCCACCCTCTTACTCTCTAAGATGTTCCACAGGGGCTGGGAACAGGAGCCTTCTGGAAAGGAATTGGGGCCTCAACCACCACCAAGGGGTTCCAGCAGGGGGAGCCACATACAAAGTTTTGTCCCGGAAATAAGAGTTTTGGATGGGTCCTTTCAAGTGTGCTGTAATGTTTTGGTTTTACTTTCGAAGCTTCCTTGGTTTCTTTGCCAGCAAGTCCTTTTGTGGCTCTGGGTGTCCAACTTCTTCCGAGGTCCTTGACCGGCGCTTGATCAGAGCTTCAGAGTTTTATTTCCAATGGAATGAATGATGGGAGCCAAGACACCTGGGCTATTGTCTTGCAAAACACAGAAAAAGCCTGCAAGCTGTGAGCCCATCTCTTGTACCCAGCCAGTTACCTTCAGGGCCACTGAAAGGCCTCCGAGGGCCCCTGAAGTCACGAAGCCAACTGACCTCCCCCATGATCTGTCCCAAAGGAGGAACTCAGAAGGAGACTGCAGAGAGGTCTACAGAGCACGGTCAGGAAGGCCAAGATGGAAACTGAAGCTCTGCTCGTTTTTTTATGTTGTAATGTGCAATTTCAATCACACCATCACAGCCGCTATTTTGATTTTTCTGAACATAGCAGGTGGACGTGCCTGTAAGATGCTCTTAATGGCAGGATTGCTCTGCTTGCAACTCAGGAAGGCCAACTGAGATGCACCCTGGAAGTTCAGATTGGATATAAAGTCATTGTTGACTGCCATGTCTAAAATCCACAGGGAGGGTCAAAAAAAGGCAAGATGGTGGCTGCAACTGCACTATCAGAGCCCCCTTTCCCTTTTTACATACAATATACGAAGTCTGGAGCTGAAGGCAGCTTCGGAGCTCTGTTAGGTCCAAAGGCTGCCCCGTTGGGAGCCTCCATAAAATCCAAGCCGCTGGGAAAGCAAAGGCTGATGTTTTGCCTTGACTGAAATAATCTTGCCACAGGGGCAGGGCCACCCGGGGGGTTTCCCAAGGAAGAAAGATGGCAGAAGCTTCTGGCCGAGGGACGTGGGTGGCTGCAGGGCTGGAGCCACTCAAGGCTCAGCAAAAAGCCGCTCCGTGTTCCATCATCCGAGCGGGCCTGACCCTCTGTTCCGAGGAGACCAAAATGTCTCTGCCTCTTGAGTGCTTTATTGTGCACTTCTGGATTTTTGGATTTCTTCTGCTGCTGCTGCTGCATAATTTCTCTCTCCCTCCCCCCACTCCCCTGAATCTGGGGGGGGGGACACGGACCACCTTTTATGTTCTGAGAGAAGAAAAGCTGTTCCAGAGTAGCCCTTCTATGATCCTGCCAGGCCCCTCATCCCTTCCGTTGCCCACAAGGGCAAGATGCCTCTTCGCAAAGAAACAGTACGACAACCGATTCTCTGCAGAGGACTCGCCCCACTCTACCCCAGTGGAAGAGGTGGGTAGGAAGACCCCCTGGGCGAGGAATGTCTGCAGTAATAAATGACAGCAGTGAATGGAGGAAGAAAATAGCTCGGAAACACAAGGGAGAAGAGGCCACCAGAGTAACAGCCGAATCCCAGTGGCCGAATAGCTGCCCTGGCCCCTCACCCAAAGAAGGAGGCTGACCCTCGGGGGCCCACCTCTGGTTACCCGCAGTCTTCTCTGTGGGCCTCCGCGAGTCTTTAGACGGTGCTCTAAAATTAAGGGCCATGAAGTCATTGCAAGAGCATCCCACAGATTCCCAGGGGCATCCGTGTGCTTTCAGGGCTCCTGCTGCGAGGGTTTGGCTAGCTGCCAGGCCTTATATGGCCGGGCATTGGGACTTACTGGAGGGAGTGGGCTGGGAGGGGCTCTGGGGCTCTCAGAAATGGGGTTCTGGGACCACCGCCACTTATAATACCTTGTGGATGCATTGCACATTCAGTAGCTGTATCGCTGACTTACAACCACTTCTTTATTGACCATCCCACGGTCATACGATCAAAATCAGGTGCTTGGCAACTGGCAGTTATATTGACTGCAGCGTTCTGGGAAAATGTGATCAGCATTTGTGACTTCCGGGTTGTGACAAGCAGAATCCACGGGGGAAGCCAATTAGCTTAACAACCACAGGGTTCACTTAACCATTGTGGCAAAAAGATTGTAAAATTAGGTACAACTCACTTAAGAACTGCATTGCTTAACGATGGAAGTTTCATTCCCAATTCTGCTCGTAAGCCGAGGGCTACCTATATTAATCGGTGATCACTGTATGTCCAAAACTTTATCCCAGGGGAGGGTGTGCTTTAATGTTGGATATACCATGATGTCTGTAAGTTGAAGGAAACTGGGGTTCCATCCTTACTGGCCAAACAATCTTCTAACCCAGTGTTTCTCAAAATGGCAACTTTAAGACATGTGGGCTTCAACTCCGCAAAATTCCCATGCTCATTGGGGCATTCCTGAAGTGAAGTCCACGTGTCTTAAAGTAAGCACTTACTTTACTTTCTTCACTAAGGCCTAACAAAGCAGACACAGCCTATTTCTTGATAAGATAGAAAAATGTGGGACTGATAATGCCACCACCAGATGGATTCACATTTGGTTGATCAGCTGCACTCAGCAGATGGTCCTCAATGGAACTACGTCTAGACGGAGAGAAGCAGGCAGTGGGGTATCTCAAGGCTCTGTTTGAGGGCCAGTGCTTTTCAACATCTTCATAAATGGTTTAGATGAGGGAATAGAAGGGGAACTCATCAAATTTGCAGATGACGCCAAGCTGGGGGCAATTCCTAACACTTTGGAAGACAGACTCAAAATACAGAAGGAGTTTGACCAACTTGAACACTGGGGCCTATCCAACCTAAGTTTAATTAGGACAATCAGTAATCTAGCAGATGCGTTCATGCAGGACCCTACGCTTGATTTGTGTTAACCTTAATTTGTGTTTTTGTGCCTCCTTAGTGTGTGAAGCCAGCCGGTTGAATTAGCTGATGGGTCAACGTATTGCACACGCAGAGAAAATGGATTAATTCAGTACCAAGTTTAGTCATGTTGTGTAAAGTCTTTAGTCTTCAGTAATATGTAAAGAGAAGAACATGTAGGACAGTATTTCTGGGGAATTCTTGGAGGTGAAGTCCACACCTCTCAAAGTCTCTAAGCCTGAGAAACAAAGATGTAGGAGATGTCCTGGCTGAGACCAATGGCTCATCTATTCCACCATCTTATTCCCAAAATGGCCAACCAGATGTCCATTGTGAAGACAGTCAGCAGCAGCCAAGACCTCTCCTGATACCCTCCTAGCAATTGGCTCAGGGGTGGGTTCCGAAAATTTCTACTACCACTCTGTGGGCGTGGCTTAGGGTTACGCGTGCTCGCGCTCCCCCGGTGCAATTCTGTGTCCGCGCATGCTCAGTCACTATAATCTGCCCGAAACACAGCTGAGGAGCTGATCAGCTGTGCTTCGGGCGAAGAATAAAGGACAGCATTAACACGAGGGCGGGTGGGAGGGCCCTTTCCAAAGCAGCAGCAGAGCACAAACGGCCCAAAACGTAAAAAAGCCGCCAAAAATTCACGGAAAAAAATGGCGGCGCCCACGGACCGGCACCGACCAAGTGTGTTCCAAATGTTTCTACTACCACTCTGTGGGCGTGGCTCAGGGGGGGGTTCCACTTACCTTCGCCACCGGTGTGCATTGCGACGTTGCGTGCGCGCGTTCCCCTGGTGCAATTCTGCTTCCGACCATGCTCAGTCACTATAATCGGCCCGACACACAGCTGAGGAGCTGATCTGCTGTGCTTCGGGCGAAGAATAAAGGACAGCATTCACACGAGGGCGGGTGGGAGGGCCCTTTCCGAAGCAGCAGCAGAGCACAAACGGCCCAAAACGTTAAAAAGCCGCCAAAAATTCACGGGGGAAAATGGCGGCGCCCACGGACCGGCACCGACCAAGGCGGGTCCACGATGCCATCATGATGTCACCAGCGCCTCGCTACCGGTTCGGGCGACCCACTACGAACCGGGAGGAACCCACCCCTGAATTGGCTTGGGACTCATGCAGTTCTGATCGTAGCAGCCACTGAGAGCATCCACAGGCCTTGAGGCCAGGCGGCTGCTTGGAACAGCAATCCCGCCTCCTCTGCAGGGCAATGTTCAGTTTGTGAGTGTAATCCAGCCTGTGTGGTCTTGTCCACAACATAGCTATAAAATCATGAGAATGTTGATATCTTCTGTAATCTGGAAATCCGTGTGCTCCCCAGTGGTGAAGCAATTGTGGATAAGAACAAAATGGTAATTTGGTGGCCAGATCATTTGTGATTTTTGGATGGCTTGTAGCTGTCAGCCCGCTACAGTTGCCCAAGTGGGTGAAGTTGATGTCATAGATTGTATCATCATGACACAAGGGTTTGGAATCAGGGCCCACTTTACCTAACGCAAGATGCTTATGCCATCCTCGTATTTCTTAATGAGTAAGGAATCATACGACTTGATGATTTTCAAAGGAAGTGAACACAAGGCTTGTTAGGCCTGATCGGGGACCTTCTGTGAGTTTGGTTATCTTGGAACAGCTTCCTTCCTTATTCTGTGGTTTTCCTCAGAAGTTTATTGATATTCACTATGAAGAATCTCCATGGCAACGTGTGGGTGTGTTTGGTTTTCCCAGATCATCCGGAGCAGGAGAGAAGAGTGATCGGTGCCCAATGGGAAGCCAGGCAAGAAAATCCCCCCAGATCCTTCTGCTGCTTCTCACTAGACTACTCTAGGAGGGAATGTTTTGCAAGGCCTTTCAAAATTGCAACAGAGGCTCGCTCTCTCCATTCCTCTGCCAGCCACTTTTCCACTCCTTCCTCCACCACAGATGTTTTGTATCCAATAAGCTTCTTCTGTTGAGATTAAACTAGCTTTGAAGTTCCCCAAATTTAAAAAAAGAATTCTGAAAAAAAGGAAATGCTTCCTCAAATCTTGAGAATTCTTCCAATCTGCTGATGTCCCTTTTTGTATCTGGGTGGATCAATTTTTGCTACATAAGAGAATGGATTATGGTGCATCATAAATCAAGGGAAGGACAGTTTTAGAACATTTCCTGAACCAGCAAATGTGTATGAAAAGGGCACCCAGATGATGAATAGATATAAACGAAGGTTCTTGCACAATCTCTCCTATTTGGGTCAGACAATCCAGGGAAGGCTCGAGAGGCGCTATTCTCTCCCAGCTGCTCAGAGGACTTCCTGCAAGCCTTCCTTCGGGTGATATTTCAGTGCCTGCAAAGTCTCCAGGAGCTGGGGGTGGGGGGTGGGGGGCTGAGTGTGTGCCTTTCGCATGACTTCAACCTCCACAATTAGCAGGGTCGCATTCCTGACTCCCAGGGCCCAGATGACTTCATCAGATGATGCCTCTTCCCTGGGGCCGTGGCTGAAGGGGGGGGGGAAGCAGATGGCAGCCCCTCAGCTGCCAGCCATCCTTTGGTTGCTGCCACAAATGATTTTGGGCAGAGTCCCCTCCCCTCTGCCCTGAACGGGGGACCACAAAGGTTAAAGACACCTGGCACAGGTGTAGCGAGCAGACTGCCCCTTCCGCCAGCATCTCCTGGGGACCAGTTGGAGCAGGGGGGGGGTGGCGGCGGCAGTGGTGGCTGAGTGATTAGAGTGACTGTGATAAGAAGAAAAGTAGCCCAGGTTTAACTTAAAGCAGAGCCGGCAAGGCTGGCCCTGCGATCTGCTTTGCCTCTTCCCGGCCAACAATCAAGCAGGGCATCTGGGATCCCACAGGCTTAGGCAAGCCTCCATCGTGATGGGCAAGCTGCTCAAAGGATCCTGTGCTGGCTCTCCGATGGCCCAGCGGGATCTGCTCCATTAGCAACATGATGTCATCGTGCAAATGAAGTGGAGGATGCAATCGATGTTTTCACTCACATCGCTGGGCCAATGATGGCCTCATTTGGGCTCGCAACAGACCCCTCTTCCTGTTCAGTGACTGCAAAGTCTCTACTGGGAAAGTGGGACCTTCACAAAAGCTGTAAAACATAACATTGTCTCCAAAGCAGCCATAAATAGCCTCCACACATATATAAAGCTGAGGAAAAAATGATGGAATCCTGAGCATGCGGCTGTGCGTCACGGCATACTTTGCACATAACTCCACCTTGAGACCTTCCACTACATCACCAAAAGACTGCCCCCCCCCTCCGCCCCAAAGAAGGCCGGGGCCCAGCCCAGGCCCACAGCTGGCAGCCATCCCTCCTCCTGAGCATGGAAACTGACCGGCCATGGAGCCTGCCAGCCCAGGCAGCAGCAGGTGGGAGGCAGGTCTGCCCTTGGCAACCAGGAGTCCTTGGGGCAGGAGCCAGGCTACACTCCCCACATATAGGCTGTCGGAGCCGGTCACCTCTCACCCGTTGGCTTGGAGCCCAAGAAGTTGTGGTGGAGCGGCCTTGCTGAGGTGCCTTCATGCAGGAGGAGAAGCTTGGAGAGAAACGAGCCATTTATTCTGGCCTTCAGAATCTCACAGAGGCGAGTCTGCTGAGGGTGAGGTCATTTCCAGAGGGACCCCAGTCTTTGACGCTGAGCCTTGCCGGTGCTGCGCCCAGGCTGAGGTCATCAGCCCGGAGCCCGTCTGGCCGGGCAGACCACCCACCCTCGGAAGCAACACTGATATCACACACACCCCAGAAGTCAGCAGCAGAAAAGCTCTCCCCGTCACAAGCTGAGCGACTCTGTCACTGTGCAGGAGACTCCATTTCTGAGAAGGAGCTTAGCGGCCTGGCTGGGCCTACAGACAAGGATTAAAGCATGGCTTAGTCCAGTGTGCAATCAAAACTACAAGTTCCATGCAGGAATCGTGTTGATAACCTCCCCAACTGGTGGCTGTCCAGCAGGGGTGGGTTCCAATTTACCTCGCTGCCGGTTCGCTCCCTCCCACGCCACGTGGGCACGCGCACACATGCGCAGTAACAAAAAATCCCCCCCCAAAAAAAAACCAAAGCCGAAAAAAAGATGGCGACCGCATGCACAGTGCCAGAAGTCGGCTTCTGCGCATGCTCAGAAGGAAATTAAAAATAAAAATAAAAAAATAAAAAAAAATTTTTTAAAAGATGGCGGCCCCCACGGACTGGCACCGACCGATCCGTTTCGGTGACGTCATCGTGACATCACCAGTGGGCCGCTACCGGTTCAGGAGAACCGGGAGGAACCCACCCCTGCTGTCCAGACTCTGTCAGCAGGGCTGTCCTCAGGGAAGAGGTCAAAAAAGGCAAGATGGCGGCTGTGAATCTCCAATTAAAGACCTGACCTATCGGATACGGGTTATCAAGAGTGGTACCAGACGGGCACTGGCGTGACTATTTCAACTCTGCCCTAAAAAAATGTCCCTGATTTATGGCTTAGCGTTAAAGGTGAGGAGGATTACATGACTCAAATGGTCTATCATGAGTTGTTGGATAAGCATGTCTAAATATTAAAACATTCAGGATTTCATGGGAATGCTAGCCTTTAACAAACCATAGTCCAATTTATTATCCCAGTAATAGGGATGGAAAGAAGGTGGTGGGGGGGGACGACTGATACTGGACTCCTGCAGCACCTGTCCCACGTCCCTTTTCCCACGGAAGGGAGAGAAAATGGCATCACTCCCACCAGTGTGAATTTTCCTCTCATTTGCATGACAGTGTCATGATGCACAACAGGTGACCGTGGGGTCTGCTGGCCCCGTGTGGCTTCCTCAACCTGCATTACTATCCCTGGAGATCAGGAAGGCTGAATAATGGCCTCAAACCTACTTGGTTCCAGTTTCCTGAAGAACCCGGCTTAATCTAGAGGTCAGAGGAGTCGATCTCGCGCAGCCGGTGCTGATTCGCTCTGAAGACTCCTGGGGAATGAGTCAAGCCCCCGCGGGCTGGAGGGGAGCAATGTTCTCCCTCTCTTGAGACAAAGGGAAACAGAGCAGACCAGTAACTGCAAAACAGCCAGCCTAGAACAGGTTAGATAATACATCCGACTGTGAGCACCTGGAATGCACTGCGGTTACTACATGGTTAAGAGGAGCTGTGTTTACACACTGTTGCTCAAGCATAGGTTGGTGACTCAGTCACAAGATATTCGGCTGAGCAAACCTTTGGTGACAGGGACCCCCCTCGGTGCTTGGGGCGGGGCCGAGAGCCACAGAAAGGCGGGGCTGCATCAAATAGATGGCCATGTTGTTGTGCAGCTGTCATTTTGTGCCCGTTACACATTGTGCAATAGTTCTATCAATTCCCACCTCAAAGGAGTGAAAGGAATGCTTTTGGCCCCCCAAAAAGGGACCCAGCAACACACAGCTGTATGGCTACAGGAATTCCCCCTCGTCACAAACCACAATTAACAATCCACACTTTTAATCACAAATCATACTAAGCCAAAACCAATTATGGCCATGAGTGCAAGTTAAATATTTTGATAATTCACCAAAACCTCTCCCGGATGCTACAAGGAGGAACAAACAGGTGGCATTTCAAGCAGATTCTGGGGCTCTTTGAGACGGGTCTAACACGGTCCTTCCCCTCGAGCCACGCTGGCCTGGATTGAAGCCCACCAACCACCTCTTCCCAGGAGAGCCACATCCTGAGCAAGCCTGGAGCCCACCTCGGCTCCTCCCTGGGTGGCCATCATTAAATGGGGGAGGGGGGCAATGCATTCTGAAGAGGCCTCAGGCCCGATGTTGTGCCCCTGTGGGAGGCGCTCGCTCCCCTGCTGGTCTGGCTAGACTGGCTTACATGTTTGCAGTGGGATCTCTAGGCAACCCACCTGTTTGCTTTTGGGAACCCAGCCCTCGGTCTGCTTTGTGCTTCTCAAAGTGGGGCTCTGGATGTGTGTGGTTAGGGCCAAGTACTTTTGTGCACAGGTATATTGGGGAGGAAGAGAGAGAGAGAGATTAGGATGGCATCTGTATCATTAGAGCTTAGTGCCCTGGTGTCCTTTTAGCATAACAAGACTTCCCAGTGTTAAAAATAATGGTGATGCAGCCTAGAAATATGCTGACTTTTTCAAAAGAGGCTGGAAGAGGTGATCCCATTCCCGAAAGAGATTACCTTCTAAGAGGACCATGAATCATTTCTTGCTCCTTTGAATCTGAGCCAGCTGAACTCAGAGGCAGCCTCCCGAGGAGTCGTCCCCCACATGCTAGAAAGGCAGACCCCCCCCTCCCCAGCAGCTTTCCCCCCTCCCCAGCAGCTGCCAGGTCTCATGGCTTACTGCTTGTGTGGTTCCAGCCAGCAGACCAAGTTCAGCTGCCGAGGAGGAGGAGGAGGGCTAACCTGGTGTTTTTGCCCCCTGGATGCTCCAACAGATAAACCGCACCAGAGCTTCACCGGATCACAGCGAGGCTCATTCTAAGGCAGCAACCGGGAGGGCTTGTAACAAATCATTTAACTCCATTTTTGCCTGTGTGATTCAAGCCCGGCTGAAATTCTGCATATGAAATTATGTACACGCCATTCTCCTGTGGTTTCTCGGTTTTCAAACATAACATTATTACAGCGGAAACTGCTGCCCAAAGGAGGTTCTACTGAGATCAAAAGGACGGAGCATGATAAATGGAGCATCTTCTATGTGGACAGGAATGGCTGAAATAAAATTGGCGTCCAAGGGAATCTGTTACGTCCGAGCAGGCCTGCTCAAGAGGTTGCTATTCAAGTGGGGCTCACGTGACCTTCGGTTCCAGCCCCACCTGGGGCTCCCTTTATTTGTCACCCGTCTCGAATGAAACGGCATCCGGTGGCAGAACAACCCTTACCCTGGCTCGGCTCTGTTAATAAGGCTGGATTCGAGGTCTGGGAGGCACTTCACTGAACAGTTCAATAATTACCTTTTCATCATCTAAGGCCTAAAAACGTGTGAAAGTCAAGAGGAATCTGAAAAAAGGCACCAGCCATTTTGTTTTGAGAAACCACCTGGAAAGAATGACCACCGACTTCATTGCTGATGGTTAAGGATGCAGAATGCAAAAGAAAGGCTTTCGATATAACTTAAATGAGGAGGAGTAGACATAGACATAAAATCGTAGGGCTGGAAGGGACCGCAGAGGTCATCTACTCCAACCCCTGCCCACAGCAGGAGACCTTATATCACCTCAGACAAACGGTTGTCCCATCTTTTCTTGAATTCCTCCCAAAGAGACGGGGGGGGCTCTCCTTTCTCTCCCCCCACTCTCTTCCTCACAGGGGATGATGGAAAATCCCTAAGAAGAGTTAGTTACCTCAAGAAAGAGAAAAGTCCCTGAACCTCCAGGGACGTTGCCTGCCCTGACTCTTTCCAACTGTAGAACAAAAATGCCAACAATGCTCTAACGGAAAGTATTTTTTTTTTCCAAACTGCATTGCTTAGATGAGATGAAATCCACATGAAATGCTTTAAATTGCTAATTTCCACATTTTCTCTCATATTTCCAGCAGTGACAAAAATCTATTTTAACTACTAAGGAAAATAAGTAAATACATTAGAAAGGAAAGAATTATATAAACACCACACGTTTTCCTCATTAAAATGTCATTTTTTAAAATTTCAAGGCCCCCTTTTGAGCCCCCAAGCTGGCCAGAAGCATCTCAGCTGGTTTAAATTCACATATATATAATGGATGGCTGAGATGGTAAGGTAGCATCTTCTCCAATGAACAAATGCTATTAAAAAATACAAACCTTTGTATGTTGCAGATCAAATTTCATCAGATGCAAATTTTATTCGAAGGAAAAAGTTGCATCCTTTAAATAAAATGTGCATACATTGGAGTGAGATGCAGTTCATGAAAGCTTTCGTCTTTGCATAAAAGTTATTCTTCAGAAAAGATCTTACCAGAGTCTTTATTTTTGCCACCCTAGACTCATGTCGTTGCAGCTCATGGAAGCTGGTGCTTTTTAAATAACATCTGCTAGAGGAAACTTATATGTAAAATTTCTTTTCTAAGGACTGAAGGAGATTCGGCTGGTGCTGCAAAAATCTTGCCGATCCAAATGTCCCTAATAACTGAAAAGCCGTTAACAGGCAATTTCCAAATGCAGTTACATTATTATATTAGATTATACAAACTCGGTGTCCTTTCAAAGGTGCTGATCCCAGTTGGAGCAAGATGGCGGTTCCCTTGTCTCCCAGAGCTCTGAAACCACCACAGAAACCGTCTTGCAGCCTCCTAGTGAGGGGGAGCAACTGGCTGGAGGAGCGTTCCCCAGGCTTTCCGGCTTCGTGGGCCAGCGGGGGTGGGGGTGGGGGGAGGGGATGGTTCCGTGTGAGGGGCAGGCATGCGCTTCGGCCACTCATGCAGATGGAGCTGCACATGCATGTGAGTTCACCCACCGCTTCCACGGCCCGATTCCGAACAGGCCACGGCCTGGTCCTGGTCGGCAACCCCTGGCCTGGAGCACTTGTGGGCGATCTCCAATCTTCTCCTTGTCAGATGGGAATTTTGAAGAAATTTCGAAGAAGCTTCAGGACTTCCCCTGACCTTGCTCCTGTCCTGGAGGGGCCCTGGAGACAGCAGCCCAGCTTCCGCTCACTGTCTCTTCATTTTGTTGGGGTCGCTGGCTCCACTTTTACCAGAGCTGTCTCTTGATGGCTGGGCTTAACCAGCGGACTAATTGCCGGCATTTAACTAGCTTGCTAATCAAAATATTATGGAGCATTTTGTCAAATGCTTTGCTGAAATTAAGCTGCATTAAGCCTACAGCTTTCCTAAAATTCATCAAAGAAGATACTAGATTGATAAGTAACTTTGGCAAGACTAGTTCTTTAGAGATCTGTGCTGCCCTCTCGGCAGTTCCCAATGAAAACGAAGACACCTCCTCTCTTCCAATCGTCCGGAGCTTCCTCTGTTCTCCAGGCCTTCTCAAGGGGAGGACACAAAAGTTCTGCCAGAGCAACAGCCACCTTTATCACCTGAGAATTCCATAAAGTCAACATCACTACTTTATTTATGATTCAAATTTCTGGGCTGCTCAACTCCAAAGGACTCTAGACAGTTTCAGAAATTAAGAACGTAGGAACCTACTTAAAACAGTACACAATGTAGTATTAAATAAGCATGGCAGGCAGTTGGAGGGAGGGAACCATCAGAACACAACATGTTTCTGCAAGAACACCAGTAGCCCCCACCCCCGCCTCCAAATCAACCAGCCCCAGGCCAGGAGAAATTACCAAGTTTTTAAGGACTGCCAGAAAGTGGGCAGGAGGGGGTGGCAGGCTGTCTTTGAGGGCGGGGGCTGTTCCCTGGGGGAAGTGCAGCGACAGAGAAGGCCCAACACCGGGTCCCACTAGATGGCCTTGTTTAATTGGTGGCCCTCAATGCCAGAGGTCCTATGGAGCAGACCTCATGGGAGACAAGCTTACATGCTATGCCATGTTGGGCTTTCTAGGTAACAGCCGGCATCTAGAAGGATGCTCAGAAGCCAAGTGGTACCCAGTGCAGCTCCTGCAGAAGGGATGCTGCATGGCCACAGGGGGGCTTGCCCATCGCTGCCCAGGTGCCGCATTCCGGATTACTTGGAGCATCTTCAAGGGCAGCCCCATGTAAAGCTTGCTGTAGCAGTTCTGACCGCAGTCTCAAGATCTTGCCCCTTCCTTTGGCTCATCACAATCACCTGCTGGGACACGCACCTGTTGCGGGAACAGGCTGCAGCGAAGGAGGAGGCGACTAGGTTTTCCTTTCAGCGTCTTTGCCACCTTCGCTGAGCAGCTGATCTTCCTTTTCTTTGGGGCACATCCGGAGAAGCCTCACCTGCTATTTTTAGCCCGCGCACGCACGCGCGCGCACACACACACACACACAGACACACGGTCCATTCTGGGCATTAGGTTTCCATACATTCCTGCTGCAGTTCCAAGCTAGCGGCATTCCATGCGGTGTTTCTTTCTGGTGATTTGCCCCTCTGGCCACCCCCCAAGCAGCGCCTTTCTCTGAGGTTGGGGGGCAGCCGCACAGGAGGCTCTCCTGCTTTGGTTTAACTCCAAAGTGCAGGGCATGAAAGCTTCTCCAGGCTGCAAACGAACCGAACCCAACCCAACCGGGTTTTGCATGGAGGCTCTTCCTGGCCCACACAAAACAACATGAGTCACGATGTCTCTGAGCAGGAAGGAAAGCAAATATTTCCAGAGGCCGGAAGGCGTTCCTTCTGCTCCTCTGCCCATGGTCTGCCAGGGGGATGTTTGCCAATCAAAAGGAAGGGGTCAGTGTCTAAACGCCTTTCAACCCTAAGTGGCCAGGCCGGGCAGGCAAACGCAGGGCAGCGTTCAGTCTGGCTCTGGCCAGCATGAGATGCAGGGATGCCAAAAGGAAATCTGTCCCTTTCTGGAAAGAGCCCGATGCCGGGATGGAGGCAGAGAGCGATTCAAGAATCAGGGACTGTCCGCTAATTCTGTGAAAACAGAATACTAACCAATTGGCCACATTTAGGACCAGCAAGCTTATGGTGGGCGCTCTCACAAAATGGCTGTCTGTCACCGGGAAGTCCTGCAGGGTGTGGAGAAAAAGAGCAAGATGGCCGAATTGAAGTTCCGCCAGCTTTTTGTGTGTACCAGGTATGCAACAGGCAGAGCTTCAGTTGCTCCTTAATGGCTGCCATTTTGACTTTTTTGACCTACTCTGTAATCACCCAAGTTGCCACGGTGGTTGCATTGCTCCCCAAATGGCTGCCGTGGATTGAGTGGCCAGAAAACATCCACTGAGCAGAAGGCCAAGGGGATGCTGGCTCCCCGCCCCCCAATCTGGGATGCTCTGCCATCCCAGTTTATCTCTGTCTTTTCGTGGGGTCAGAGGGTACATGTCAAAACGGAACCACCAGGCCACACACCCGCACACCCGCACACAGAACCACTTTGCACAGACTGGGGGGAGGGGGGGTCCCCGTGGCATCCCGCTGGAGGCTGGCTGGTGACTTCCTCTTGCATGCTCAACCAGGCCATGATTCAAAGGCCATCGTTCGCAACCACACTGAGGTTAAAACAGCAAAACACACGCTGTGATGTCACAACCCCTTGCCCTTCCCTAGCATCACACTGTCACAAGTCCCGTTTCATCACTCGCCCCTCTTGCTCCCTCGCAGCCACCCATGAGTCACGGCCTGGGGGACGGGGGATTAGCACGCTATGCAAGCGCAGGGCTGAAGAGCCGGGCTTGGCTTCCGATGTGGATCTGCGCAATTAAGAAGTGTGAGGTTGTGAGCCCTGGCCTAAATCTTGACCCCCCCCCTCCC
>QLTV01000995.1:690742-721552 GCA_003457575.1 Thermophis baileyi
CTCCCTCCCTCCCTCCCTCCAAGCGTGTTGTACAACCCCAGCTGTTGAGTTGTGGTTCATAACCATTTGGTTATGTGTTCTAATAGTGTGCAAAATCTAAAACTGGGTTAATTCAATAACCGGGTTAAGCATGTCAGACGAATTCAGTCATGGTTTACCAATTCAACTCAACCTGCCTGCACCCCAAGTGGAAACAGGGCAGTCGGGGTCAAAGGAAAGAAACCGGCAGGCCATGGCAAGTTCTACGAATCTGCTCTTAGAAATCCCATATTGGTCACAGAAACCATGTTTGAGGACCAGGCAATGCCAGTGGAGCCACCTGGGCACCAAGCAAGCTTCTTCCCCAGGGGCCTCACTTGGCACGTGTCCTGGTTGTGATCACACAGTGCATTAAGCTAGAATATGGTTCACACAACCCATCTGGGCTGGAGAACCCAAGAGAACCCAACTAGAGTTTTAGTCATCTTCAGATATTTGCAGCCTGCTCAGGCAGCCCCATGGTTGTGTGAACCCAGTGATTGGGCTTCATTTATCACGTACATGTACAAATGGTGTTGAGGCATGTTGTACAAACACGGCCACTCAGGGACCGCTTGACACAACAGCCTCCAGGTGGGTAAAGTTAAGATGCTAAACTCGAATGTCTGTAGAACAATGGCAGTGCTAGAAAGAGAGCACAATGCTGGAACTGCACCGGAAAGACGGTTGGAAATCCGTTCCTTTCTGAAGGGTCTGAAAGGCCCTGCAGGGCTGATCCACTGGCTGGGATCCAGGAAACCCCCAGATCTTTCTGAATGGAATGGAATCCCCCTTACCCTTTCTTTCACTCAGAGCCAAAAAGGGCTTTGTGGAAGCTGCCAATCCCGGCTCTGAGGAGCCTCATGTTGAGACAGGATTAAGGTCTCGCTGCAGTGCCCCACTGCTTGGGGCCCCCCTCTGAGGATGATCTCTCTCTCTCTCTCTCTCCCCCTCCCTCCCTGTATGTGTGTGTGTGTGTGTATGTTTAGTTCTGCACTTTTGCCCAGGCCAAGCTGAGCTCTTCACAGACGCCCCTCATTCAGAACTTGGAAGGGCTAAAATATACACCCCACGGTGGTTCTTTGCCCCAACAGTGAGACTCACCACATCAGCCCTGAAGAGGGGATCCCTTTGCACCCCGATTATCTGCCACGGTTCACATAACTGAGCCCAGGTGTGATTTGTTTGATGTTGGCTTAGTGTGATGCATGAGCTGCCCAGAGCTGAGGAACTTAGACAGCAAAAAGTTTAATTAAAAAAATCTAACCAATAATGGCTTATTAAAAAATATGGTTTGAGCAAACCATTAGCATGAGAGCCAAAGCCGGGCACAGCAATAAGATATGCAGGATTCCTTTTACTGGTCCCCCACTCCAGCCGTGGCTTCATCCTGCGCTAAGAAGAAGGCAAAGAGGTCCATATGGCGGCCATGATGGTGGGACCGTAGCTCTCCCTGCTTTTTCAGGATGGCCACCCTCGTGCCTTCTTTTACCACCCCTGTGGACACCACAGCCCAGGTTCAGCCCTTGTGGTCTTGCAGACAGGTGTGACGGCAGGAGCGGCACTGCGCAAGAAACGAAGCCGAACTTCGAATGCTCAACGGCAGCCCTGCTAGGGTTGGACCGGCTGGAGAGCCCTGGAGCCCAAGCACCAACTGGGCAAGGCTACATGTTACTCACTCAGATGAAGTGGGAACTGAGCGTGGCCTGTAGCCAGGGAATACAGAGGATTTATTGGGGTAAAAATAAGTCCTTTGTGCAGGAAGCCATCAAAGGAACTGCTTCAAGCTTTGCCACACCTGGAAAGTCCCGCGTGGGGACCCCCCTGGGATCCATCAGAGTCTTTGGCTGCAGCTACCTTGTTGCCCAGGCTGGGAGGGATCGCTCTGTAGGAGCTCCGGGAGGCCTGACACATCTTCTGGCCACTACCAGCCGTTCCCGGCTGTCCCCAGTTAGCCAGGCACAAAGGGAGCCTTGTCAGGGAGGGTGGAAGGGAGGGAGGTTCAGGGAAGCCCCCAGGTACAGAGCTCTTCACAAAGATGCATCTCTGCCAAGCAGGGGCCTGGTGGAAGGAACCAAGTCTGCCCCCCCAGCAGAATAGACCCCCTTGCACACCAGCATTTGGGATGAGCCAAAGAGGAGGAGGAGGAGGAACGAGCTGGGTCTGGACTCTGGACAATTGGTGGCCCACACCTGACTCATCCAGCACATTCTGCTCCTGTAAGTTACCTGTCAGGCAGAGACACTACCAGAAGAAAATCCCTGATACCTGTAATTTAGGCTCAGATTAAGTCAAAAAGTGGTTGGTGTACTGAAGCTTAAATGTGTGGTAGGAAGCTGGCCACTGACGCTTGAAAACCACCATTTATTGCTTAATGCACCCTGCAACCCTATCCCACTGTGTTTATTTAGCAAACCTTGGCTTAGCACATTGTGCTAAGAGGGCGCAGGAGTCTGGTTCTTCACTTTGGGTGCTGCATGAACCAGTCAGTGGAAGCGTTTATCAAGTGGCTGTTCAGCAAACTGGTTCTGCCGCGTGTGAACTGAATCCTAAGCAAGCATTTTCCTGCCTCCCTCAGGTCGTGTGTCTGCTGGAAACGTGTTGTCCACTTTCAACCTTGATGAAATTATAGCCATCTTGCTCCGTTTTGGAATAGCATGCCAGGAAATCTGTTTCAGAAGAACTCTGACGGAGGGCGAGCTTTCAGGGCTGTTGTCCCAGCTTACCACCAAGACTGAGCCCAGAACTTGGTCCAACAGGACCTACCAGCGGCCATGCCCGAAGCATGTGCTCCAATGCTCCTTCAAATTTATGGCATCTCCAGCATGGAAAATGTCCGCCATGATCTTCTAAATATCTATTTAGAAGTAACGCCCCGGCCCAATTCCACCTGAATCCTAAGACTCTCCATAACATTCCAGTTTTTAAAATGTTAACTACTTTCATTCAATTTCTGTGGCCTTTAATTTGGCCATTAGGTAAGTGTGTTTTGCTTAGTGTCCAAGGATGGCAAGCATATCATATACCTTGATAACGTTTGTGTGCAATCATGCTATCGTGCCCCCTTCCTGACTTTCTTGACCACACTTGCAAACAGCCTTGTCAGCCTGGACTTCCTGATGCAACGTTCAGGACGAGAAGCAAAATTCCTCTCGAGAACTTTGTTTGCACAATCTGCTTACCAAGTTTAATGACAGCTTCCTCAACTGACCCACTTCTCTGAATTCTCATGACACACTAATCAGAATCAGTGAGGTAATTTTGCACAACCTGTTGGCCTAAAATGTGGTTGCCTTATTGGTGGCTCAGTGTACCTTGAGAAACCAGTCTGGACCAGTTCTTCCCCAGGAGAAATCAACAGGAGGCCAGTCGGATCGGTGGCTGGATTGTATCCCAGGCAGGAAACTGTTGTGGAGCCTTTTCTGTGATCAGCTTTGGCGTTCTGGCTTGCACACACAAGATTTTACCTGGCCACCCCATATGTGACAAGCAGACCTTAACGTCATCCCCAAGGCTTTCCTAGCCAAAAAAAAGTATTCAGGGTGAGTTTGATCACCCACCAATATATCCATAAAAATGCAATTATGAAGGTTCTGAAAAAGAAGGACCTGTGGGCAGCCAGGACCTTCACCTAGACTTTGCCTGCTCCAAGGTCCCTTCCACCTCTGTTATTCTGTTAACTACTTACCCTGCGGGGATTCCATGCTCTGAAAAGCATCTCCACTTAGTCTAATAAAGGCCCTGCTCCAGTAAGAGTTGTTATTTGTCCTGAGTAGCATAGCTCCTACTGTTCTTAAAGTCTTCTGGAAAATACCAAATGTAGTCGTATAGCAGTGAAGCTCTATACCAAAGGAGGAGATCTGGGCACTGTCTTTGGTCTGAGATCTCCAAAAGTGCCAGGATCCCATTCTAGGTATCTCTACCTCAGTTGGTTTTGACTGACTTCTACTACCTTGTGGAACATCGTAGATCATCTCCTTCCATAAAGGAGATGGCCTTCCATCCTGCCCAACTCACCTGGTTCCCTTGGCCAAGCAATCTGTGCCCACCGCAAAGGATGCAAACACTTTTGATTAACAGATATATTTGGGACTTCCAAAAATTCCTGGGGGGGGAATGGGGGTCAAAAATTATTTTTGTGTTTCTCCCTAGTGAAACCTAGCGTCACCTTGGGTCCAATAAGATGCCATGAAGTTCTCTCACACTGTCTGAGAATGTAGTGAGGTATCCCGATGGCTTGATTTTGATTCTTAACCCTTTTTGCCCAATGGAGAATTCTGTAGGATGGAAATGTTTGTAGCTATCTTGTGACCTGTGTGTTTTGCTTGTTTTGTTTTGTATTTGTTTATTTTCTTACTAGATTTATGTATCACCCATCTCATCTATTTGCCTAAAACTGATTGCTTCGAGAAGGCTGATGAATTGCATACGTTCATGCAGGTCCTCAGTGTGGAGGGTCAGGTTAGAACTGCAACCTCACGCAGACTCTGACTAAATAAAGGTCTCTGACTACGTGGGATCTGACCAAAAAGAAATGTGTGGTGAGATGCACATTGGGGCCCCAAAAGTTTTCCCTAAGTTGTTCCAGCAACTGTGCATCAACATGTGGTGAGTTTTTGGGTTGTTGTTTTTTTGCTGCAACCAGTCCTGAACAAAACACAGCAGAGTAATCTTTACAAAGGTCATTAAAATTTAAATTATTACCATTAACAAAGCTGTGTGATGTAACAAAGCTAAAATTAAAAAAACAGGTTTGGACAGTACAAACCCAAAATTAAAAACAGAGTAAACATCTCAAAAATAGAAATTAAAATATGCACCGGATGAACTCGGAGGTCCAAGTGTAACCAGGGGCAGCTTCGTGCCTCTCATAGTTTTGCCAGCCAGAGTAGCAAAGAGGAGAGACTTTTCCACCAAGTGCCAGGGTTGTGTGTTGGCTGCAACAGGTTTACTCCATCACAGCGGTTTTCAAATTTGGCAACTTTCAGATCTGCAGATTTCAATTCCCAGAATTCCCAGCTTGGCCCGGCAGGGCAATTCTGTGAGTTGATGTCGACACATATTAAAGTTTGCCAAATTTGAAAAAAACTGCTCTGTCCTATCAAAGCAGCCACAATGGTTTCTGACAAAGAATCTTAAAAAAAAATGCAGATGTTATTTTGACCACTCAATCACTTTTCCTCTCCTATTTCTCTCATCTCTGGGAAGGAGGTAACGGCAAACCACTGCCGAAAAACCCTCCTAAGAAAACTCCAGGGACTTTTCCAGCCAGTCTCTGAGAATCGACATGATTGAACGGAAGGGAAAAAAAAAAACCCCTTACTTTAAAACTGAAATAAAGCTGACCTGAACAGAAGAGAGCACGGCTTAGACTACCGAGCCGGCATTCTCTCTCACGCAGGGTGGTCAACCAGTGGCCTACCAAGAGGAGATCCAGGCAGGTCCTCACCCGCTGCGGTTCCCCTGGACATGGCACGTGGAGGTGGGCTGCCTGTACCTGTGGACAGGTCCAGTCCTCAAGCTTTGCGGCCACTGAGGGGCCTGTCCCCAAGGAGCTGGTCTGGTCTCCTTTGGAAGCCCACTAAATCAGCAGCCAAGCCCAGATCCCGTGGCAGGGTGTTCAGCTGGCGGATTACACGCTGGATGGAGAAATACTTCCCCTTATCAGGTTTAATCTTCTCCTAGTCAGTTTCCTTGGCTGGCCTCCAATTCTAGTGCAACAGCGGATGGAGAAAAACCTGCTCGTTCTTTTGCCCTAGGTCTGTTGTACACATTCACACCTTGCTGACTGGCCTTAAAAACAGCCTGGAGTACGGAGGAGTGTCCAGCTTGGGAACTGACGCTGCTTCCTCAAGTGGGGCCTCATTCTGGCCACGAGAACCCACAGATCTCCTTTGGGACACAGGCCCATATTGTGACCCAGACAGGTGGCTGATTCCCTTGGAGGGTTTAAGGGAATAATTGTTGTTTATTGCAGCTGCACCTGACACCGAGGCTTGAGATGCTCAGTCTCATAACCAGCCCTGCGCAATTTGGCACCAGCATTCCTTCGCCAATGGAAAGGGATGATGGGAGTTGCAGTCATCTGCTGTGTCTTCTAATGGTCAAGAAACGGTCAGGAACAAGCGAGTCTGGAAATCTGGAGAGGGAAAGTCTCTGTCAGCTGCTCAGCTGAGCCAGCCAAAGACATTCGCCCCAAGTGCCTGGGAAAGAGGATTTCCAGAACAAATCACTACTTATCCTTTCCGGGCTTCTTCCAAGGCCAGGCCGATGGGTCTGTAGTTTCCTGGATCCATTTCTTCCCTTTTGTGAAGTCCCACACAGCCTGCGCCCCAAAATGTCAAAGCAAAATGCCGAAAATCAGTGTTGCATTTAATTATGAAGACAAGTCAGTAACTAAATAGGTTTAATAAGTTTCCAGTAGGGTTCGCCACCTGTTTTATTTAGGACCAGAGGAAGTTTCACTCTGAGCCCCTTGGAAGCATTACAGGGGCTTCAACTGTTTTGGTATTTTTTCCTTAAAGACCTTCCGTGGTTCAGAAATATTCTCAGATGCAGCTCATGCTTAAAATCTCCCATCTGAATTTTGAAGACATTCAACACTGTTACTTTCCTGTGCTGCTTAGTTGATCTGGGTTTCAACTGCGTTGGTTTGCTGAAATACCCAACCTCTTCTCAACCTGCATTTCTTCCTGACTGTGAGGCTTCTGGGGTACGTTGATATTTAGTTGCCTCCCTGCTTCCTTCCACCCACCCACAATTTCCTGTGCGACTGGCTGCCACACAACTCCAAAGTATGATAGAGCAACCCCCAGGCTCAACAATTGACAAAGTGTTCTTTTCTTCAACTCTCACTCCCCACCCCAAATGTGTCGTGAGTAATTGTGGCTGAACAGTTCGATTCTTGTCTCATCAGTCCAAAGCACTTTGTTCCAAAATATTTCAGGCTTATCATGGTTTTCTCTTGCACGTTTGAGATCGGTGTTTCTCCACTTCAGCAACTTTAGCATGGGTGAACTTCAGCTCCCAGAATTCCCCCGCCAGCATTTCCCCAGCCTTGACCTCAACTTTTCCATGTAACCTCCATTTCTTAATTAGGTTTCTTACAGTTGAAATTGCTAGCTGGCAGCCAGGAAACTTTTCAAGCTCTCCCGTTTGGCAAGAGAGAATTACATTAGTTTTTCAAGCACTCGGGGAACGTTGATGGTTGTCAAAAGTAGTCGGAAACATTACAATCTGGAAAATGAGATGGATCAGGGTTCCCTTATGGAATTGCCTTCTCCCGTCTAATTGTAGGCCCAGTCAGTCAATCATCTTTGGCTGCAATATGAATCCTTTTCTAGTCACGCTGCACTTACAACACACACTTTCCTATTTTAAATATGTAAACAACGCACATAAATGATAAGTAAGCATTCAAATTTGCAGAACAAATTTATATCATAGAGAGAGGCTGGTCAGATCACTGAAACATACCACTTGTTTTGCATGTAAGAGTAATTTGATTGGTTGTTTTGGTTGTGGTTTACAGTGATGTGTCATCCAACTACAGTATGAATGTAGCCATTATAGTTTGTGAACTGTGTCCATGGCTTACTCTGTTGTATGAAGCAAGACTCTGTGGCTCATCCAACCACAGTTCACACAATCACCCTGGAGGAAGAAGGGAGCTGGTACATAACACAACACGTGGCTTTGGGCCAACCTCCTTACACTCACAGCCACCTGGAAAGAATGATCTTCTCCAGTACACAAACTGTTGCTTCGGGTCCAGCCTGAACCTTTGCAATTCAAGCCCCTCTTCAAGGGAAGAGGTAGGATTGCAATGAGACACAGAGAGCACTAACATTTGCATAAAGAGTTCCTTATTTAATTTATAGCCTTCCTTTAAAAAAAAAATACAACAAAGTATTATGAAAAGTGTATTTCACTCATTTAAATATCTATTAACTCAGCGTATTAAGGAAGAAATAACAACCAATCACATAAACATCTTACATGAATCAAATTAATTTATCCACACAATAAATTAAAATATTAAATAGTAACCTTCAGTGCAACATATACAGAAGAAAAAAGTGTAACCTTGGCTAAAAATAAAACTTCAGTTTGGCTATGGACCAAACTAAACTTAAATTGTGAAAAAGGACAAAATGTTAACTTGGAGTCAACACACAGAATGGGGAAGAGGCATTTAGTGGCTGATAATTCAGCATAATTCAAAGGCACTTAAGATGAAAAAAGTGCTCTTTTGCTTTAGCAGAAATCTTTCATTTGAGAATTTTAAACCATTTTTCTCTCCAAAGCCTTGATACATACTTCTATGCTCAGCTTAGTGTCGATCAATTCCATAAGTCCGGGTCGCATCAGATTAAACTATTGCTAGCTGAAAGGGGCTGTTTATTTCTAAACAGCATCACAAAACAGAAACCCAGAGGAGGAGCAGAAGGCTGCCTTCAGTGGAGGCTCTTTCCTCCCTTGGAAAGGGGAGAGCATCCTGTCCTGGACAAACTGGTTTGCCATTCAAAGTATCAAAAGCGTAATTCAGGACAAATGCAACTGAAGCCCTGTGATGCTGGAGCTCCTGAACCAGGCCTGGTAGGAATCCAGCTCTCCTTAGGGGCAATTCTCAACGGAGCAAATGTACATTTTCTTTAGCTCTCTGGCTCTAACTTAAGTGGCTTTGATTGTGCCTTGAGGGATTGTGCAAAAGGCCGTGCTTTTTGGAATTCCTTTCTTCCTTTTTTACTTATTTGAGAAACTCCCAATCTATAGATTGGTTGTTGAGAAGCAAGGCTAGGAAAGAAGGGGGTGGGTTTAAACACCCAATTATTTCCCCTTTGAGGAAAGTCAAAGAGGGAATGCCATTATGATAAGGGCAGAAAAAGAATCGACCCACTAAAAATAACGGAAGCATTTGTCAGCCAGACAACTTGAGGAACAAAACCAATTTGTCCCCATTTCATTTCTTTGTCACGTGGCCACAAAGTTTATGGCACGAAGCTCCCATCAACATGCCAAGCCATCCGTCTGGGGAAATGGAACCTGAAAAATCAGGAGTGTCGGCAAATATATCTTCTTTCCATCAGCGAAGGAAAGAAGGTGAAACTGGTGCTTTGGCTTGCAGGCAAATCAGAATTAATTGTCGTCCAATTCAGAATGGCTCTTGAGACATCTCTCAGATCTATTACCATCTCTCTCACTTACTTCTGCCTTGGAAACCAGGCCATTGGACTTCACGGGCCCAGTCCTTTAAACCTCCATGCAACTGCCAAAGGCCCGGTTCCGGAACAGAACTTTCCTCCACCTCAGAAGCTTCTCAACCTTCGTGAGAAGAACTCAGCTTCCAAGGTTCCCCTGGACTTGTGGAATGCCACCATAGCTCACACTTGCACAGGCTTTCCCAGAACTACCTCACTCTTGGAACCAAACCCTTATGTCATGCCCGGGGGGGTGGGGTCAAAACATGCAAGCACCCACACAATTGTGGAATGTTGTCTCCAGTCCTATGGAATGTTTGTGACTTGGAGGAATCTTCTATCTCCCAAGACATTGCAAGAGTTAGAAATCCTGTACAAGCATGTAAACCCAGAAACGGTGCAGTGTTTTAAAAACACCCCTGCTAAAAATTGATTTTTAGTAAACTTCTCACCTAGCTCAAAGGCGTTTAAGTCAGTATTAAAAACAAGGCCAGAAGCACCTCTTTCAACACCCCATTCCTACCTGTCATGTAATAACTAAGGCTTCTGTGGTTTGTTTTCTTGTTGGAAAAAGGTAGCAAAGCTGCCACCAAGTTACCCAGAGACCCCAGCCAAGGAGGCAAAGGGGCTTTCTCACTTGGCCAGGAGCAATGACTCAGGAGGAGGGGAGGAAAGGGAAGCACTTCTGCTCTCACCTGGCTCCAGTCTACCCTCCCTCACAATGTTTTTTTTTCTTTCCCTTCCCCAAACAGGATACTACAAACACGGACAAGGCTACTCGTCTTGGCGTTTTTCTACTTGCGGCTGAAAGCCCACAGGGAGGGTGGT
This sequence comes from Thermophis baileyi, assembly GCA_003457575.1. Lineage (NCBI taxonomy): Eukaryota > Metazoa > Chordata > Lepidosauria > Squamata > Dipsadidae > Thermophis > Thermophis baileyi. The sequence continues at coordinate 700,789 of QLTV01000995.1, forward strand.
GCTACTCCCAGAGGCCTAACGGGGAGCATCCTTCCGCTGGAGAGGAGTCAAAAGACGTGAGAGAGATGCAAAGCAAAGCCAGCCCTTCAGGTGATGCTGGATCCGGTCTCCATTAAATAAATCTTTTCCAAAAACAACCAGGCACATCCCCTCCCTCGAACAAGCTTGTCCTTTGGTGCTTACAGTAAATGTAAAGCTGCCGATTGTCGCTCTTCTCTATTTCGACTAAAAAGAAATCTTGGAGATTTGCTGGTGGTCATAAACCACACGTAAGTTTACTCAGAAGCTGCACCGACCACGCGGCTCCTTCAGCAAAGTTCTGGACGCCCAGCGTTATGGGGGAAGATCCGGAGAAGGCCTCAAAAGTTGCACTACATTGGCTTTCTGCTTAAGTCCCTGGAAACTGTCTTGTCCATATTAAAGTTTTTCTAAGAATATTGTAGGCCTCTCAGGTAGAACTCTGCGCTGTTCCCATCCGTGGTTTTGGTCAGACAACTGCAAAACAAGCAATGAGGTCAGTCCACACCAAAAGAAACCTCTTTATTTTGGACTGCAAGGCAGTGGCGCAGCAACAGAATACTGACCACACAACGGGAAGATGATCATCATGACTTCAAAAGGGATTATTTAACAGGATAACAGAGTTGGAAAAAGGACTTTGGAGGTCTTCTAGTTCACCCCCCTTGCTCAAGCAGGAGACTAGACAGAGATGTGGCAAGCAGGCCTTCAGCCGAGACCACCGACTTTCCCATTCAGAAAGGATCTAACCTCTGAAGGACGTTGGGTGGAGCAGGAGGAGGAGAAGAAGATGAGGCCATTTTATTCATCTCCTTCCCTGGGAATTGTTAATTCAGTGTGTTTTGAGGACATGGATTGGGGACTGGTATTTTTCATACTAAGTGTTACAAACCAGGCTTCCGTCTCTGTCTCTAGTCCATCCCTCTGGGTCAGCTTTCTCTTCAGCCAAGCGTGACTCCTGGGAATGCCACCAATACTTTCTCAGCAGAGTTATGGGAGGGGGCTCCCCTCGGAGGGTCTTCCTGACTTCCCATCGGGCCTTGCAGGTCTGTCGGCCATGAGTGAGTAGACTTGGCCCTGCTTAGCTTTTAAGCTCAGCCAAGATGTTCAGGGGCTCGGAGCCCTCCGAGGACTTCCCATCGTTCAATTGAAGGCAGAAGTCCTCTTCACAGAGAGGCTGGAGAAAGCCCCCCCCCAAACACCCCCCCCCAGCAAACTTTGCGCTCTCGTCTGGGACACTGGCCCAGATCCTCAGGGCTCTCCTTTCCCAGCATGTTCCCTTCTGCTTGCAAAGCCAGAATGTTCAAGTGCCAACCTACTCCCTTTGCTCACGCCAAATAAAAGAACCAGGATTTTATTGTCTGAAATTACAAATGCCGGATCGGCACAGATAATGTTGAGTTACCTGTCTCTGAGTGGCAGCAAGACGTGGCCCCCTTCAGCAGCCTGGTGTGTTTCTCATGCCTGCAAACCATCGTCCTGCACCACTCGCAGTGCTTCCGTATCCTGCAGCAACTGCACAAACACACACAATGGTGGGTTAATCGAACAAAGTTTGGGCCAAGAACGGGAATGGCTGGCAGGCAAGGAGGGAAAGGAAGGAGCAGAGAATCACTTTCTGGAGCAGGAACAATGGGGGACTTGTTGGGAGGCAGCCTCGGGGGGGGGGTCTGGGGGCACGTGGCTTCAGCCTGTCTGAACCAAGAACTGTGCGCAGGGTCCCGTAGAAGCTCAGATTCACACCAGAAATGGACCATGGTCCCTCAGTCTGTCAACGGCATGGAAGCCCTTCAACCCAAGACTGGAATCCAAGTCTTGTCAGCAGCTTTTCGGCTAACCCAATACTGACAGCCAAATATGGCGGACTGACCCCAAAACCCCCCATCAAGAATTAGGCTGGAAGGCAGGGCAGGTGGCGGCCGTGGCCAGGAGGGCCTTTGCCCAACTCCGCGTTGTGCGCCAGCTATGCCCTTTCCTGGTGAGGGAGGCTCCATCACTCATGTCCTTGTCACTGTTCCCTCTAAGGTGCGCGGCCGCGTGGCCGCGCACGTGACAGGGAATCGCCACGCAGCAGTTTCGAACTGCCGCGCAGCGATTTCCCATGTCAGAGGGAACGTTGCTGCGTGGCCGCGCACGTGACAGGGAATCGCCGCGCAGCCGTTTCGAACTGCCGCGCAGCGATTTCCCTTGTTAGAGGGAACGTTGGTCCTTGTCATCCCCTGTTTGGACCATTGCGATGCACTCTACATGGGGCTACCCTTGAAGAGTATCCAGAAGCTTCAACAGGTACAAAATGTGGCCCCGCAGGCAATTTTGGGGGGCCCAAAGAAGGGTGCATGTAACACTCAGCTCTGTGAGCTGCACTGGGTGCCGGTTTGCTTCCGGGTCCAGTTCAAGGTGTTGGTTGTGTCCTATAAAGCCCTACATGGCCGGGGCGAGGTTACCTATGGAACCGGGTTCACCCCATCACACCGGCCTGTCCCACCCGGTCAGGCAGGGAAGGCATGCTGCAGACCCCATCAGTCGAAGAATTTCAACCGGGGGTGGGGTCGTCTAGGAAGAGGGCGGGGGGGGTCGTCTAGGAAGAGGGCATTATCTGCCATTACCTCCACCTTATGGAATATACCCCCCCCGAGGTGAGGCAGGCCTTCCCCCCTCTCCTGGCCTTCTGCAAAGGAGTTGAGACGTGGCTCTATGGCCTTGCATGGAGCTGGGGGGCTGCTGAGTGCCCCGAGACCACTCCCTCCGCCTTCATCAACCAGTTTTTAACAGGATTAAATTGCCTTCTCAAACATTTTCCTGCCAATTCAAAATTTCTTCTAATTTAAATGTCTTAATTCTAAATAGCAATAGCACTTGATCCATCTGTCGATGACCCTTTGCTAAACATTTTAGGAGAAGCAGAAAGTGAGAACAGGGCTGCCCTATTTTGTGCCCTTTGGAGCTCATTAAATGTTACTGACAATCGCAGCCTGGGCTTAGCACTAAAAAGCATTGCGGCATCTCACACAGCCACACCTACTAGCAGAATTGGAGCTTCTGAGTATAAAGTCAGATTTCCAACTAGGAGTTTGTGACTTCAAGGAGAACTGACCAGCAGCCAGGGCCCAAGCACAGGGCAACCAAGCGGTCATTTCATGCAGTCATGTGCACAAAATATTTTGAGTTCCAAACACTCCTCTGCAATTGTGACACAGGCTCCCCTGAGAGCCACTCGGGCTGTTTGGAGCATTTCGGGAGGTTCTGAGCTCAAAGGGGCTGCTTCGCCTTTCAGAGCCCGGCCTCAAGCTTGAAAGCTGCGCCTGCAGCTGTTTTGCTCCCCAAGCAGCTGAATTTAGAACGAGCTGCATGTAGATTTTAGTCTCAAATCAGGGAATCTACTGGATTCAATGTAGGCAATGCTCGGGAAGGCAATGGGACAGTAATCTGCCAGATGCTGCCTTCCTCCATGTTGATCCCCCCTTTCTCCTCCCCCCTGACACGAGGGGGGGGGATCTGCCCTGCGCCGGAGGAGCCCTCCTGGCCTGCAGCTCTTGCAAAGAGGTTTCGGCAGACGCAGATTCAAGCCAGCACTCTGTAGAATTATACTTACTGTATCAGGACGCAGACCATGACAACGACAACGGAGGCAACGATGGAAACCACCACCAAGGCAGTTATGGTTTGCTTCTTCTGGGTGGCAGCCACCACTGCCAGGAGGTCGGCGTGCTCGCAGCGGGCTCCTATGTACCCAGAATGGCACCTGGCAAGGAAAACAGAAGCCAAAGCCTCATTTTAGGAGGGGGGGGAGGGAGGGAAGACCACCGGCTCAGCTCCTGCCAGCTGAAGTGGGATCTGGCTGCCTCCGCTGGCCAAGGGCTGCCCACAGCAGGCAGACGGTCTGGATTCCAGGCCGCCACAGTGCGAGAGGCTTTGGAGGGGAACCGGCCCCACTGCCGCTCAGTGCCCAAAGCCAGATTCAAGCGCCGGGATGGCTGTTTGTGCAGCCGGAGAACCCACCCAGCGAGGGAGAACCCACCACCTGCTCAAGCGGTGGAGAAGTGTTTGCCATCAGATCTGCCCTCAGCCTCAACACCTTTTTATGAGGCTCCATTTCTGTGTGGGCTCATCTCCTCCGCTCAGTCTTTTTAAATTTTAGAACCATGGAATCACAGGGCTGGAAGAGACCTTGAAGGCCTTCTAGTCCAACCCCCAACCCATGGCAGGAGACCTGATATCATCCTGGACAAACGGTTGTACGGGATGCTATAATCCAGATGTTGAAGGTATATTGCCTAGGTGGTGTTTCTCAGCCTTAGCAACTTTAAGAGGTGTGAACTTCAACTCCCAGAATTCTCGAGCCAGGAATGGAGGAATCATGGGAGTTGAAGGCTACACCTCTTAAAGTTGCTAAAATTGAGAGGCCAGGGGCCAGCCCAGCTGCATAACATCAGAATTGGAAAATCTGATCTTGGTTAACAAGCCTGAGCTGGAGGCTGAGAATCTTGGGTGATCCCAGGAAGCATCCAATGCCAGGGGGCCTTGCAGGGGTTCCCATGCAACAAGTGTGCAAGTCCTCCTGGGCATCCACAAATACACACACACTCTTTTCCAGGGCAAGGAAAGCAGAAGCCAGGCTGCTTCCTTTCTTACGAGGCAAGAGATGAACCTCGAGAGAGAGGGGGGGGGGAAGGGGGTCCCTGCTCCCCAGAAGGGGAGGGGGCACAAGGGGAGGGGAGAGGCAAGGGACCAGGTGGTCAGGGCAATGTTTAATGATCTTCTCAATTAGAGTTTCTCAAGGAAAAGACTGGACAGATGTTCCAATTGGAGTGTTAACTTTTGGTGCACGTAGATAAATTACCTTGCTGAAGGAGCATTACACCAAATTCCCCAGCACTGTTGGCCCGTTTCTGCTAGGGGGCACCGAGTTCAGCAAAACTCCCCCTTTAGAGTGCAACAGCTGCAGGTAAGCAGAGGCTCTCGGGAGGCCTCCTGCGCCCAGGGGACTCTTCGCTCCCAGGGCTGCCTCCCGTTGCTCTGTTCCCGCTCGACTGCAAAGCTCCTGACTGCTCCAAATGCAAAAGCAAACACTTACACGCAAGTGGGTTCCTCTTCTTGCACCAGGAATCTGCAAGTCCCATGGAAACAAAAGGTACTGTGGGCATCTGGACAGTTGTTGAAATGGGATCTCACTGCAGCTGCCACCGGGGGACCTAAGAGTCCAAAAGGATTGATTAGTTTTCACATCGGAATATCTTCAAAAAGGCATTCCCACCTGCTTCCTTGGGTCAGTTTCTTTAGACTATTTTCAGAACGTTTTATTAAAGTGTACTCTATGATAAACTCTGAGGTTTCTTATTACGCCCATTTTACAGGCAGGAAAATAAGACCATGTGAAACCCCAGCAAGGCGCCAAACCATGATCCACCTATCACAAAGAGGGACTTCAACCCAAGCACTCGATGAAAGTCCTCTCCTCTATGCCAAGAAGATCCCCATCTATTCTTAAAACACTGTTGTTGATGCTGCTGCTATTCTCACTCCATGATCTGCGGCCGGGAATAAACTACAGTCTGCTGCTTATAATGGATTCATATGTTCAAGTGTCAGCATAATACAAAACGAAGACTTAAATGTAAACCAGGAATCAAATCCTCATCCTCATCATCACAGGACCGCATTTTGGGCACCTGGCAACCTGTTCACGCTTACAGCCGGTTGCCAGATTGCTCCTCGCAATCATGGGGAAGTCAGTGGGGAATTGCAGGCTGTTGTTGCCGCCTGCCCAGTGGACTCCTCTCATCTCTGGCCACGGGCTGGAAGAATCGCCTGCCGTGCCGAGGGAGCAGACCCTGAACCCCGTTCCTGCATCTCCCGGAAGGAGGGCAGCTGATGCCCCTCGGAGGCAGCTCTTTCAGCCACCCCAAGAGGCAAGAGGACCAAGCAGAGTCCCAGCTCCCCAGCAGAGACGCCCTGCCTGGGAGAAGGGAAGGAGCCTCAGGCCAGCCATGAGCGTCTCTTCACTCATGGGCTGAAAATCCTTCATGGATTTTGATGGGGAGGATTTTCGGCTGCCCGGTAAGGAAGGGAGCCACGGGGCATCTCAGGGGGCTTGGGGAGACCGGTGCAGCCACGCATGGGCGTCTTTCCCTGCTTGGATTTCAGCAGGCGCGATTTTCAGCTTCCCAGGGTTTCACCCACCCTCCCAGAGGAAGCACCGTGGACTCCTTGCCTGGGGCTCTGTCTCTTAATGACATATATCATCCTTAACGACCACAATCAAGAGTGCCAGGATTGCAGCCGTTGAGTGAAGCAGTCATGCGGGCAGTCACGTGGCATCTCGCTTAACAACCAATTCACTCAACAATTGAAATTCTGGTTCAAGTTGTAGTTGTTAAGCAAGGACTCCTTGTACAGGGGAAATGTCATTATATTCCACCTCTTGGAAGGCATCGTGTGAATTAAAAGCCCAGAGGGTCTTCAGGGAGAAGGAAGACGCCCAGCAGGCACCACAGTCGAACCCCCCTTTTTATCTTGCCTGCCTTGAGATCCGGCTACGAGATGCTACCGTGAGGTTCAACTTCAGCATCCCAGGAGCAGGAACAGCTGCTGAGACCAGGAAGGAGCTTGGCCATATTTTTCTCAGGCCGGTGGGCTGAGAAAGAATGCACTGCGATCAAACCACATCCATTTGCAGGAAGGGGCTAATGGAGCGTGACATCAGTCCCAGCCTTGGAAACCATCTGTCTTGAAACTGCCTTCTGAATCACTTCCATCCTCAGCACTGCTTTCCGCATCAGATCTCCCGGCTGCCCTATCAGGAGCTGCCTTCCAACCTCCGGGCGCTGCCCGTGAGTCACGCACGCCGTTCCCTTGGCGGGCATTCCTTAACTCCTCATGAAACACTCCAGCAGGTGCAACCAGGTGTGTTATGCAATCACCCCAAAGTTGCACCAAGCTTCATGTTTCACGGGAAGAAACCTGCCCTACGTGGATTCTGAGAACTCCGGGGCCGCTGGTGGGTGGCTCTGCCTCCCTTTTTATTGTCCTTGACAACTGGGAGAGGCAAACCTCAGCCGAGCAGCCTTTGCCCAGCACATGTGCAGCCGCCAGAGCCTAATTCCTGAGTGCTCCAAGTTGCAGATCAGAGACATTTGCAGTCGGAAATTGCTCAGTGCTCGGTGGCGATAATTTCTGAAGCCTAAATTCTTGACTTCCGGATTCCAAGGGGGAGCGGCGTTAGATCTTTTCTGCCGGGAACAACAAAGGCTTCGCTGCGGCCCTTTAAAAGTGATCCCATCTGTCATTTTATTTGATTGATTGTGGTTGTCCCACTCCAAAGGACTCCCACTGCACAAGCCTTTATAGACCGCAGCCTGTTTCATCAGACACACCCAGAACACAACGTGGGGTTTGCGAGACCCACTTCAAGTCTCAAAAATCCAGAAATTCTCCTTTCTGTCCCGTTTTTGGCTCTCGCAAGCGAGGAACGGGAAACCCAACCGTTTCAAGCATTCTTTCTGTTCCAGAAACTAAGGCACACCAGCTAAATTAAACTTATAAAGTCCTCGACTTATGACCTCAATGGAGCCCAACATTTCTGCTGCTAAGCAAATCAGTTGTTAAGTGAGTTTTGCCCCGTTTTATGACTGTTTTGCCCCAGCTGCTAAGCCAACCACTACAGTTGCTAAGTGAATCACATGTTCATTAAGTGAATCCTGCTTTCTCCATTGATCTTACTTATCCGAAGCTGCCGGGGGGGGGGGGGCTGGATTTTCATCCCGTGACCCGCAACAGCTGTATGAGAAACGCTCGTCAGGTCACTTTTTTTCAGTGCCGTCGTAACTTTGAATTGTTGCGGACACCTGTAATGCACTCAGCCATGCCGGAGTTGGTCTGTCCTGCTACCAAACCCCAGACCCCCAGGATACATTTGTCACAGCCCTTCACCTTCCATCCATTTATCTAGTAGTTTATAGTAATTTAATAGTCTACCTCAGTGGTTCTCAACCTTCTCTTCCACCACGGACCCCCTTTAAGTAGCTTTTGTGGCCACGGACCCCCAGGGCTTAACTCAAGATTTAAATCGTAACATTTCTTCAAGCCTTCGCAGACCCCCTGTGATGACATCGCAGATCCCACAGGTTAAGAACCGCTGGTCTGCCCTACTGCTCTTCTTCTCCAGGGATACAAGACCAGGCGAAGGAATAGCACTACAGCAATAGCACTTAGACTTATATACCGCTTCACAGTGCTTTACAGCCCTCTCTAAGCGGTTTACAGAGTTAGCATATTGCCCCCAACAATCTGGGTCCTCATTTGACCCACCTCGGAAGGATGGAAGGCTGAGTCAACCTTGAGCCAGTGAGATTTGAACCGCCGAACTGCAGCTAGCAGTCAGCTGAAGTAGCCTGCAGTGCTGCACTCTAACCACTGCGCCACCTCGGCTCTTGATAATAACCCCCCCCCACACACACACTGGCGGCCGTGTCTTGGCTGCTCCCATTTTATATTGCAAAGGGTGAGGATTAGCCTCCCCTTCCTCGGGAATTGGGACAATATGTGCATGTGTGTGCGTGCATGCGTGTGCGTGTGTGTGTATGTGTTGGATTCCTACCGCTTAATTTTCATTCACATGAGAGGTTCCCTTATGCCTGTCCCCAGCCCCAAATGTTCCCCTGGCCCTCCCCAAAGAGCTTGCAAACTGTATCCTGCCTTGCCAATTAACCCCTCTGGAAATCTCCGTTCCATTTCAAAGCCTCCTCAAGTTCCTGTTCCCATTAAGGGAGAGCAGACCAGGCAGCAAAATTAATTGAAGCCATTTCCTGGACCCGGCTCAATGTCGCCTGGAAGAGATTAAACGGCTTTGAAACGGGCACATTTGAAAGTCAAAGTGCTTCCTTGCTCTGACTCTGGCGGAGAACCCAAAGGTGCCGAAAAGCCCAGGCAGCATAGCAACCATCAAAGGTGGAGGGAGGAGGTATTTTTCCACTCCAGAAACCTAATGGGAAGATGAAAGATTAGCCCAAGGATGGACGCGGGTTAATATTTATTTGTTTTTATTTATTTTTCACATTTTTGAACCACCCATCTCCTTCCAAGAGGGTCTTTTGGGGGAGGGGGTGTACAAGAAAACGTTAAAATATAAAAATAATATAAAGGTTAAAACTTTAGAATTTAGAAGGAGGCAAGGATGCTTAAACTGTTAAAAGGCGAAGGGAGGAGTCTCAGGGCATCCCCTGGCCCCACAGCTGCCGGATCCCCACGTGGGGCCACAGAGCCACTCAACTCTTTTGCGGAAGACCAGAAGGGGGGAGGGGGGAGAGAGAGAATATTCCATAGGACAGGGCTCATGGCAGAGAAGGCTCCCCCAGTCGGAGTTCTTTGACCGATGGGGTCTGCAACATGCCTTCCCTGCCTGACCCACCTGGGATGGGACAAATATGGTTCTGTAATATGGAGCTGCATTACAAGGAACGGCTTGTGGGAGCCCTTAAAAAAGAGCTTCCTAGCAATTTGGGGTAGAAAGGAAGAAAAAGGTTAAAAGACAGAGACCCGCGTCAATCTGCGGATGAAGCTTAGGCCACCTGGTGCTCTGGTACCAGTCAGTCTCTCTCTCTCTCTCTCTCTCTCTCTCTCTGAGCTCAACCCACCTCATAGGGTTGTGGTTGTTGTTGATGTTGTTGTGGGAAAATAAGAAAATAAGGTATTAGGTTTATAGGCATGTTTGGCCCTTATAATAGTAATAAAAGCAGGATAAAAAGCTAATAAACAATAAATACCGGTATATAAGGGAATAAATATATTGGCTATGCTCTGTTAACACAGTAAAGGAATAGCCATGAGAATAGTTCTGCAAAATACATTCATGCAGTTCATTTCCATGGCCTGACGTAAGTGAGAAGAAGCAGCCATTAGAAGAAACTTTTAGGCAGGATGAACAGTAGGAGAACTGAAACAAAGGGAAGATATAAGAACTGAAGAGAAGAGAGGTTCTAATCTAAACCATGGGCTGTTGGCCAGCAGGAATAAATCCAGTGTTGAAAAAACGACGTGCACATGGTCACACCCACAAAATCACGTGGCTGACTCCAGAATCACCTTTCCAGCCTCAGCAGCTTGTGCTGCACACAGGTGAGCTGGTTTTCCCTTCGCAGCCATCATTTTGCCAGGGAAGAAACGGACGGATGCGTTTGAGACAGCCAAGTTGGACAGCAGATGCTCTAGTTAGGAAAATGCACCCCTTTCGTTTGCCGATGGCGCTTTCCGCCTTGAGGAATTGGCATGGAAAATGGAGACAAACAGCCCCTTTGATGTGGAGGTTGCAGAGCCTCCTATATTTTTCCCCTTTGCATCCAAAGTCAAGCTTAGCTGCTAGAAAAGGGTTTTTATTCAACTGCCAGGAAGGAACTGCCCAACAGACGCAGGCTGCTTTTCAAGCTGGCGCTGCTGCGTAAATAACCGCGATGCATAAATTGACCCCTTGCAAGTCTCCAAGCCTCCTTCTCTTTGAACCTGGGCGAAGCATGAACACACACACACACACACACACACACCCTCCACGTACATCAAGACATCGCTGGGGTTTTGTTGTGCAGTCCCACCGTACCAAGTTGCCAATATTTCTGTAGCCCTGGCCAGAAAAGTGAAAAGCTGAGAGGTTGATGGCCTCCCTCTCCCTCCCTCAACTGCCTTTCAATTATATCCTTTCATAAAATCCCCCAAACCTCAGGGACCTCAGGCAGTGGAATGATTTCACACTTGTGGGCCTCTGTACGAGTCAGGCAAAACGGTTGCCAAAGAATAAGTGTGTGGGATCTAGAACCGTGCAAGACAGAGGAAGCCTCTGGAATGCGCATCACCGCCGGCATTTCTGCACAAGCTCCTTTCCCCCGTTTTTCTTCCTGTTTTAAGGTACTTGAAGGACTTTAATATATTCATGTATCTGAGAGTATCCCACAATAATGTCAACTCTGAAATCTCTGGCAGCTCTGACAATATTTTACTGCTGCTAAACCTCTCAAATGCCTATAGAAGTAGATAGAATATCCCAGCGTCGCTGACAATTCAAGGACTTCCTTCCTACACTTGTAGACATGGTGGGAGGGTGCACAAAGGCTCCATTTTGGCCCCGGCTTGCTCTCCAATTGTCTGTTTTTTATAGGATGTGCGTGTGTGTGTGTGTGTGTGTGTGTGTGTGTGTGTGTGTGTGTGTGTGTAAGAGAGAGGGGGGGGGGAATTTAAATGGAATCTCTTTTTGCTCTCTAATTGCCTGGGTTCCTGGCTTTTGCCCAGAGCAACACAGTCCCTCTTACTAGCATTGTTAGCTGCGAAGCAGAGACTCCCGTTTCCCCACCTGAATAGGTTTTGTTACCTTTTGTTACACATTGACTAATGCTCGGAATAGGTGACCCATTATTTGGGCTCATCGTTTGCTGGCCTTTCAGCCGTCTGACGCCCGGCCTTCCCTCCTGCCTTGCTGGGTTCTGCTCTGCTTCTCCTTATGCTGCTGGGGGGGGGGGGAGCCTGGGTGGGGGGGCTACCAAGCGGCAGCATCCCACATCTCGCACAAGAGCGTGGAAGTCAAGGGAAGAATGAAATAACAATTGCACTTCCTTACTACCCCTTGAAGTGCCCCGCCTGACTCGGCAGCTGCCGCACAGCCTTCCCTTCCCAAGGCTGCAAAGCATCTCCAGGACCGCTACTTGATGAGTAACAGAGATCTTCGCTTCAGCCGAAATTAGCAACTCCCCTTTGATCTACTGGCTTCTGGCACTCATCCTAACCCTGCCCAACAACACCACCAAGCAGCTCCAACGAAGGCTGGCCAATTCGGGTTCAGGAAGTTGAGCTTGGCTTGCAGGATCAAGAGAGCCAATCAAGCCTTTCCCATCTAGGGGTGTGTGTGTGTGTGTGTGTGTGTTTCCATGAGTTGCAGGACCCTGGAGTGTCGAAGTCGAAGAAGGCAAAGGGTGCGTGAGAGGACTATGGGGCAGGCAGGTGGTGTGGGGTTCTCCCACCCCAGAACTTGGGAGATGCCCGCAAGGCACCATTTGGGCAAATCCTGCAGTTCAACTGCAGAGTCTGATTTTCCTCTTTAGGAGAGGAAGGTGAGGAGGTCAGGGTGGGCCTGAGAAAGACTCTGCCCCAATTCTCCTTAGATGGATGGAGGACCACCAACCGCTGAGCCTCTCCCACTTGCAACACCTCAAACTGAAGAACCAGATGACCCGATACCTTCAATTCCCATAAACTCCAGGCCGTCTGGCCACTGGAAAGGGATTGTGGGTGCTGGAGTTTAAGGCACTACGTTACCTCCCACTGCACAACTGTATTGCCTACTTTGCTGATTGTTAAGTTGGGCTTAACAGGACAATTTGTGCTGCCAGATTTTTCCGTGACTGCAATCTAGTGACGGGAGACACAGCAGCCCAGAGAAGCTCCTGCCAATGAAGAGAGAGAAAAAGAGAGAGGGGGGTGGGTGGGGGGTGCTCAGCATATGGTTGCTACATGCACCAATACGATATTAGCTTAATGTTCTGTGAGGAACTTTATGAAAGTTGATGGCTACTTCCAAATGGGATTTTTTTCATCCTAAAGATTCCAGATGTAGAGGCCCAACATGGGGATAGCAGGAAAGATCCAAAGATCCTGATGGGAGACAGGAAGCTGCTTCCATCCTGTCTCTCATCAGCTGTGCCCTAAAGACAACTTTCACAGCCACCCAGAGAAGGGACACCATTGCTTCTTGGAATCAGCAGTCATCAACTGGAGAGGCCACTTCATAGCTTCACAGAATGACCAACTTGAAAGGGGCCATGGAGGACCCCAAGTCTCGTCCTCTCCCATAGGAACCCCAATTATCAGCCTTCCCAGAAAACGATTCCCTGACTTTGTTTGAACGCCTCCAGCAAAGAGGTTCCTTGGTCCCTGGATCCTACCACTCTTATTTGTCTACAACCAATTTTGTTGAATACATGATGTTCAATGACAATAAAGGCTATACTATACTACCGGTATACTAAAGGAATTGGAATATTCTTCCCTTGCCTTAGATCCACCATTCTCTGTCCTGCACTCTCCTTTCTGGATCCTTCGGCAGTCAACTTTTTCACCAGGCTAAACTTTCCCAGATCTTTCAAGCTCTCCTGCTCAGTCCCTTCTCTCTGACCATTTTCACTCCCCTTCTTTGCAACCAGCGCCAGTTTCTCTGAACCCTCCTTGAAATGTGAGGCCCAGAAGAACCCGGTCAATTATTTGAGTGAAAGAATAACAACTTCAGTACACCAAAAGCAAAACCATCAGCAGCAGAAATGTATTATCAAGTGTGTGAAGGGCGTGCCACGACGGAGGCAAACGTACAATTAAAACCAAGCTGAAAGAGAGGAATGCCACTTGTTCTTGGCCGCCACATAACTGACGGTCATTTTGCCTGGCAGAAAGGAGGGCCAGGAAAGAAGAGGGTGCTCCTTCCCCGAAGGTGTCCCCGGATGCTGCCTCCTTTGTTAGCAAAACGCTTCCAGAGAAACGGTGATGGAGCCAACACTGGCACCAAATGCTTCTCTCAGCAGCATCAACCGGAAGCTGCCAAACAAGATGCCACTGAAAGCTGCTGTGAGAAAAACCAACCACAGAGATGTCTGGAACCGCACCTGCATATTTTAGCAATTAGTAAGCGGTGCCCTCCAAAAGTATGTTGGAGAAACTGCTGGAGTTTGTTCCGCAGGGCTCAGGGAGATTAAGAAAGCACATTGCGCAAGAGTCTGGGGGTTAGTGAGGACGCAGAAGCCCTTTCCCCAAATGAAACACGGGAAAGCTTCACCTGAGCGTCAGGCAGGTTATGAAGGCAACACCTGGATCACTTGTTTTGCCCTCCCACTGACCCCCAAAAGAGGCAGCCGCCTCTATGCCTGCTTTAGCGTGGCTTTAGAGTGGGGTGCTGGCTGCACAACCCCAAGTGAAGTTCTCCGGGGCCCACTTCTGGCACTGCAGCATTTGAGACCCATGGACGTGGGGCACTCTGATGCATGTCCAGGAGTTCTCTGACGACTGCCGGACACACGTCCTGAAAGGCTGCAATCGAATGCTGAAATCGTGGGAGGGGGAGTTAAGCACGTGTGTCCAGCAGTTTTCTGGAAGCCCAGCGGGCGTGTGTTTAAAATGCCTGCCCCCCCTCACCTTCATATTTCATTGTTAATAGAGCAGCTTTTAAACTTAGGATGAAATTCTCTAATAAGACAAAGAGCCAGGGAGTTCGGCTTAACTTCCGAGCCCCAGATATTTCTGAAAGAAGAAATGTTATTTTCAGAAAGACGAGTTCCTCAAAACGAGAAATTCCTCTAGAGACAGCAAGAACTCAAGAAGAACCCCACATACTTGCTAAGAAATGAGCCAAAGCAGAAACGAAAGAGTACAAGTAGTTCTCCATTTATAACCACACAGTTAGTGACCACTCAAAGTTACAACGGGCCTGAAAAAAATGACTTACGCCTATTTTTCACACTTTCGACTGCAGCACAATTCCCAGGGTCACGTGTTCAAAATTCGGGGGCTTGGCAATTGGCATGTATTTATGACAGTTGCAATGTCCCAGGGTTACGTGGTCACCATTTGTAGCCTTTCCAGATGGCTTCTGACGAGCAAAGTCAACGGGGGAAGCCAGATTCACTTAATGGCTGCAGTGATTCATTTAACTGTGGCAAAAAGGTTGCAGAAAAGGGCAAAACTCAGTTAACAAAGGCCTTGCTTAGCCATAGAAATTTTGGACTCAATTGTGATAAGTCAAGGATTACCTATACATTAGTCCTCGGCTTATGGCAACATATACTAGTCCAACCCTGCTCAAGGCAGGAGTCCTTACACCCTCACGGTCAAATGCGTTGGGGGTGTTACTTGGAACCCTGACAGCTTGTCCAGTTTATTCTTGAAAACCTCCCGTGATGGATTGTCCGTGATGGAGCACCCACAATTCCGGGAGTCAAGCGGTCCCACTGATCAACTGTTCTCACTGTTACTTCTAGGTTGGATCTCTCTTTAACAAGCTTCCACTTCATTGTCCTGCCTTCAGCTGCTTTGGAAAATAGGCCAACCTTTTCTCTGTAACAGCCCCTCGGGTCCTGGAAGGCTGCTATCATGTCACCTCTTTCCTCTTTCCTTGACCAGACATACCTAGTTCCCTTAACCGCTCATTGTACAGTTTAGCATCCAGACCCCTAATCATCTTTGTTGCTCTTCTCTGCAGAGTTTTCAAGGTCTCGGTATCTTTTTTGTATTATGGTGACCAGAACTAGATGCAGCATTTCAAGTGTGGCCTTAGCAAGGCATTACCAAGCGGTACGATCACTTCACGTGATTTTGATGCTACCTGTCTGTTGATGCAGCTAGGATTGCACTGGCTTTTTTGGCAGCTGCAGCACTGAAGTGGTGATCCACCAGGACACCTAGATCCCTGTCACAGTTACTGCTGTTGAATGGACCAAACAATCCAGACCTTGGGAGCAGGAGGCGATTGTCTGGTCCAGATGGCCTGCTGAGAGAAAAGCTGAGTCCCCCCCCAAGAGGCTGATTCACAAACCACCCCACCCCACTGCAATCTAGGCTATGCAAACCAGTCAGAGGAAATCAGCTGGGCCCCCCAAGCACATGGGGTTACAGCCTTCCCCGTTTGCAAGTGGCCACAAGCCCAATGCAGCTGGGAGGCCTCTGGCTAGAGACGACCGATGTCCTCCATGTATCCAAGCCCCAGAGTGGCTGATGCTTAGCACACAGCCCCCCCCCCCCCCCCCCCCCCGACCGATGTCCTCCATGTATCCAAGCCCCAGAGTGGCTGATGCTTAGCACACAGCCCCCCCCCCCCCCCCGAAGAGAAGAGCAGTCGTTGGTGAAGTTTTAAGACCTTGGTATCTTGCGATGCAATAAACTCACCCCTCAAGGCTGATGTTGTGTTCTCTAAGGCTTGGCACACCGCCAACAAGACACCTACAAGAAGAAAAGATCCAGGTTAAAAACAATCAAGCAGCTAATTGGAAATACAAGTTGACTTTTAAATTTTGATTGTATGACATCACATTGTGGCAACATATTTTAAGAGCTGCTTTTTGGGTCTGCCGGACACAAGTAGAATTCTGGGAGTTGAAGTCCACACATCTTAAAATTGTCAAGTTTGAAATCCCTGTTCTAGAGCCAATCCCGTTGGCGGCTGTGAGCACACCCAGGCAGAATGCCTGTTTCTGCATCCACACGTAGCACAGGGCAATTCCACGGCAGCCACCCATTCTCTTCCTTTCAAATACTGGTGAGGGGGAAATTATATCGGCGTTCAGCACGTGAGCAAATCTGCTTGAAGTCCAAACAGCAGCTCTTGCTGTGACCTACTTTCCAAAGTAGCCTCGTATTTGCAAAACCAGTATAGTTATGTACGTATTATGCATACATTCCAACCATTTTTCTGGGTCCCATTTGCAGTAAGAAAACAGACTTGTAATTTCAGCTGGGGAATGAGCGGGACTTGAGGGGAGGGAGGGAGGGAGAGAAGAAAAAAGAGGAATGTGTGTGTCGAGAACTGCTATCGGTAGCTGCAAGCCACCCTCCGTGGCTACTTGCTATAGAACAGACATACGGTCCTTATGCACCACCTGACTCCCGGCTAGTGAGGCAACCCACTTTCCGCAGAACCAGAAGCTTTTGAAGTGGAGTTTTTCAGCCTTGCAACTTTAAGATGTGTGGGCTTCAACTCCCAGAATTCACAGCCAGCAGGCAGCTTTTAGTAGATTGCTGTTCTATTGCAATTTGGGGGTTAGATATTTATCAATATTTATACTTTGCTCTGAGGATCTAGTTGAAGTGCAGACATCTTAAAAGCTGCAGAAGATTGAGAAATGCCACTCGAAAGAATCGTAGAGGCCCAGAGTCTTAAGATCCCCCCCCCTTCCAGTCACACACCGAGGGCTTTCTTCTTAAAAAAACCCTATCACAATATTTGTTTTCCTGTCCACCGAAGTCAACAGCCTATAAACAGAACTGTCAGGGAAAATCCAAAATGTTGACATCCAAGCCCCAAGAGCAGTTTCAGGTAAGGTTCTTCTCCCCTGGAGGAAAAGTATTTATTCATCTGACCTTCTCAAACACGGTACTGTCCCTGGAGGAACTTTCCACATCAGGGGTATAGGTGGATCTATTTTCCTTCCCTCATTTATAAATGCTCCGACCAGACACCCAGAATTGGATCTTCAACAGAACACAAAAAACGTGGCCTCATCTGAGACCACTGAAGCAAAAACCTCTTCTTCCCAGGTAGGCTCTCCCTCCCTCCCTCGCTGCGGTCGGCTGGAACCCTGGACCGCCTGTGCATCGTGCAGTTGCCACAGATGGCTCCGAATGCAACCACTGAGAAACGCCTCCTGCAATCCCCCACACCTTGCAGAGGGAACTGAAAGGAGCCCCCAGTGCAAGTCCTCAAAGAGGCAAACCAGTTAAAAAGCGAAGAACCTTCCCACAATGGCTCCCCCTAAAATCAATAGGTGCAATGCAGCCTCCTAAGCTTGCCCAATTCATGTCCTGATGCATTCTCTACTCAGCCAAACTCCAATCCTCAAAAATTCAAACATTTTAAGAGATCCTGTCAATTACTGGATGAAACTTGACTAGCAATAGCCAGGCCTCAGCTTCTGCCATTTGATCAAGGGGCTTTCTCTTTTATGGAAGGCCTTGGCCTGCAGGTGGCCTCAGGGCCAGCCTGGCGCTGCCTTACACCAAACCCCCTCAGACAGGACCGCAAAACAGACACCGGTGTGAGAAGGAAGAGGTGCAACACATCCACCGTCCAAGCCGGCATATTCTGGTTTCCGTCTGGAGAGTAGAGCAGCCGTTTCCATGAGGGTGTGGGCAGGGCGCTCTGCCACAGGCTGGAAGAACTTAGCCAAGGCTGCAGGGTTCGGCTCCGGCTACGCTGCCCTGGTATAAAAAGGCTGTACTTTGACCCCCTCCCCTCCCTTAAATTCTATGCCAATGAGTCACAGTGAGATGGCAGGGAAGGGAGCAACACCCCGGGGCTGAAACCGTGACCTGCACAATCACGTTGTGTTTGTGGGCTTCTGGGAAGACGCAGAGGGAACCGAGGTGTGGGCTGCGCAGAGATTCATCCACCCCAGAGGGCTTTCAATCGACAGCAGTAGGGAGCACGCTGGCACCCCTGGGAGGAAGCGCCTCCATCAAACCACCCACCCACCGGAGGACGGGATTCCAAGTGAGGCCAGCAAAGCCCAACCATGGGAGAAGCAGAGCAGCAGGAAAGGAGGCATGGGGTGACCATGAAGATAGAAAAAGCACGTCCCGAAAAAGGCCGCCCTCCCTCGTTCCAGTGTGTCTGATCCAGGGGAGGTCTGCACCGGCTACTCCAAGGGGGCAGAAAGCGAAGCCAAGGGGAACCCACCTGTATCTCAGGCCATTGAAAGAAGAAACCCAGGCAGAGCAAATCATCAGCAGAAAGCAAATGACTCCAGTTTGCACATACTTTCTCCGGGGGGGGGGGCACACGGGGGGGATTAGGGTTAGGTTTGCATAAGGTGCATATCTGGGAAGAGCAGAGTCCACAGGTCCATAATGCTTCGCCTGCCAGAGTTATATGATGTGCTAGGGTCAGCTATAGGTACTTGGAATCCAAGGGTAGGAAGGGACTTGGAGGTCCTCTAGTCCACCCCCCCCTGCCCAGGGCAGGAACACCCCCCCCCAGGTAAGTGGCTGCCTGACTTTTCTTTGAAAACCTACAATGATGGAGCTTCAGCGAGACTCTCCGTCCTGCCCCCCCTCCCAAGCCAGGTCTCTGGATAAAATGTGGGCAGCACAGGAGCTCCTGGGGGGGGGGGAGCTCCCTCTGACTCAGCAGAAGCCTAATGAGTCAGCAGAGGGATCACCTGCTGGACTGGCTGGCTGAGTTTCCCTGCTTGGAGACTGCTGAGGGTCTGTCCTGGGAGGCCCCAGGAGCCCCCTCCCCATTCAGCAAAACGGCTAAAATGTCTCTTTCTAACCTGGCTTTAGCAACACCCCCCCCCACCCCCGGAGACCCCTGGAGGTAGACAGCTACATCTCATTCTGGTAACCGAGTCCTCCAATAATTTGGCCCCTGATAAAACAAGTTATAAAAAACGAAGTTCATTTCGATTTTTAAAAACAAGCCACATTTCTGATGGCCAGCTTCTTAATACTATACACGACCCCCAATCTCTGTTAGGTTTTCCAGGTTTAAAGGCTGCCTTTCCTTCTTCAGCCATGAAAGCCAAGACTGATTAGGCCTCAAAGAGGGCGGCCAGATCCACGGCAGAGAAGGGAGCCGTTGGAGGGTGAGGCCTCCAACCGTCACACTTCCGGAGCAAGAAAAGCAACCGGGGAAGATATGGAAACTCCTCCAACCTATGTCCAATATACAATCCCTCTGAGCAAGTGTCTCTGTGATAAGAGATGGTTATGCAACTGCATTATTTCTCACCTACCACCCTTAATCCTTAATCCCATGAAGGTTAAAAGGGGCCATGTGAGCCATTAAGCCCAAAATGCCCAATTCCCTCCTGAAGATCATCCATCGTGTTTAGCTTCAGAAACTCGCCCTCCTCTGCCCCCCACCGCTCTCCCCAAGGGCAAGGAGTTTTGATGAGGGGGCCACAGAACGTGGCCTGTTTTACAACAAGGAGGCCATCCAGGGATTGCTGGAATCCAGCAGTCTGGAGCAGAAGTGCTTTACCTTTACTGGGTAAAATTATTAAACACCGCTGACTGTGATCTAACACACCACACGATTTTCAGACTTTCTAATGGGTATAAGCAGCACATATGATGAACACTGATACATAAACCAAGACGTAGCCTCTCCTCTTGATATCAATGTCAGAAGATGCTCAGAGATGGAAAATGATGACTACACATTTCTAGATTTCTTGGGAAAAGGGTGTGCTGCTAACCCTTGTCCTGGACATTTGAGTTTTGTTCTTTTTATGCCTTACAACAGTTGCATAAGAAAGGACATCATGTTCCTCTTTTCCTTGAAAACTATGGAAGGAACTACACTTTTCTGACCGGGAGAGGAGCTGACAGTCATATCTGATATGCTTGCAACTAAAGATACAAAATGACGCAAAAAAATATTGGAAGAAAATTAAAAATTGGCTTGAGGAAATAACAGAACAAAAACTGGAATTAAAACCAGAATTATTTCTTTTGGGAATAATGGAAGAAAATGTGAAAAAGGAAATTTATTATATTACACAACAATAACGGCAGCGAGAATCATATTCTCACAGAATTGGAAAAAAGATAAGATCCCCTCAAGCGCTATGATTGTAATGTGATAGATGTAACCGTAAACTTAAATGGTTGTTAAATAATGTATATAATGTATATAAAGTAAATAAGAGTATAAAACTATGGGATAATAGGTAATAGTGTATATATCAAATAGAAAAAGATAATAAGTGTTTAGGTATACAACAATAGCCAAAATTAGGGAAATATGGAAATAAGAAAGAAATTACGATGGCATAAAGCTGTATTAATGGAATTATATTTTATATATATGTGATGTATATGTTTGTTTTATACGTTGTAATGTTTGTTTACTTGTTTTTTTTAATTGGAAATTTGCAATAAAAAATATTCTAAAAAAAAAAAAAAGATACAACAAAAATGATGTTGTATCTCAGGTTGTCATGATGGGCTTACTGTTTGGAGGTGTTCATAGAGATGTAAAATTTCCGGAAATTTTGAAGCTCGGAAAAAA
>QLTV01000995.1:742180-754479 GCA_003457575.1 Thermophis baileyi
CCCAACGGGTCCGGGGGGGGCGGGGCGGGGAGGCCATGCAGCCGGTTTGACGCGGTCTTGTTTCTCTCGGTCCCGCCCGCCCGGCGCTCAGCGAAGGGGCTCCGGTGCCCGGTGTGCCTGCTGGAATTCGAGGCGGAGGAGGCGGCGAGGCAGATGCCCTGCCAGCACCTCTTCCACGCCGGCTGCCTCCTTCCCTGGCTCGGAAAGGTGAGGCGCAGGCAGGCAGGGGGGAGGGAGGGGGGAGGCAGCCCACCCCCCCTTCCCCCCCCGGCAGGTGCTGAGCCCTCTCTCCTGCCCAGACCAATTCCTGCCCGCTCTGCCGCCACGAGCTGCCCACCGATGACCAGGAGTACGAGGAGTACAAGGAGGAGAAGGTGAGCCGGGAGGCAGAAGCCCTGCTTGGCCTGCTAGGGCGGGGGGTGCGGGGAGGCTTCCGCCCTCTCTCGCCCCCCCCCCTTTGCGTGGCTTCCCCTTCTAGTTCAGCCGGAAGCGGGCAGGCGGCCGCGGCTCCCGCCTTCTCTCTGCTGCAAGTGCCGGGACGGGGGCTGCGCTGGAGTCCGGGGTCCGCAGGACAACCGCCTCCATTTTACTCCTCAAGGTTCGGAGGCGGCAGCAGGTGCACCGACTGGCATATCTCCATGGCGCCATGTACACGTGACCCCCCCTCCCCCCCCACGGCCGCCTTGCTCATCTGGGCCACAGCAGGGATTCCCCCGCTTGCAAGGCGGACCGGCGGCTTCCGGGCACAAGAGAAGCAGCAGCGGCCGCAAGTGACGCTGCGCGTCGTCGTCGTCCCCCCCCCGGGCCTCCCCCCCAAACCTCCTCAATGCTTTTTCTAAGCAAGTCCTCAAATACGCAGAGCTCCGAGTGATTTTTGAAAAATAAAAATAGCGCGAGTCTTTGTTTTCAAGGCTGAGGTCGTTTGGCTGTTGGGGCAGAGATGAGGGGAACTGCCTCCCAAAATGGGCTGGGTGCAAAAAATAATAGCGTTCAATGCGTTTCTCTCCACCCTTTCCAGGGTTGAAATCTAAAAATTTTCCTGTGGGTGTGGCTTATTTTGTGGGTGTGGCTTCAGGTGGGCGTGGCTTGGTGGTCAGGTGACCGGGTGGGTGTGGCCAACTTGTAAAATGTGAAACTCACTTAACACTCTTAATTAGCAACCAACATTTTGGGCTCAATTGTGGTCCTAAGTTTCCTTTCCCTTTCCCTTCCTTGCCGCTGCCCCTCTCACCTTCCTGGCTTCACCTCCGGGACCTTTGCGGGCCGGGCAGTGTCCGCCGGCCTCAGACTCTGGGGCTGGCGGGGGCCTTGGTGGGGCAGGGAGACAGTGGCGCTGCCTGGAGAGCTGTCGCGGCTGCAGGCCTTGGTGGTCCAGGAGCCCGCCCCCCTCCCAGCATGCTTGGGAGCCCTGTGGTGTTTCCCCAGTGACAGCATTGGGGCGTTAGCGCGGGAGCAGCGAGGAGTTCACGGCAGGCGGCAGTTCGTCTTCGTGCGCAGAGAGCAGGTGAGGGGAGGGCAGGGGCTCCCCCACCCCCGGCACCCCTCCGCGCAACCTGCTGTTGCCGAGCGGTCTCGTTCACGCCGCCTGCTTCGCTCGTGGGGCGGATGGGCTGGAACTTCAGTGCTTCTTTGCAGTGCAGCAAAGAAGCGTGGTTGAGCGGGGCCAGGGCAGCGCAACCTATTGTGCCTTCTCTTGCCCCACTCTCCATCCGAGGGCCGCGCATTCCTCCGCCAATCCTCCATACAAACCGCCGCCCCGTTTCTACAAAGGCAGAGCCCTGCAGGGCGATCCAAAGAGGGGAGGGGGATGCTGTAGAAAAGGCCGCCTTCCACCGTGCCTCTGCGCCTCTCGCTCCGCTTCTTCACCGGCGGAAAGCAGCACCGCGGGCCGAGTTCCCTTCTTTGCAGTGCAGCAAAGAAGCGTGGTTGAGCGGGGCCAGGGCAGCGCAACCTATTGTGCCTTCTCTTGCCCCACTCTCCATCCGAGGGCCGCGCATTCCTCCGCCAATCCTCCATACAAACCGCCGCCCCGTTTCTACAAAGGCAGAGCCCTGCAGGGCGATCCAAAGAGGGGAGGGGGAGGCTGTAGAAAAGGCCGCTTTCCACCTGTGCCTCCGCGCCTCTCGCTCTGCTTCTTCACTGGCAGGAAGTGCCGCCGCGGGCTGAATTCCCAGAGTGGTGCTGGTGGCCGGCTGGGCTGATGCGCAAAGAGAGCAGGCAGGTGGCCGGGTGGGAGGCCAGTGGGCTGCTTCAGAGCCCCAAGCACCGTGGAGCTGGCACGGGAGGCACACGGGCCCGGGTGGAAGGCGGCCTTTTCTGCAGCATCCCCCTCCCCTGTGGATCGCCCTGCAGGGGGGGCTCTGCCTTTGCAGAAACGGGGCGGCCGCATGTGCAGCAGCTGCGGGACATCCGCTTGCCCTTCCTGAGCACCACCGCCCTCTCAGTGTCTGCGTTTCCACCAAGGGCCGTCCCCCCGCCCACCCACTGGCCTGGCTGGACGCCGACCTCAGAAGGCAAGTGGTCATGGGGGACGACCGGGAAGGCCATATGGAAGGCCACCAAGCATGGCAGGGCTGCGGGGAAGGGAGTAGGCTGCTACCTCCCTTCCCTGTCGCCCCGACATGCTTTCCTGCCTTCTGTTGTGGCTTGCCCAAGTCCCGCGCAGCTGCTCATGGATCCGGAAGACCAAGAACTGACCATGGGGTGGAAAGAGCAGTCTGTATCTCCGGCACCTGAGTCCGAGACTGAGGAGGACGCAGGGCCAGAGGACGATACTCAATCAGGGCCTTCTGCACCTCCCCAGCAGGAGTTCAGTGACTCCAGTGAAGAGGAGGAGCCTCTGATTGATGCTAGGGCACGCAGGGCAGCTAGCCGGCAAGAGTGGCTTTGTAGAAGGAGGTCTACTCACAGGTAAACCTGCAGGCAGAGGGGCCACGCCCTAAGCCTATATAAGGTTGACTCACAAAGGGCAATCTTGCTGAACAACAGATGTCTTTTACCTGGCTTCTGATTATTCTGTCAGTGATATCAGTTGGACGAACTCCAGTCCGGGCTCTCGGCCAATTCCAGCAAGTGAGGAATTTAAGGATTTAATGATCTGTTTGTGTTTTTTTGTATTTGAAATCCCGGCCAAAGTGTTCTGTGATTTGCAACAAGCACTTTGGGAGAAACCCTGAAATTAACTTATCACTAAGCATTTATTAGTGATAAAGCCTTCTTTATTTTGGACAACATTGTGTGTGTGTCGTTTCCTGGGGGCTTGTCGCGCTGGGTCACAACACCTTCCACGTGGCCTTCCACTTGCCTGCCTCCGCAAGCTGGCTATGGGGACACCGGGAAGGCTGCGTGGAAGGCAGGAAAGCATGTTGGGGCTGCGGGCCACGGGGAATGGAGTAGGAAGGCAGGCTGGGATGGTGGGGGCGGGGCAGGGGCAGCTAGGTAGGCCGCGACTTCGCAGGCTTACCTGGCAGGCAGATCAGGGGCGCAGCGCTTCAGGCAGGCAAGCTGCAGAGCAGAGACTGGGCAGGGCAGAGCGAGCGAGCGGCGACTGGTTTGGGGGGCGTGGCCAGCCAGCTGTCGCTACTGGCTCGGCGAACCACCGGCGCCTGCCGCTACCGGTCCGAACCGGGAGTATTTCACCCCTGACCCTTTCCCACTTCTTATCCTTATGTCACATCCAGCCATATTAATTCTCAGAACTGGCTGCAGGCTAGAAATTAGGCTGCTTCTCCCTGAAAGCTGTGCCAGCTGAGCCGTCACATGGGGAGAGAGAAGGTAAGCTGCCAAGGAGAAAAACCTTGTGAAGGGCCATCTATCTAGAACAGAGGTCTTCCAACTTGGCAACTTTAAGACTTGTGGATTTCAACTCCCAGAATTCTCCAGCCAGCGTTTGGGGACCCCTGATCTAGAAGATACATAATAAACATAAAAACAAAATGTTAAAATACATCGTACTCTACAAAATACATAGGACAACCTATGCAATTCCCAGGATCAGGAAGCTGCCTTTTCCCAAGATCTGCCTGTTAATTAAACTGCATTGCAGAGATGTTGATTTGGCTGCTACTTAATTAACCCGACATCTGGGTTAATTAAGGACAGTGGGTAGGATTCTTCAAGTCCCCTCCTGAGGACGAGTTTATCTTGACCTGGCCTGCTGATCTGGAGATGCCCGACACAAGCACCGTGGTCCAGAGAGCAGCAAGCTGTAGCACTTTTACCAAGCTTACAGACCATCTGATATCAGCAACACTGGTTTCTCTTCTAACTCTGCAGAACAAGGAATGATTCTGTCGCACAACTCTGAATCCAATATGGGCAGCAGGAGGAATTTCGCCGTTAATCTAGGGCACCAAGATGGGGCATTTTTCTGGGCAAAAAGTATGAGTGGGTTATCATGTCTGTGCACTGCCCAGATGTTGAGCCAACTTTTGGTGTGGGCAACATCTGCATTCAAGAAGAGTCCTGGAGACAAACATCACTTGACTTTGCTGCTCTGGCGTTTTGTGGCAAGGGAAATCCTCCCTTCCCCCCCTCCACAACACAGAAACACCTTTATACACCACACAGCAGTCTTCCTCTGATAGCTGTTTTTATATATATATATATTTATATAGGTAAAGATACAAAAAAGTTCTACAAAATATCAAACCACTTTACCCAGGGCTGAAGAAATGAACTCTGTATGATGTTGGGGGTGTGTGTGAAAATGGTGGAGGTACTCTCTTTCCCATACTTTTATTTTCTTAACAAGAGGAGGGGTGCATTTCCACCAGCACAGGGGACATCCCAAAATAAACTTGCTTCTGCACTTAAGCAACTCTTGCCTCGAAAGAAGACGGGGTGGCAGTGAGGCACAATTTTTGCCGGAGGAACCTGGGTTCTTGGGTACCCCAACAGACCCACGCAAGAGCAGATTTTTGGCTTGGAGGCACTCCCTGAAGGGCGGCAAGAGGTCTAGCAGAGAAAGCGCTTCAAGGTGTCCTTACGCAAAGGCTGGGCAAAGAGATCCTTGGAACTTCTCTGAATATTTGGAAAACGAACAATTTCTCAGAAGGGCTAGGCAGCAATATATTCTTTAAAAAAACAATCCTGGTATAAAAATTGCCAGAAGAAAAGACAGCCTGCCAGAGCAGCGGAGGAGGTGGGGTGAACCTACCCTCTCCCCCACCACCCTCATATCATGGCAATGCTCTCCGGGTGGCAGTTCAGGTGGGTGGAGGTGCTGCTGTTGCCTGGCGACTTGCAGCCTCGGCCACTGGAGTGCTGCAGGGCGGCCACCAGGGTCTCGTTGGAGATGGCACCAAACTCGTAGCTGAAGGTTCCATAGAAAATGAGAATGTCGATAACGAAGACCCACTCGCAGATGGCAGCCAGGTGCTGCAGGAGGAAGCTCTCGTGGATAAAGAAGATGCCACCTGTAGCGGAGTCAAGGGAAGGTCAGGGAAGGAGATGGCCTTGCCCGGGGGATGCCAGGTGCCCGAGCAAGGAAGCCGAGGGTGGCGCCGATCCCAGGGACTGGATCTGGGCAGGACACAGTTCAGAGGTGGGTTTCAGCAGGTTCTGACCAGTTCTGGAGAACCGGTACCGGAAATTTTGAGTAGTACGGAGAACCGGTAAATACCACCTCTGACTAGCCCCGCCCCCATCTGTTCTCTGCCTCCCGAGTCCCAGCTGATCGGGAGGAAATGGGGATTTTGCAGTATCCTTCCCCAGCCACGCCCACAGAACCGGTAGTAAAAAAAAAATTGAATCCCACCACTGACACAGTTCTTCTGCATGGGGGAGATGGGACAAGGGGGCTCTTGGCCACAGGGCCCTCTCAGCCTCTCCCCAGCCAGCAGGTTGCCAGAAAAGGATACTGAGGACCAGAGAGATGAAGGCCATGGTGGAGAGGAAAACGCGTAGATGGGCCATCCAGAAGTCCAGGGCAGAAACAGCCGTGTGATAGGAGAGGAAGCACTGGAGGCAGACGAAAAGCAGGCCAGCTGGGAAGGCAACGCCAGCTCCGATGTAGTGAAGAGATTTGGCATAATCCACCTGGAGGCAGTGGGAAGCCCAAATTGTGCCTCTGCGAGCCAGCTTTGCCTCTGCAGCCCATTGGGCAACTCAGACGAGGGCTGAAGTGGGGGCTTCGTGCCCAGGATGAGTCTGGCTCCAATGAAGCCACTGAGGCAAAAAGCAGCCGTTGCCTCTCGGGGAACACGAACATCTTGCAACATCAGCACGAGCAACGCAGCAATAGGTCGAACGGCTAACCCAACTGACGCCTCCACTCCACCCTGGCAACGCCGAATGGCCTGGCTAAAGAGGAGTTGATTGCCATCTCCAAGCCGAAAGCGTTCCCTGCTCAAGCTTTTGTTGAAGAATGGGAACTAATCTGCCATGTGCCAGGAAGCAAAAGCAGCTCATAGCAACCCTAACCTTGGAGACAAATCTTCTCTCAACCAACCTGAAAATTTCCAACCACCACCAGGCCAGCCGCGTTGGTGCAACCGGTGACAAGGGCCGCTGTGTTCACCCCGGAGGCCTGTCTTTGCTCCAGGAGCTGCCCGTAGCGCAGGAAGCAGATGATGGCCACTGGGAGGGGGAGAGAGAGAGAGAGAGGCGCGTCAAACCCAGCATGCAAAGCAGCAGAACAAGCGCTGGGCTCTCCGGGGGAACGACCCTCCTAAGGACAAAGGCCCACAGGGACATGCACAACATGGCAGTCAAAACCAAGCCCGCCATCATAAGCCTTAACACGTTGCATGAAGCTAGCTGGCTGACTTATCAGGACAAACTGAAACTTGGCATGTTGTCAAAACCAGGCCATGCAAAAAACAACACTGCAGGTTTTATGATTGTGAATTCCAATGAGCACAACATTCCAGTGAAAAGATAAATGGGGCGGGGGACTTAGAGAAGGATGTGGATGCACAAAGGGGGTGTTTGAACTATAAGTTGCCAGCAACATGTATAGGAAATAGAAGGTGGGCATAATCCAGGAACAATGCTAGCAAATCATGCCATTTGGAGACCTTCCGACAGACTAAAGAACGAGGAGAACCTGAGCTATTAGAGAGACTTTAAAAACAATAGAAAGGGTATTTGGGAGCCGTGTCGGTTACAAAAGTCACAGACTTGAGCTTGGAGAACAGGTTCAATCAGCGGGTAGCAGAAACCGAGCAGAGCTTCTCAATTTCTACCTTCCCTTGGTCTTCTCCCCAAAGGGGACTGGTGTCCAAACAGACCTAAGAGATGGATCAGGAAGGAGGGACGACAGGAGTCTTCACAAAGCTTGTGGGCATCATTTCAGAGCCCCAGAAGACTGGGAAAGAGCAGGTGTTCCTATCTTTACAAAGGAGGGGGGAGAGCGGCCCTTGGCAACTGGGGGCCATGCTGCTTGATGGAATTCTGCTTGGCAGAATTCTGGAACCGGTACGGAACTGGTTTGTAAGCTATGCCAACTCAACTCGGTCTTCTCTGACAGATCAGTTTAGCTGACTATGTAACCACCACTTCAGTACATAAAGCCTCCCATCCAAAAGGTTAAGGTTAGGGTTAGGGTTAACTAGAGGGTCAGCTATACTGGACCTTATTCTTACTAACAGAGATGAAATGATAGAAGGGGTTGAAGTTTCAGGAACGTTGGGGGAGAGTGACCATGTCATACTGGAATTCAATATAATGCAGGCACAAGCAATAGAACAAAATCAAACCAATGTCTCTGACTTTAAAACAGCATATTTAACAGAATAACAGAGTTGGAAGGGACCTTGTAGGTCATCTAGTCCAACCCCCCGCCCAAGCAGGAGACCCTACACCATTTCTGACAGATGGCAATCCAGTCTCTTCTTGAAAGCTTCCAGTGATGAAGCTCCCACAACTTCCGAAGGCAACTTCTGTTCCATGGGTTGATTGCTCTCACTGTCAGGAAATTTCTCCTTATTTCCAGGTTGAATCTCTCCTTATTCAGTTTCCATCCATTATTCCTTTGTCTGGCCTTCGGGTGCCTTGGAAAATAGCTTGACCCCTTCCTCTCTGTGGAAGCCCCTCAAATATTGGAAGGCTGCTATCCTGTCTCCCCTGGTCCTTCTCTTCACTAGACTAGCCATGCCCAGTTCCTGCAACCGTTCATCGTATGTTTTACTCTCCAGTCCCCTCATCATCCTGGTTGCTCTTCTCTGCACTCTTTCTAGAGTCTCAACCTTTTTTCTCAGTAGGTGTCAAAAGAATCTGAGTATCTTGATCAATCAAAACTTGGACATGAGCCAGCAGTGTGACACAGGGCAAAAAGAGCAAAGGCAATTGTAGGCTGCATCAATAGACATAATGTCAAGCTTGAGAGAAGTTATTGTAATACAAATCCAGAGTATTGTGTCCAATTCTGGGCAGTGCATTTTGGCAAAGACTTTGAGGAAACAGTGGGTTCCCGGAGGACAGCCGCAAAGGAGGAGGTACTTGGAAAGCTTACCTGATGAAGAGAAGATACCTGCTGTTCCCTCACCCTGCTTCCTGCACAGCCTGACCCTGCTGACCTTCAGGAAGCCACCAGTATGCTAAGATGATTGAATGAACGGCGTAATTTTTGTTCTGGAAAGTCTTGCTGCCTGGGATCAGCAGTTGCTCACTGAGTGGCAAGTGGGCAGTGGCCATCCTGCCACCGGCTTCTTCACTCACTAATGAAACTGGGAAAAGAGGGAAATGAATACTTACCCAAGAAAGCTCCAATGTTCCCAATAAGGCTGAAGAGACAACTTTCAGGAGGGTAAGTGCCACATTTACTAAAGGGAAGGAAAAGAGCATTAGCACAAGATGGAAAACCAGCACCTCGCCCTACACACTTGCTTTGAAACCGCCCAATTTGGGAACTGCCTGGCACCGTTTCATGAGGCCACATCTAGAGCAGCAGATGCAGCCGCCGGCTCATCCTCCACGAGCTTCTTTCCATCTCACCTGATCAAAGGGACATCTTCCAAGGTGCAGCAGCTTTTGGGGTAGCCCTGCTTGGTAGAATCAGCAGAACAAGACTCGTTGTACGACCTGCAGCCATTTGGATAGATTAAGTGGCATTCTGAGGTGCTCCAGGAAAGAGAGCGCCCGTGCCCTCCTTTCTCCCACTGCCCTCCTGCTTTCCAGCACAACTCACCAGTTCTCAACAGGGCACACATGGTGGTTCATGACTGCCATGGCATAGCTAGAAGCAGCAAAATGGAACAGAATAGATGGTAAGACAGCAATAATTGGGTAAGCCTGAAAACAGGCACTGTAGTTCCCTAATGTTTATGGAAGTCTGTATTAGTCTCTCTCTCTTGGCTTTCCAACTGATTTCTCAAGGTTCTCAACCAATCAAAGCAACAATATCAAATCAGTTGGACTAACCCCTTTAATTCCCCCAGTATATCTTTAAATTCCACCGAAATGGCAGAGAATGCAGCTTTCCGGCAGAGGCCTCCTTGGGGGAAGGAAATCCCAAGGGGTTCACATCACCAGGCCCACAACGTGTTTAGAAGAAACCACTTTCACTTCCCAAGTGCCAGTTTAGCGAGACTGAAGGTTACAGAAAATGCCCACGATTAGGGCACGTCTCTCATTCACCTGCAACTGTCCATCTAGGCACTGTTCACTGGTCTTTCCCTATAGGCCTTCCAATCCCTGGCCCACTAAGGATATATAGGCAAGATCCAGTACAGCCCATTATCTAGAGACTGGAAACCTCTATCCCTGAAAAACAAGCCAAAGGAAATTTCCAGGAAACCACAAGACCTTATAGAAATTTCAGTCTCAACTGAGTTGGGCCAGGGAAATCGGCCCAGCTGGAACGAACACTGGAGCCACCACCATGCTTTCCAAGCAGCCTCCAGACGACCACATACGGACGTGACCTTTGCCTGACACCCCACAGCCAACTTGTGGTTGCTTAAGTTTGCCAGATTAGTCCTTTGAGCATGTAGGTTAACAATAAAAAGTTCCACATTCAGGTTCTGCCCAAGATGTCCACTAAAGACTTTGGGCTTGGTCCATTTGAAAATTGGGTCCAGAGGAAATGCTTTAAAAAACCTGTTGCTGTAATCACCACAAAGTTCTCCACTGGGCTTGCATCATTTGGTTTCATCAATTCTGCATTTTGTCTCCCAAATGTAGAGCTGTGGAGCACCCCAAAGCCATGAAGGTCTTCTTGATGGCAAACCAACACCAAAGCTTTGCACTGTTTTGTTCTCCCTAGGGGCTTAGGCCATGCTTTCCATATCATTCAATTACATCAATGCAAACATTTTGGACCAGCTTAGAAATAACTGATGCCAAATAAATAGAAAAGGGAGTTATTGTCTGTCTCACCTTGCTGATCTTGGCTGACCTACTGTAGAAAACTAGGCAGTTAGTCCTAGGGAGTCCTTTCAAGCGGTTGGCTAGACAGGATGTGCAAGACAGAAATGCAAACCATTTACTGGATGGATTGCAACTTTAGACCCCCAAAGTTGAGCCTTGTTTTTTTTGAAATATAAGTTATTTCTCGCCATTTGTATTTTGGCAACTGGTGTAATAAGAGCCTCAAGGTTAGGGTTCCTGACATCCTGTGTAAATGTTTAGTAGTGACTTAAAACAAACAACAAAAAACCCCACAAGGATGCATTTACAATGTTTTTCCCCACAGACGAATTAGTGTAAAACTACAAATTTCAGATATGATTGCAATTAATTTACAAAGAGCCACAAGAACTTTATGCTCCAGAAAATCTTTTTTGTGTTCAAATTTCACATACATATCTTTTTAAAACTATTTCTTCACTAAAAAATCAGTAACAATATTTAAAAGGGCTTTAACCCTCTTGCAGGGCTGGGCCAGCCCAAGCAACTGTTGTACTCACATACCCTCAAGAGCATCAGAGTAAATGTGGCCCTGATGTGGACAGGCGAGCCACATTAGGCAACCTGGCACTGAAAGGTGGCCCACAGAAAGCGTGGGACTCCCAAGGGAAGCTCTGGCTAAGCCAGGCCCTGTGGAGGAAGTAGCCACAAACGGCCCCTTCCAGAGGAGACATGGACATGAGCTACGCTGATGTGGCTTTGGTCTCTTTATGGCCTCCAGCACGTTCAGTACCAACTCATTCAAAAGGCAGAGAACCACACAACCACCATGTTCCTTGGTGATTGCAGGTCATGATTTGGCAACACATTTGCTAAGTCACCTTTTGGGAAAGAATTCTGCCAGCAGCTGCTCAAGAGAACTGCTGATACAACCCTGCAGCTCAGGGAATAGCAGAGGAACCTGATGCTTCTCTGCAGGAGGAAACAAAGCATGCCAGAGGCTCCACCCCTCGTGCGTGACCCAGCCCAGCCGCAATTCACAACAGCTCTTACACAATCCATATTCCAGTGATTGAGAAGGTAGAGAGGCTGATAGGGAGGATGATCCACGCAGTCATTAGTGAGTGCAGAAGGGAGACCCTTAAGAGGGGGAGGGGGGAAGAGAGGAGAAGGGATGGGAGGGGCGGGATGGGAGGGGGGGGGGACCCAGCTATAGCCCAAGGCCTCCAGCTGGAACCATCCAAAGGCACCTCCTAGAAGAGAAGCAGGAGAAAAAGATGGGTCAGTCAGTGTCAGCCCTTCCAGGAAACGGGACTAGATGAATTCTACTGGCCTCACTTCAAGAATGCCACCAAAGGCCTTTCAGGTTTTGCCCCAAGTCCCAGCAGAAGCCCCTCAGGCCAAGGTCTACGGAGCTTCTCCGTCCTCCAGGTCATGGTTGTCCCAAAGGTGGTTTTTCAAGAGGCAACGGAACTTTCTGGGTTTTCTCTGAAGACGTTTCCCTTCTCCTCCAAGAAGTTTCTTCAGCTTCCCCACCATCCAGTCAGAGCTGAAGAAGCTTCTTGCAGGAGAAGCGAAACGTCTTCAGAGAAAACACAATGGAGGTGATGGATTAAGGGATTAGATCTGGTGGACAGAGTGCCCCAAGAACTATGGACAGAGGTTCCTAACATTGGACAGGAGGCAGTCACCAAACCCACCCCAAAGGGGGAAAAACGCAAAGAGTGTCCGAGGAGGCCTTACAAATAGCGGAGGGAGGGAGGGAGGGAGGGAGGCAGGCGGAAGCCAAGGGAGAAAGGGGAAAAAGACCCCCAGCTGAACGCAGGTTTCCAGAGAAGCCAGGAGAGAGGAGGCGGCCTTCTTAAATGAACGATGCAAAGCACAGAGAGGAGCGGGCCGGCTCCCTCTTCCCGCGCACCTGCCCACCGCGGCGCTCCACCCTGCCGGCCCCGAAAAGGGGAAGGAGGACCCGGCCCCGGCTAGCCCGAGCCTTCCCGGCCGGCCCCGTC
>QLTV01000995.1:761204-773573 GCA_003457575.1 Thermophis baileyi
GCCTGGCGGAGCGGTGGGCTGGGCGCGGGTGAAGCGGGAGCCCGCCGAGGAGGTCGCCATCAAGCAGGAGCCCGACGAGCCGGAGGAGGAAGAGGAGGAGGACGGCAGCGACGCGGAGCCCACAGGTTGCGACCACGGAGAGGGGCCGGTTTAGGGCGCGATTCTCCTGGCGCTGAGGTCGCGCGAGACCCCGCGCTTTCTGGAGGGGCCTTTGAGGCGGCTGAGGCGGGCGATCCCGTCCTGGTAGCAAGCAGGGAATCCGCGGCGGTGATTTCCTGCAAGGAAAAAGTTCGTCCTACCGGGGAGATGGCGGCATAAATATTTAATAAGTGAAAACAAACAATTCATTCCACTATAAGGACATTAGATTCCAGCAACTTCCTATCTTACGTGTTTCTTTCCGTCTTCATACTAAATGTTTCTGATTTATTTCCCTTTTTCAGTAAAGTATGGTCGATTTGATCCAGAAGATCGCCGGAGCAGGCATTGTCCCTACCTGGACACCATAAACAAGTCAGTGTCAAAATGAAATTGTATTTTGGGTGGGGGGGGGGAAATCAGTGAATGAATAATTGTACAAAACAATGAGTCAATGCAGAGACTGAACAAACACGTCAGGAATCTGTTCGTAGGATGGCCAGTTGGTGTCCCATCCGAAGCCTCCTTTGGCAAAAGGATCCCCTAGCAAACGGTTCCAGTGAAGGCCTGTGAAGCGCCTGACCAACGATCAACAACAACACTCCTGGGTCCCTCCCCCCCCCATGGCTTGGCCCATCCCTGACTATCCCTTTTCTGTGGCAGAGATTCCTCAGAAAATGAGGGAAACATCTTTGGTCCTGCCCCCGCCCCACCGCCCAGTATCTGCGGTTAGTTACCTGTGGTTCTCCCTCCTTTCTCCCTTCCTCCTCCCTGGCCTGTCACCCCAGCACTGGTGAAAGGGCTCTCTGCTAGAGAGTGGAGCCTAAAAACTCCTGAGCCCCCTGAGTGGTACGCCCACCCTGAGACGTTCTGCCTTCATCCAGGAAGGTCTCTGCTTCTGGGTTGACATCAGAGGCTGAGCGCTTTATTTCCACCTTCCCAGATTTCACAGAATCAAATGTTTGTGTAAATGGAAACAACTTTTTTCTCTTTAAGAATATGTTTCTTGTGAACAAAGGCCCCTTATGCAGAAACAAATTAAAGAATCTAAAGTAGGCAAGAGTCCTAGAGAGTGACACAAGTTTATAGAATACCAGGATTATATATAGAACATCATACTTAACATTATTTCCAGTTTTTATTTTAAGAAAAGAAGTCCTTGGGAGAAAAATCTCTAGTTTTCGTCTCACAGCTTTAAACCTTTCCTCCTAGGTCTTTAGCAGAAAAACAGTGTTTTACTACATGAAATACTAAGATGAGACAGGAAAGGTCATCCCTAATTTAAAAATAGCGGACCCGCCACCATGAGGTGGTGGTAGGGACGGTATTTTGTTCCTCTACATCTACTATCAGGTCCTTGAGTTTCCCTGTAATGCATTATTTGCATATCCTAAATTCACTAGCATGGTATTGATAGTTGTGTGTTGTTAAGAATCCCATTTTGTGCCACTGCAGGAGCGTCCTGGATTTTGACTTTGAGAAGCTGTGTTCAATCTCACTCTCACATATCAATGTCTATGCTTGTTTGGTGTGTGGGAAATATTTCCAGGGTAAGCCTGTTTCAGTCCCTTCTTTTTTTTTTTTTACAGTTGGCATAGGAACACGCATGTGGTTCTTGATCAGCCTAGTAGAAAAATTTTGTGCATAATACCTGGGGTGTGTGTGTTTTGCCTCACCTTGATGAGCTTAATATCGAGCAGCTGATCTCTGACATAATAGGCATGAATGAGAGATCAGCACTTGAAATGCAGCCTCTCCCATCCTTTTTCATAAGGGCTGACAGATCAGAATATTGTGGGTACAATCAGCAGCCTTGGCCGGATGACACTAACAATTGATTCCCCCCAAAGACATGACTCCCTCCCTCCCTCCCTCCCTCCCTCCCTTCCTGCTTGTGGTACACACAATAGGCATTTCTTGCTCATGGGGTTGCTCTGCCTCCTGTCTTCTCCACAGGTCGTGGCTTGAAGTCCCATGCTTACATTCACAGTGTCCAGTTCAGTCATCATGTGTTCCTCAACCTTCACACCTTGAAGTTTTATTGCCTGCCGGACAACTATGAGATCATTGACTCTTCTCTTGAGGATATAACTGTAGGTGGCTTTCTGGTGAAGGGTGGAGGGGAGAGGTGGGAATACCCACCTTAGCTCAACTCATAATATTTAAAATGTCCCTTCTCAGACTTTCACCCCACCATCTATTGCTGCAGAAGTGCAGCAGAGGGGAGGTTCTTAACCACTCTCCAAACCTAGAGTTCATGTCCAGGATTGCAATGCTGCATTTCTACATTGTAAACTCTTCAGACTTACTTACCCTCTGAGGAGAGCCAAACTGGGATGAGCTGAGTGATCTCTTGGTGTGGCCTGGGCTGAGGCTTCCAGGAGGCCGTCTCCTCTCTTGCTTCTTCTCTCCCGTTTTCCAGTATGTACTGAAGCCAACCTTCGCCAAGCAGCACATCACCAATTTGGACAGGCAGGCCAAACTCTCCCGTGCCTATGATGGCACCACGTACCTGCCGGGCATCGTGGGATTGAACAACATCAAAGCCAACGACTATGCCAATGCAGTTCTCCAGGTACTGTGCCGTCTTTGAAATGAAGCAGAGTAGGAAAATCCACTGCAGCCCCCCCCCCAATATAATACAATAATACAGCACAATACAATGCAATACGGTAGGCCTCGTTTAGCGACTGCCTCGTTTAGTGACCATTCACAGTTAAGGTGGTGATGAAAAAGTAACTTTATGACCAGTCCTCACATTTATGACCTGACTGAAAAACAAAGGGAAGCTGAAGGAAGATCATAAACACTTAGAAACCACTTTGCTTAACCGAATAATAGAGTTGCAAGGCACCTTGGAGGTCTTCTAGTCCAACCGCCAGCTCAAGCAGGAGACCTTATACCATTTCAGACAAATGGCTGTCCAGTCTCTTCTTAAAAACATCATCGTGTGTTTTGCCACTGATTGTACTTATTTATTTGTTAAATTTATTTGCCGCCTGTCTCCCTGTGGGGCTACTCTAGACAGCTTATGAGAATAAAAAGGAAAGTGAAAGAAGTGTAAAGAGAACAAAAGTAAAATAATAGAACCATTAAAAAAACGATAAAGGAACACAACACACATATATCAATATGTTAACAAAAGATGGACGGGTGGAGAGCAGAGCTGGGGGTGGGTGGAGGTGGGGGCCACCATCAAGCCAGCAATCACCCCCAGCCTGGAACTCCCCCATTGAGTGCCCAGGCTTCATTATTGTTTTGTATTTGTGTGCGTCGTGTAGGCGTTGTCAAATGTCCCGCCCCTGCGGAATTACTTTCTGGAGGAAGAGAACTACAAAAATATTAAGCGTCCTCCAGGGGATATCATGTTTCTGCTGGTTCAGAGGTTTGGAGAGCTGATGAGGAAGCTGTGGAACCCCCGGAACTTCAAAGCTCACGTCTCTCCCCATGAGATGCTGCAAGCTGTGGTTCTGTGCAGTAAGAAGAACTTCCAGATCACCAAGCAGGGTAAGAGACTGGAGGAGTTCTGATGCTGAAAAGAATAGCCTGGAAATATCTGTGATGATTTCTCAGTGGAACCGTGAACTCGGCCATCTGGTCATAGCGAGCACATAACCATGATGCATCTGAATCTGGAGTATTCACCATTTGGATATCTAGATACATGAAGGGCAGCAAAGGGCTACTGAGGCCGTCAGTAAGGGGGAGGGGAACAATACTCCTCCACGCATGATCCCCTTTTGAAAAGCTTTAAACCTGGTATGGTCCCCTTCGGGAGGCGGTGGCGGTTCTGCTTTAATCATGGAGCCTAGAGTGAGGTTATAGTGATGCTCAGGTGAACCCTTCCTTTCATGGCCTCTGCCCTTCTCTCACTTTGTAGGTGATGGAGTTGACTTTCTTTCCTGGTTCCTGAATGCCTTGCACTCTGCTCTTGGGGGCACAAAGAAGAAGAAAAAGAGTAAGTGAAAGGTGTTGATGCCTCTGATAAGTTATGTAACCTTTTGTAAGACTACGTAAAGCTTCAGGGTTTTGAATGAAGCCTTCCTCAAAGCAGCTTCCTGAAGTAATCATGGTCCTCTTAACCAAATGAAGTGATCCTCTCAGAGGATCTGCCTTCAGCTAGGTTGAAAGAAGCTTTCCGATGCAGGGATGATCAAGGAATCCTACAGAATGACTGCCTTAGTGCATTAGAGCTTTCCGGGGGTGCTGCCTTGGCCACCCCTCCAAGGCCGAGGGGGAAGAACTCTTAGCTGATGCTTCTTGAGGCAGAAGAACCATAGCATTGTCCATTACCAGCCCTTGCTGGCCAGAAGTCTCAGCCAGCCCATCCTGGGAGAGACGAGCCAGTATTGCCCTCCACCTGCTTCTCTCCATTTCACAATTCAGCACAAAATCCCTCAGGACCCCTCGCTTTGCAGTCGTTCTTCTCTTTTCCTCCCGTCGAGCTCCCCAGGCAGACTTTCTCTGCCCATTTAATTGAGAAGTGCATATGAACTCATCTATCCCCTTGCATTGATCATATGTTATATCTATATCTATATATCTATATCTATATCTATCTATATCTATCTATCTATCTATCTATCTATCTATCTATCTATCTATCTATCTATAAAAGTTTTTAATTTTTTTAATTTTTTACAAACATATCGATGTGTCAACAGTGTGGCACCTGAGTGTCTTACATTTTAGTACAAATAAAATAATATTCATATTTACTACAGTTGACAATCTTATATAGTTCTAGTAATAGTACACATATTTTTGTTTAATTATAATCTTTCAATAATCTTTGATTATTCAATATTTCAATTTGTTGTTATTATGCCAATCACCTTTTTCTATTCTAAATGTCACTCCTTTTACTACAAATAAAATATTGATAATCATATTTGTTACATTTAACAAACTCATATAGTTCTAATAATAATACACATATTTGTGTTAAATTATAATCTTCCATTGTTTAATTATTCCATATTTCAGTATGTTATATTTATACCAATCATCATATTATTCAAACATATTCAATACTACCATCATTGAAATTCTAAGTTTGCTTCTTGTTATTACTTCACCTTGTTATGTAAAAATGTGTATTCCATTAATCCCCCTCTCTCTAACTCCCATCCCTATTTTAACTTTTAGTTATACTACTATTGTATTTTTAAAATGTTCCCTTTCTATCCATCGTCTTTTGCCCGCATTAAAGCTTTATTTGTTCATTTCTTAGCTTGCCTCCCATATTTCTTTCTTGGATCTTTATCTCTATCTGCTGCCACTTCTTGGCCAATCATCTTAAACATTTCTCCCTTCTCTACCCTATTCCATTGTCTAATTTTCAGATGATCTATTCTTGCCCCTATCTCTCTTCCAAAAAAGTCTTCCTGCAACTCCAGTTCCTCTTTTACTTCCCTTAAGATACTCTCCCCTCGGCTTATTTCATCTATCATTATTATTTTTATTTCCTTCTTTTCATTCCTTTTTATTTGTTGGTTTGTCTGTTCTATTTTTCAGCTGCTCTTTCAGTTGGCTCTTCCTCTTCCTGGGCATGCTGGTCTCTCCTTGTCCTTTGTGTCATATTTTCCAGCTCTTCATCTATGCTCTGCATTTTATTCCTAATCTCCTCGCAGCTTCTTATCAAGGTGTCCTTAATAGTCTGGGTTATCAACGCGATTTCTTCTGAAATTCCACTCATTTCTTTTTTTTATTTATTTTGTTTCTTTTTTGTTCAATAATCCAAAAACTGTATATTCAAACCTATAGCCACTTCTCAAAAAATTCAAAGTCCAATATCCAAGAGTCTTTATATCCCAAAGTTAATCAACCTGTTCTTCTGGGTAATCCGAAAATAGAACCTTCATAAATCCCTCTGCAAATTCAATCTTGTGTTAAAACCTTCAGGGGTCGTTTTAATAATAATGTTCCTTGTTTTCACGTTTAGATCTCCAATAGCCAAGTATTTCCAAGATTTTGGGAATGTGATGTACCTTTCTTTTGACAGCAGGTGGTACTCTCAAATCAAATTTCAATATTAACCATTTTTATCCAATTTTAATGATAATATTCCAAAATATAAAGATGATGTTAGCTTTTTGCATAAATAGTTCCAGAATTTTAAAATGCCTATCCAAAACAACGCCTGTTCAATTTGAAAATCCAATTTTCTGTATTTTTGACAATTTTTCTGCTTTCTTCCCTTTGATTTTTTTCCCTTCCGTTTTAAAGTTTTACTCAAGGTGTTAAGTTGCAGCTACTTTAGAAATAATTATGAGTCTCTCTTTTCCTGGATATTCTTTTGGGGTTAAGCTTTAAATAAAGAGAATTCTTCTTACCCAGTTCCGCTGTTCACCAATTCCGCTCCAGCACAATTCTTAGATGTTAAGCTGTCCCGGCTTTGTGGCAGCCATCTTAGGTTGCCTCTTCTCCTCGCCGTGGCATAGAGGGGAAAAAAAGCCCCGGGGTTCAGCAGGAGAGTTGCGATCTCTCCTGTGACCTCACAGGGCGCCCCTCCTTAGCTTCGCCGCCCCTACAAGGCGGCTTTGGCTCCTTTCGGAGCCCACAAACAGGGAGAAGCCAGCATAGAGAGCTCCGTTCCCTGCGACTGGTAGCGCCGCGACGTCACTGCTGGTCTTCATATGTTAATTATATTGATTAGTAATTTGAAAAGTCAGTCTCTGGCCCTTTGAACCTTTTCATACCCTGGATGGGGTTATTGTGAGAATTGCGTCTTTCTAATTCGCCCTGCCTGAGCCTCGTCTAGGACCCAACTGGTGGACCCAGGGCAAAGCCGCCTTTGGGGAGGTTTTGGCAACCGGGAAACACGATCTATTTCTCTCTGTTTGTTCACATAGACTGTTACAAATAGATGTCTTTGCACTTTAAAAAAAAAAATCTGTAGTCAATGTAGAAAATGTTGGAAATCTGTTGATTAAAAACGTGGAATATAGGACTGTGAAAAAGTTGTATTCTCTTCTGTTCTCTCCCCTCTGGTCTGCAGCCATTGTAACCGATGTCTTTCAAGGCTCCATGCGGATATTCACCAAGAAATTACCACACCCTGATCTGGTGAGTTGGGGGCCTAGTTGCATTTTTTGCCCGAAAAAGAAGAGAGCACAGGGGAAGAACACCTGAAGTGAAAAAGATGAATGCTTACCTTTGCTAGGATAGTTAAATGAGAACCTCAGCTATCCATAGGCACGTTGGAAGTTGAATCCTACACTTGGGCACTTGACCACTAAAAGGCCCTTTGGCCGGTCCAGCCACCCCACCCCATCACTTCAGGTGTCTCTGGGGCAGGCCCGGATTTCCTCATCCTTTGCTTATTCTGCTCATAATGTTGCTCTGTTTCAGCCTGCAGAAGAAAAGGAGCAGTTGCTCCAGAACGATGAGTATCAAGAAAAAATGGTGGAGTCCACTTTCATGTACCTGACCCTGGATCTCCCCACCGCCCCCCTCTACAAGGATGAGAAGGAACAGCTCATAATCCCACAAGTTCCGCTTTTCAACATATTGGCCAAGTTTAATGGAATCATGGAAAAGGTAACTCCTCTGCTTTGCCATCTATTGGGCACGTTACGGGCTCCAAAAGCCCCAACTAGGACCGAGCACCTGTTTTGGCAGGCAGCGCCAGCGGTCTCGGCTGGCTTAGTTCTACAAACGCAAACCTTCCATGGAGTGAATGTCGCCCGTTTTCTTGATTGGGTGGGAAGGGAAGGGCCTCATCATCCCCAGGGAGCAGCCTTTTCCACGCAAGCAGGGAGACCAAGGATTCTTCATCCAAAGGGCTGAAGTCCCTTTGCTCCTCCTGGGAGGGAAAGAGAGCAGATGAGCAGGGGGCCAGGGTCCTCCTGGCTGCTCCGACTCCTGTGCACCGCCTGCCTCCATTGCTGCATGTGGCTCCCATCTAGATCTGTCCTAAACAGGGTATGGATTGACCGAAGGGGGCTTCTGGGCACTGGTGAGGGCAGCACTAAAGGTACCCTGGCCTGTGCCCCTCCCCTGCCCCCTGTTAATATTACACGGCTGAGTTCATATGTTCCTGGGATACAAGACCATCATTGGCTGTATTTAAAAGGGTCATGAGCTGGAGAGGTAGGAGCTGTTGCTTATTGTTGGCAGCTAGCCCCTGATGCTTGCTGGGCATAAACAAACTAAGGAAAATAGTCGTACTTCAACCAAAGATGTCTTGGCTTCCCTGGGAAAGTGGGAAAAAATCCTTTTGCCCTTCAGGAATACAAGACCTACAAAGAGAACTTCCTGAAGCGCTTCCAGCTCACCAAGCTGCCTCCTTACCTTATTTTCTGCATCAAGAGGTTCACCAAGAACAACTTCTTTGTGGAAAAGAATCCCACCATTGTCAACTTCCCCATCACGTAC
This sequence comes from Thermophis baileyi, assembly GCA_003457575.1. Taxonomy (NCBI): domain Eukaryota; kingdom Metazoa; phylum Chordata; class Lepidosauria; order Squamata; family Dipsadidae; genus Thermophis; species Thermophis baileyi. The sequence continues at coordinate 769,722 of QLTV01000995.1, forward strand.
GTACGGCCCTTCTCCAGAAGAAACGGCGCTGCCTTGGCAAATGCCGGAGGCCGATGTTGGGATTTGAAAGGCCCGGTGGGTGGGAGACTCGGAGCCACGCAGATCAGTCCTTAGAGGAACCGTCCATCGGGTGTTCCCGGTCGAGCCGATGGTTGAAAGGGGCAGGATAAGGGCCAGCAGGGGGCCTCTTCCTTTGTAGGGACCTTTGGAAAGGAGGCCAGTGAGCAGGGCTACGTTGACCCCCGTCTGCCTCTAGGAATTTCAGAGAGGAAACGGAATTTTCCCCCCTGGGTTTTAGGCCTGCATTTTGTTGTAGCGGTGAGAAATCACAGACACCAAAGATGATGGAAGGCTCAGTGGCAGAGACATCCATGTTGCCTTAGCGTCAACATGTCAGAAGCGTTCTGCCCCCTGAAGCCAGTTCCATTTCTCTGGAGGGCCGCAAGAGAAGAGAATCCTTTCTCCGTGAGCCTTTGCAGGTGGTGAGAGATCCAGCCCTCAGAGCCTTAATGGCGACTTTCCTGCTGTAGGAACGTAGATCTCCGGGAATACCTCTCCGAGGAAGTGCAGGCGGTGCACAAGGACACCATCTATGACCTCATCGCAAACATCGTGCATGATGGGAAACCTACTGAAGGGGCCTACCGGATCCATGTGTTGCATCACGTGAGTTTTTGGCTTCCCCTAAGGCAGGGGTCGGCAACCTTAAACCCTCAAAGAGCCACAAAGGTCCTAACCGGAAGCCCCCCGTTCAATTCTGGAGCCGACCAGAAGTCCGGTTTCCAGTGCAGTGTCCTTTTTCCTCTACCTGTCCTAACCAAAAGCCCTATCAATTGTGGAGCCGACCGGAAAACCCGCCCCTTGCCATAGAGTCTCCTCCTGGCACCCCATGCTCCCCCCCCCAACCGGAAGCTCCTCTCAAATTTGTGGCGCCGACCAGTGACGGAGCCGCAGCAGAGGGATGAAAGAGCCACATGCGGCTCCAGAGCCGCGGGTTGCTGACCCCTGCCCTAAGGATTGCCCTGCCAGCCTTCAGCCCTGGGCGCTGAGTCGCCCCGGGGCCTCCCTCTTGTTCTTGGGCGATGACCTCTGACTTGGACGGGACTCTTGCAGGGCACAGGCAAGTGGTATGAGCTGCAGGACTTGCAGGTGACCGATATTCTCCCCCAGATGATCACGCTGTCTGAGGCTTACATCCAGGTGAGTGCTTGGTCTTCCTTCTGCTGCCCACCGAAAACCACAGGGCTAGGAGCGGGCACTCCCTTCCTAATACGAGTTGACTTTATTTCAATAGATCTGGAAAAGGAGAGATAGCCAAGAAGAGAGCCACCAACAAGGAACGTGAAGGAGGAGGTGTGTGCGGAAGAGGCCTGGCTGGAGGCTGGAACGTTGCTGCAAAGACCGGTGGCTGCCTGGAGAAGCCTCTCCTTGCCTTCCGTTTTCTTTCTGCATCTGGAGCTCCTTGCTGGCACTTGGGTCCTGATGCAAGCCCAGCAAGCGGCTGGTCTGGGTACCAGAAATACAGCCTTGTTTCATCCTCCATTGGGAGACGGTCTTGCAGAGAGACGGGCGCTTCTGCTCCTCTCTGTGCATTAAACATGCGTGCTGTCTCCTCCCCCCCCCCCGACCCTGCTGTTTTCCTGCTGCTCTTCCCTCCCTGCCCCCAGGGAAGGCGGGACTCAGACAAGGCATCCCATCCACTGAGGGTTTGTGTTAGACACGCTCATGTTGCTTAGAGGCTGCTTTTGGTTATACGGGAACAAGCGCTCAATGGGAACAAATTCTTTGAAGATACGCGGAAACGAAAAACAAAATCTAAACAGCAACACAATGGAGTAGTTTGGACCATCTAAAAGGAGCTTCTTCACGGGGGGGAGGGGGAGGGAGGCCTCCTGGGGATGCTCCAATTGTAAAAGGTGACCCCTCGCCTACCAGGAAAATAATACACTCCAATTGGAAGACCCACCCTGGTTGCTTGTTATTCTCTTGGCACAATTTAGGGGGATTGTGTTAATGTTTCCTCTCCTGAATGATTACCTGAAGGACTGTGTAACTCGAGGATGCCTGAACAGTGAGGTCAGTGGGGGGATCATACAAAGATGCCAGCATGTCTAAAGTTGATTTGACCAGCCCTTGGGACAAAGAGATGGCTATAAATCAAATAAATGATGTTTAATCTCTCTCTCCTGCTTTCTCAGGAAATGGGTGGGAGATGAGCAGATACAGAGTTCCAGCCTTACATTGGCACGTCTCTGAGGGAGAAATTCATATTTTTATTAGTAATAAATGAGGGCTCTGCTGTTCTTGCTTAGTTTCCAAGGTTCAGTAATCCCTTTTTCTTGAAAATCTGATCGATGAGACCGTTCCTTGGTTGTGTGCTTGGATGTTCAGGGCTTGACTGAACGAAGGCAGAACTTGTCTTGCTGCAGCTGTGCAATCCTAGAAAATGACACGGCTCCTTTAAGGAGTCAGAGGGGGCTTGGCTCATATCACTGCATGCTCCAAATTGATTCCAAGCCACTGCATGGCCAAACCCTTGACTTCCCTCCCCAAAATATTTCTATATTTCTAATGGTAGCTTGGTGGAATTCTCAGTGGTGTCTCATTAGGGTAAAAAAGCCTCAAACATTCTCGTGTGATAAAAGTAAGGTATAGACCAGTGGTTCCCAAACTTTTTCAGTCCACCGCCCCCTTGGTGCTACAAACTCATCCTCAGTGCCCCCCACCCCCACCCCTTCAGGTGGGCGTGGCTTGGTCAGGTGACCGGGTAGGTGTGGCCAACTTGTAAATGTGAAACTCACTTAACAACGCTCTTGCTTAGCAACCAAAATTTTGGGTTCAATTGTGGTCATAAGTCTTTCTTTTTCTTTCTTTCTTTCCTTTCTTTCTGTCTGTCTTCCTTCCTACCATCTTTCTTTCTGTCTGTCTGTCTGTCTGCCTTCCTTCCTACCATCGTTCTTTCTGTCTTCCTTCCTACCATCTTTCTTTCCTTCTGTCTGTCTTCCTAACATCTTTCTTTCTTTCACGGCGGGAGAAGGAAGAAAGTGCTCTGGCTGGCACTTGGCTTACCTTCCTGGCGAGGCTCGGAGACCGCCCGGCATGCCCATCTGCCGGCTCTCACTTTCTGCCTGCCCCACCAAGGCCCCTGCCAGCCCGGAGACCACGCTTCCGGACGGAACATGACGGGATGCGACACTGCCGGGAGCGCGGTTGCCGCCGCCCCTCTCGCCTTCCCGGCTTCGGCTCCGGGACCTTTGCGGGCCGGGAAGCATCAGGGTGCGCACCTATGGAGCTCCGCCGGCCTCAGGGCTGGCGGGGACCTTGGCGGGGCAGGCAGAAAGTGAAGAGCCGGCAGATGGGCGTGCCGGGCGGTCTCCAAGCCTCGCCAGGAAGGTAAGCCTAGCGCCGACTGGGCCCACACGCTCCTGCCCGCCCCTCGCTCCGGCTGTCTCCTGGGAAGTTTGCTGGAAGTGGCGGCAGGCAGAGCTGGGCAGGGCGGAGCCGCCCGTGCAGCAGCGCCCGGCGAAGAAGGCTAGGCGGGGAGGCACGGCCGATTGTCTCGTCCCGTGGGGCGGATGGGCTGGAAGAAGCGCGGTTGAGCGGGGCCGGGGCAGCGCAGCCTATTGTGCCTTCTCTTGCCCCGCTCTTCATCCCGGAGGGTTAAGGCATGGGGGACCGCCAGGAAGGCTGCATAGAAGGCCGCCAAGCATGGCAGGGCTGCTGGGAAGGGAGTAGGCTGCAACCCCCCTTCCCCGACATGCTTTCCTGCCTTCCACGTGGCCTTCTGCTTGCCTGCCTTTGCAAGCTGGCCATGGGGACACCAGGAAGAAACAGAGGAAGGGAGGAAAGAAT
>QLTV01000995.1:773816-785496 GCA_003457575.1 Thermophis baileyi
CTCTGCCGGCCGCAGGCTGTCGCTACCGGTATGGCGAACCACCTGCCGTCCCCCTTGCCCCTCTTAGCGCCCCCCTTGCCTCGTAGCGCCCCCCTAAGTCATCCCACCGCCCCCCAGGGGGTGGTACCGCCCCCTTTGGGAACCACTGGTCTAGACTGTCTTCAACCCCAGGTTTTCTCTTGCACTCGATCACATCTCCCTATAAATGCACGCAGCTTGCACAAGGAAAACACTTCATCAGTGTGATCTGGAGGTTAATTTTAATAGTTGAGATTATTATTTTCTTCCTCCGCAGTCAAGGTGAGAGAAGCAGGGCTGTCCTGCCTTAAGCCGGACCCTCCTCGCTCGGTTACAACCATACGTGATCCTGGCAGTGCTGTGTAGCCTAGAGGAGGATGGGGGAGAGAGAAATCAGATCCTGGCCCCAACCAAGGGGTCCTTGTTAGCCCCTGGGACATTCTGGGATGAGGCTCCTAGCACCTAAATCCATTTGAAATCCATCCTTTGGGGTTCACGCTGGTTCCCAATTGTGTCCTCATTGAATTGCTGGGACTGAAATAGCCCTGGAGTGGCCGGCTTTGGGGGATGCCGGAGGAGAAAGGCCCAGTCCTCACCTTGCATTGCTTGGCTGCACTCAAGCTGGAGCACCAGTAAGTGGGTCCCTGGGCACAAGGAGTGGCGCTCGGCAAAAGCTGCTCAGCTCTGCAGGCACCCAGTTCCTGCGGAGGGACAAGAGGAAACGGAGACCCCGTTTGGATGACCTCTGGATAGGAGGACCACCTCTTCTTCCCTCATCACAAGAGGAAGGGGGAATAGTCTGACTTCACTGGCCACCCCTTCTGGGTTTTGCAAGTCTCTCTCTGTTACCCAGGTGCCTTAAAGCTATCTGTCCACACTACCCCTGTCTCCTTGAAGTGACCCATTGGCAGGCAGCAGCTCTCTGCAAGTGGGTCGGCTCGGATTCATTAACCCGGAGAAGCAGAAAAGAGCAGCAGCAGCAGCCCTCAGATTAAATGCCTGCTTCTTTTAAAACCTGGAAGGACAGGTCCCCCCTCTTGCAATGCTTGCAAGATCCCTTTTGGCCAGAACAGACGAGCCTTAATCCCTTTTCAAGCTTGGCTTGAATCCCAAAGAGATCTTTCCAAATGTCTTTTGCATCTGCGCCCTTTTCCTCCGTCTTTGCTCCCCCAGTCCAGAATATATGGCTTGGGTTGTAAACCCCTGTCCAGGTGTCTTCCCGGGGCGCGTGCCCTGTGTTTTGGCTCCAATTGCTTTGCCTCTTAGGATTGGTTGGAATGGCACAGCTCAGTTGGCTCCCCCCCTCTTCCTACCTGGCAGGTAGTTTGGGAGTCCCACGGCTTCATTAACAGTGCGGACAGCTTTGGCTGGTGCTGGTAGATGAAGTGGTTGCACTGCAAAAGAAGAGTTGGGGGTGGAGAGACCGAAATGCATCTTCTGGGCCATTGGCGGTCACATCCCCAAACCCACAACCTGAGCAGAGGGAGCGCAGGTGAAAGGGATGAGGGCCAAGGCCAAAGGGTGGACCTCTCTGGATGATCTGAATGATCGCCCTGAATTTTTAAGAACTTTTCCAAAGCACTGGAAGCTCTTGCCATTGCGGAAGGGATTAAGGAGCTGTGAAAGAAACGTCTCTGAAATGACCCGACGGACCACAGGTTGTCTAGTTCAGGGGGGTCAAACTCGATTTCATTGAGGGCCGCATCAGGGTTGTGTTTGACCTCGAGGGGTGGGTGGGTGGGCGTGGCCAGCTCAGCGTCACTCGTGTCGGGGGAGGGCACCTGTGGTGGCCCAGGCGGGGCTGGGGGGGATCCGTTGTCTCAGTGGAGGGAGGCGAGACCAGGGAGAGCGCCAAACCCTTGTCCGCCAGAGGAGCCTTGCCCTCTGCTGGTGGCCAAGCGCCAAGGCAGGACTTCCCCTTGCTTCCTTCTCCTTTCTCCTTCCCTCCCCTCTTTCCTTCCTTTTCTTTCTCCTTCTTCTTTCCCTTTCTCCTTCCTTCCCCTCTTCCCTTCTTTTTCTTTCCCTCTTCCTTCTCCTTTCTCCTTCCCTCCCCTCTTCCCTTCTTTTTCTTTCCCTCTTCCTCTTTCCCTTTCTCCTTCCTTCCCCTCTTTCCTTCCTTTTCTTTCCCTCTTCCTTCTCCTTTCTCCTTCCTTCCCCTCTTTCCTTCCTTTTCTTTCCCTTTTCTTTCTGCTTTCTCCTTCCTTCCCATCTTCCCTTCCTTTTCTTTCTCTTTCCTCTTTCCCTTTCTCCTTGCCTGTCCCTTCTTGGATGCTCAAATGCAAAAGGGGAAACGTTTCTGGTTTGGTTTGCTTTTAGTTTGTTTTGCTAGCCCTCTGCCAGTGAAAACGGAGCCCGGGGGGGGGGTTGTTTCTGAAAATATTTTTTGAAAAAGACGCAGCTATCACTAAAGATGGAGGTTCTGGTTTTTATGCAGACCTAGTGACCGACACCAGAATATTAGTGGCTTGGGGACACCTTGCCTTGCTATAAGCGAAGTCCCATGTGCTATTCAATGTCCCATCATGTCTGCCTGTGTCACACTTAGAAAACAAGGTTAACTCTGCACTCCCGGGGAAGATGGCCTGCTAAGCTTAAGAGCACAGCCGCATCCCTGCCCCGGGAGCCTCACCTGAGGCCAGGAGGCAAAGGAAGGGCTACAGGCTGTGGACAAGGCTGCCTCCACTGCCCTCCTGGTGCGATTTGCCCTTAGAGATGCTGTCACTTGGCCGCTGATCGTAAGACACATCTGACATCCCTCGGCTGTGGCTGGCAACAGGCTCTCTGCAGAGAAGCACAAAGAGATGCTGAAATTAGGGGGGAGGGAGGGGGTGGCGGTGCCCCCAGAGAAAGCCCTTTCAGCCTCCGCTTCCCTGGAGGGGCATCAACTGCAGCAGCAAGTCCCCTCTTCTCAAAACTCTCTCCTGCATGAGAGTTTTTCCACAGGCATTGAAGGCAAGCAGTATTTCTTTTTTGAAATACTTCAGAGAAGATTTCATGGGAATGGATCCCAAAGAACGTCAGGGTGATCTAGCCACGGCCTCCTAGCATTATTTTCATCTTGATATTGAGGACTGGCTCTTCTGGAGACCAGTGAATCTTTCTCGTGGCATTAAAATATTGGCAGGCATCTCCCTTTTGAACAGCTTTGCCTTGCTGGAGGACCCAGTGTGTGTCCCCCTCTCCTCCCGCCCCGTGTTTGGCCACAGCCGCCTCTGCACTGGGCTTGGCATATTCTACCCCCCACATGCCCATTGCTGGCTGGATTGTCTGGTTGGGCATTACCTGGCCTGGGAAAAAAAGAGGAAAAGAGAGAGCCTCCTGAGCTCCTTTGTACCTGGACCACAGTTTTCCTCGGAGGCACACATGAGCATCATTCCACATATCAGGCGTGGCCCCAGCTTGCTCACAATTGTGTCCACAATGATCACCGTGTATTTCTCCATCAGACACTGGCACATGCCAGCAACAACCGCTGGCAGAATGTAGCAGAGTTTGGACATGGCTTTGCCAATAGCAGCCTGGGGAAAGATGGGATATGTGAGCAGGGAGGTCAACACGCCTGCCGCTTGCTTCAATTAGTCCCTTTCCAGGGATGCTTTCCCTGCCGCTGGCTGCGCAATGGGACCACTCACAGCGGCCAGGGGGGCGAGGCCGATCGCTCAAGGGCGCAGCCGCTAACATGGCAGACCCGATGATGCCGTACCTTGGGGACGACAGACTCAGCCTTGCCAATAAACGTCCTGCACAACCAGCAGAGAGGGAGGGGGATGGGCAGCAGCTCCCGGGGGGACTCCTGGCAAAAGAAGAGCCGGTCACTCTCACGCCACGCGGAGCCTGACCTTGACAGCTGCCCAGGCGTTTTCCAGCAGCAGCAGCAGCAGCAGCAGCAGCAGCAATAGCAAAACCCATCCCTCCCCAGTTCCTCACCACAGGGACCCCATGGTGGAACCGGATCCTCCCCTCCTGCCTGCTCTTTCTTCACTCACCTGTGGTGATCCACTGTGCCTCTGTAAAGGGTTTGTGTCTTTGTCTCTGTGTCTTTGTAAAGGGTTTGAAAGAGAAAGCTTGAAGTTTGGAAGAATAAAGGGGCTTCTGTAGAAGAGCACCTTGCCTTTCCATTTTTCCAAGCCTCCCCTTCCCCCCATTGTTGAGAAAGGAGGGGCCCCACAACTTAGCCCTTGGCATGGGGCTGTGGGCACTCGGAAGCCGCCTTTACCTGAGTGTGGCCACTGGGCAGGATGGGCGTCTGGCCTTGCAGCTGTGGAAGGAGCTGCTCTAGCCCTCTGAGCAGCTGCGTCAAGCCATCCTGGCTTCCCGGAAGGTCAGCTGGACAGGCACCCAGCTGGGTGCATATGATGCTGGGATCCTAATGAGGAGAAAGGGCGGGGCCTATATAATGGCCAGCAGAGGCAGCTGAGTGGGAAGATCTCTTGCATAAGCTCCAACGTGGTGTGGCACAAGAGTCTTACACAGAAAGCCTTCCCAGGAGAGCTCAAGTGGCCGTCGGATGCTGCCCGGCCATTCCGGGAACTCCCAACCTAATCCATACATATCCTGAGATAAGCCATCCATCCTCCCCAACCCAGAGACTGTTTTCCCTGTGAGACTGGAAGAGAGGTTGTGATCATCTGCCCATTCGCAGGGAGCAACTACTTACAAGTTGTTTTTCCAGGCTGGCAATTAAACGGGCATAGTAGTCCTTTACCAAGGCCTGGCACTGTGGGATAAGTGTCTGAAGTGGCAAATTGGTACATTCATGCTCCAAATACTTCTGGAGAGTTTTCTGTCGAGAGATGAATTATATGAAGAGGATTGAGCAAGAGGGGTTGGGACAAGAGTCAGATTCCCCACCCTTCCCTCTTCAGCTGGGAGCCGCTCGGACCAGTTGGCTCTGCCCACAGCTTCAAAGTTAGAAAAACTTTGATGCAAAGTTGATGCATTGATGCAATAGAAGAATAGCAGAACAACAACAGAGCTGGAAGGGAAGTCTTCTAGTCCAGCCTCCTGTTCAAGCAGGAAACTCTATACCACTCTAGACAAATGGCTGTTCAGCACCCATAACTTCTGGAGACAAGAAGGACAAATAAACTGCCCATCTGAGTCTGGAAAAACTTAAGAAGAAAAGCAGGCACTCAAATAGTGTTTGTTCTATTCTACCCATAGAGCTGGCACATTAATGAATTGCTTTGTCACCTTAAAGGCGGATTCCTTGGCCATGCGCACCAAGATGGAGAGAAGTTGTTTGCAGTCTACACACATGTCCTCCTGGAAGAAAAAGTGATCCACCCTCTGAGAACTTCTTCCCCAAAGCCTTTGCTCACCTATCCCGAAGTTTTTCCTCTTCCCTGCACTTCAGCGTGTTGACTTCTGAACCCTGGCAGTCAAGGAGACCAGCGGACACCGTTAGCCCTTTGAGGTAGTCCAGTTAAGAAACACCCACCATACAGTTATAGTTATTGTAAGATTCCATTAACAGAATCTTTCTCCCCTCTTCTTTTTTTAGTCTCTGGAAAACTAGGGAGGGTCCCTTCAGAATGTCTCTCGGGCTTCCCCCCAACCTCTGGACAGAGCTGCCTGGCATCAGACCATGGCCTCTGCTGCGGATCTTCCGTGGTCATTCCTATATATTGATGGCAACAGCAGAAGGGGGGAGGGACTCTTTGATTAATGTTTTCAGTAACTAGAAGTTTCTTTGATTGATGTTACTAGTAAATTAGGATGTCTTTCAAGTAACAAACAAGCTGTCCACGAGGAATGTAGAGTCTGATAAGAACTGGTTCTTCAAATTGCCAAGAACAAGGATTCTACTTTATTGTACATAGACTTGAAGTTTAGTAACTTGCAAACACATTATAATGTGGGAAACACACCTCCTGAATATGAGGATGAGCCTTAACAAGATGAGACTAAGAATGTTAAGGGATGCTATGAAATGTCATAGCATGCTACCTACTAATGCTATTGACCGTTCACCGATGCGTCAAATGATGTTAGCCAATGAAAACTCATTACAAACCCAATATGTTTGAACTGAATATAAAGTGATTCTCCATCTTTTTAAGGGGCCCTCTTTCCTCTTTTGGGCGAGGTGCCCCCCCTTACTTGTTTACATAACAAAGGTGTTTTTAATCTACATTTCTGGCTCAGGTGCTCTTTGGACAAGGCCCACTGGGCTAACAGATCTGCTGACGTTTATGGCTAACAACATCACAATACCTACATTGCTGATTCTGTTCCAGACACTCTCATTGCTGGCTTGATTCCACCCAGTCTGGACACAGTGATCCAAAGCACCACACTTGATAGCTGTCATTAAGTTGCTGCACCAGTACGCTGCTCCCTTGGCACATTCATTCTGGATCTTGCTGGTTAGGACTGGGAAGGGAAGGGAAGAAGATCAGCTTGCTATTGATCATACGCAGTGAGGACAGAAGAAGCAGAATGCATGAAAAACAATTTTAGTCTGCCCTTCTGTTCAGGGCAAATATATATTATTTCCATAACAATTCTCTAAAATAGGTTAAGTCAGTGATGGCTAACCTTTTTGTTGTGCCAAAAGCGCCCACGTGCACCTGCACCCATAGTGCAATGCGCACGCGAACCCCCCCACGCCCCGCCCCACTGCGTATGCATATGCGACTCCCCCCTGCGCTCTTCCCTGCCCCCCACGCATGCGCGGCAGAGACCCGAAAATCAACTGGCTGGTGGGAGGCATGTGCACATGCGCGGTGGAGCTGAGCTGGGGTGACGGCTTGCGTGCCCGCAGAGAGCTCTGCGTGCCACCTGTGGCACGCGTGCCATAGGTTCGCCATCACGGGGTTAAGTATAAAGATGTTGATAGGCTCAAGGTTGCACAATTCATTTCATGGGACACTAAGCTGTTGAACTTTGAGTCATTTCCCACTAATGACTTAAGTTTACTTTATTGTCATTGCACCTCATACAACGAAATTAAATGCCATCTTCAGTGTACATTATAACTATAAAAATAAAACACAAACACACATCCTTCACATTCTATACAATTGAATTGAAAACCCGATATTGCATTAGTATTGCACTATACCGTAGAATTCAATATGGTTACTACCCTGGGATAGAAGCTGTTTTTCAGCCTATTTGTCCTTGTTTTTATTATCCTGTACCGTCTGCCAGATGGTAATAGATCAAAAAAAGAGTGCCCAGGATGAGATGGATCTTTAAGAACGTTTTGAACTTTCTTAAGGCAGCGGGAGCTATGAAGCTCTTCCAAAGAGGGGAGGGGGCAACCAATGATCCTCTGGGCAATGACGTTAACCCTCTGGAGCGCTGTACTATCTGCCACTGTGCAATTGGCAAACCAGACACAGGTGCAGTGAGTTAAAATACTCTCTCTGGTGCAGCGGTAGAAGGTCACCAGCAGTTTTCCATTCAGTTGTCGTTTCCTGAGAAGTCTCAGGTAGTATAATCTTATGGTATTTGCTGACATCATTCTGCCAAAATAATAGTGCAGGTATTCCTCAACTTATGACCACAATTAGCACCAGACTTTCCATTGCTAAGCATTACAGTCATAAAGTGTGATGTCACGTGACCACATTGGTTAGCAATAGCAATTCCAGCAGTCCCAGTTGCCACTAGAACTTCAGAGGGGGGAGGCATTAAATGGGAAGTGAAGGGAGTCCCAGGTAAGGAGTGTAGAGATGCTGCATGGGGGAGGGGGGGGGAGAACCCGAGAGTCCCTGGCAGGCCCAAAAAGTGCGGCAAAAGTTCAGGGAGGTTAGGCAAAGAACATGCTGTGACTTGAAATGGTCACTGAGCAAATAAATGGTCAAATAAATATATATTATAAATGTATGTTTGTTTATAGTTCAAGGTAGCCCACCTTGAATGGATCGGGTGTAGGTGACACGGCTGGCCCTGAAGGAGGGGTCAAATGCATTATCAGTCACGAGTCTCACAAGAGCTGCAAGTGTGACGTGGCAGGACCCAAGAAGCAGGGCTACCCAGCTGCTGCAGTGCCTCTCCTTTGGAAAATTTAATTTATTCAATTTAGGCACCGCCATTGAGCCTTTACCTAGTCTGAAATAAAAGGTCTAACAATCTTACCCCAGATGCGTAACTGAAATAGATCAAGCTCATTTTACGGGTAGCGCATTTTGTCACTTGTGTATAAAGGAGTAGTTTGCCATCCGTTTTTCTCTTTGCAAATATAAAAGCCCGTGATGAAGACATTGAGACACGGAATCAAGGATGAATTCTATTGACCTAGAAAACCTGATGGCGGCTGGGTAAAATTGTGAAGGCAAAACCTGGTGATGGATGTAGAGAGGAGGCAGGAAGCACCCCCAGTTGATCTTTGGCCAAATATGGGCCAAACTGTTATGGGCTCCGGGGGGGGGCTCTGCCCGTCTCCCGTCTGGCCTCAGAAGTCAGAAAATCGCCCCTTTGCTTTCCCAAATTAAGTCTTCTACTGAGGGGTCGGATCAGAAAAGGTTGGGGCCAATATAAAACAAATGTCACTCGCCCCACCGCCTCTCCATCTTTCATGAGGCCTAGGAGGCTCTTCTGATTGATCCCCTGCCCCCCCCCCCCCCCTTTACTGCTTTATAAGTAAATCAAGGCACGGAGGATACCCCTTCCTCCTCCTCCTCCTATTTTCCCCACCCCAACAGCCCCCATGAGGTGGTCGGGTGGAGAGGGAGGGATGGCCCAAATGTCACCCAGGCAGCGGCTTCTAACTAAGGGCCAGGACTTCCTCAGGCTGAGGAGCCTTTTCTTCCATTTTTGGGTCTCTTACTAAGCAGCCTGCCTGGATGGTGGCAGGCCGGGGGGCTTCTCTCACTCAATGCCCCACTGCACCCCCCCCACCCCCCACCCCGCTTACCCAGGCCTCCGGAGAGCAGGCCGAGCAGGATCAGGGCCCACATGGCGAGCTGTCTGGCATGCATCCCAGGGCTGGGACGGGGCCCTTTTTATTCTTCGCTGAGTGAGCAGAGGCAGCCAATGGAGGGGCTGATGGAGACGCATCGCCTCCTTGGCACCTCCCAATCCATTCCCAGCCCTGCACGACTCCCCTAGGAGGGCGGCTGCCAGGCCCTCAAGATGGGGCCCCTTCACAGAGGACCTGGGTTTTGCAACTTGGGATGGGCGCTTCAGATGTGCCGTCACCTGGTGCTCCCTTTCAGCAACGGCTTGCCTGAAACGGAGCACGTCTGCCCCAACATTTCCAGGGTGTCCCAGGGATGAGGGGAGCTGGCAGGCGCTGAGCTGACTCTCCCTCAGCTGAGCCCGGGCATGTCCTGGAGCGCATCGCCCTTGTCTCCTCCACACGTTGCCGTCTCCTGGTGTGCCACACACAGAGCCGGCCTCTTAGCGCATGCGCCACGGCTCAGCTGGGACCCCTCGGAAGGAGACCCCCTCTTGGCCTTCCTGCAGAACTGAAAACATTTATTGAAAATTGCCACCGTTCCTCTATTTACATGTAATCCGTATTATTTATTAATGCAGTTTTGTTAAATGTAATTTTAATACTGTATTCATTAAAATGTAGAAAAAATAATTTTCTCAAATCCTCCTGCAGTTTTGCTATGGCAGTGAGGGGCTCCTAAGGCACCTCCTGACCAAGAGGAGGAGAGGCCGGACCTCCATTTTGTGGGCAGTTATGCCAAGGTCCCGTTGGGGGCCGAGGAGGATCTGTTCCCCTCTTGGGATGGCTTTTGTGGCAGGACTGATTGCTTTTCAGTCAGGTGGGTGTGTTGGGCCTGGCCTCCCTCTTCATTAAGTAGTGAGGCAACTCTTGAAATGGGTTAAGCAGCCCCCTCTTAAGTGAAGCCCCCTTGAAATGGGCTTATGCAACTGAGCAAACACCTTCTGAATAGACCAGTTCATCCGTCCGTGGGTGGGGAGCGAGGAGAGGGTCCTCCTTGAGAGAAGTGGAGGCACTAGAGGAAGAGAGGCCTTTCTCCTCCTCTCACACATAACTCTCTCCTTTACCTTCCAGATTTTTCTTTTGGAAAATACAGATAATTAAGCAGTTCATGTGAAGGAAAAAGAAAACCACAGACTTTATGCATAGGGATACTCCAGACACACACAATGCCAAGGGCAGGGAGAAATTGTGACGCAAGGGCTTAGTTTTTAAACATTTACTTACATCTATGTACTTGCAGTTAACTGAACAGTAGCACAGGTGGTCTTTGGGTTGATGGCAATTGGGACCTGGATTGCCCTTAAGTGATGCAATGACTGCATTGCTTAGCTGTGACAATCCCAACAGTCTGAGGGGCTCTCATAACCCCACGACCTGTGGGTTGTTAAAGGGGAAGTGGTCCCGGCTAAGGAGTGTGGGAGTGTTATGGGGGGGGCGGGGGATTGCCACAGGGAATCAGGGAGGTCCTGGGAGATCCGATGCAGCTGCACACAGAGTTGGGGGAGGCCCAGAACTGGCTACGCACAAGTGCAGAGAGGTCAAAGGATGGGGAGGGGGCGCAGAGGGGCATGAGTGCAGGAAGATGTACCAGAGTGACTTGTGACCTTTCCTGCCGGTCCCCATTGATGCTGCTTGAGGGAAACTGGCAGGGAAGGCCACAAGTGGAGATCATGTGAATGCGGGTCACCGCAAGCGTCAGAAGTGCGAGCCGCTTGCCAAGCACCTGAATCCCCATCACAGCAGCCAGGCTCCGCCATGAGTCCCACCTGTTCAGAGCCCACATAACTTGGATTGCTGAGCAAGCGGCTGCCAACCAGGACCAGCTCAAGTCACACATTGTAATTGGCATCCTAAGAGTTGCTGAGTTATACGCAACTCGCAATCGACTAAATTTAAAAATCGTTTTCAAGCTGCCCGACCGACTCTTCCTCTTTGAGTGAAATTTTTGAAGAAGCATCCTCAGGATCCTGCGGAGGAATTCATGCAACCCCCGATGGGTACAGTTGCTCGGGTCTCTTTCAGGCACGTTGGAGTCCAAGGACGGAGCGGGTCCATCAGGGAGACTCCGACCCTGCCGGCGCCGAGGAATTGCACAGGGTCTCCCCCGTGGCCAGGGAAAGCTTCCAGGAGGGTCCAGCCATCACCCCTTCAGCGCAGGAGGGGCTGCATGTGGGCCCACGGAAGGAGGCCTCGGAGCCCCCTCCCCCCCTAAGGGCCCTAACCCTGCAGCCCCGCCTGCCCGGACAGTTCTCAGCCGGGCTTTCTCCTTCCCTTTCGGGGCAGCGGGCGGAGAAGGTCCTCCTTGTGCGGCCGCTTTGGAGGCTCCTGGGCCAAATGGTTTATTATCCGGACCCCTCTCGGAAACGGCGGGGGGGGGGTCGTGCCTGCAGATGCCAAAGCGGGGCGGGGGTCGCGCATCCACCCTCGCCGCCCTTGACCCCCGCAGGGGAGGAGGGGCGGGAGCCCCCACCAAAGACCCCCCCCCGCCGCCGCGAACAATCCCGCTCGGCGCTCTCGCGAGACTCCTCAAAGGTGGACCCGGAAACGCAGATCCCGGCCGAGTCGGTCACGTGACGAGGGAGAGGAGGGGGGCGGGGAGTCGCGGGAGAAACTCCGCCCACCCACCCGCCGACCAGGTCCTAACGAGAGAAACCAGACCGGACGGCGGCCCCGCCCCGATTGGCCGCCCGCGGCGGGGGCGGGGTTAAAGGCGGCCAATGGCAGCGCGCGCGGGCGGTTGGAGCGGCGATG
>QLTV01000995.1:793142-805937 GCA_003457575.1 Thermophis baileyi
GCTCCCGGGGGACAGAGGGGGGGGAACAGGGGGGACCTCCAGCTGGAGCGAACGCACGAGCCCCTCCCCCTCCGACTGGCGGCCCTTCGAGCCCGGAAAGGGCTGCTCGGTTTCCTTCCTTTTAGGATCTCCGCCCCTCCCCTCCCCCCCCCTTAGTTGAGCAAAGCTCGGCTGCAGCTCTGGCCCTCCTACAAGGCCGCCCCGTCTGTGGGTCAATCCCCGCCCGGCGTCCCTCTCTTGCCTTTCGGGCCGGTCCTTGAAAGCCACCCGGCCCCCACCGGCCCGGGGCCGCCCGGCTCCTCCGCTTCCTAGCTCTGCTGTTCCTTTCTAGGCGGGACCCTGAAGAGCTTGCAGCAGGCGGACGCGGAGTCCCTGCAGGCGCTGTGGTGGGACCGGGAGACCCCCGCCCTCCCGCTCCGCTCGCGGGACATCCTGCCCTTAATGGACCTGGCTCTGCAGTACCGTGCCAGCCCCCGCCATCCTCCGATTCTGCCCGTGGAGCTGCCCTGCGCTTCAGTCTGCCAGCGGTTCCTGCTCGTCTTTACAGGCGGCGGCGATTCCCTTTGGCTGCTCCTGGAAACAGCGGGGGGCCCGCACCTCCCTCTGGCAACCAGCAGCCCGTCTCCCTCAAAGCCGGGCAAGAGGCTCGTGGCGGCCCTTCAGCAGCTGCTCCAGCGGTGCATGGCCCGGCCCGAGACGGCCGCCCGCCTCCAGGGCCTGCTTGGCCTGCAGCACCTGGGCAAGGACCCAGGGCAAAGCGACGGCATCTGCTTCAACGTGGTGGCCACCGTCGGAAGCGATGGCTCCCAGCCGCAGGAGCTGGCGCCGCCGGCATTGCAGGAGCCGGCTTTCAGCTGGTGGGAACTGGAAGACGCAGCTCTGAAGAGCAAGGTGCTCCAGAGGCTCCACACCGCTTCCTTCCTCCCCATTTACAGTTAGCTCCTCCCGGCCGAAGCCACCCCGAGTTCCGGCTGGGATAGAAACACCCCGAGGCCACCGGACGCAGAACGGGTCTGGGATGCCTCTTTTCCGAACGATGCCATATTCTACCCACCCCCTGCTGAAAGGCCTGGCAGCCCTGGGAACGTTTACAGCAATTAATAGGCAGTTGAATTAATAAAAACATCTATTTCATTGTGGCTCTGCTGTGTTTCTTGCAAGAAGAAGAATGTAAGGTCGGAAAAGGTTCCCAGGCATTCATTTATGAGAGGCGCAGCGTGTCTTTCCTGCAGGGGCTCAAAGGGACGCTGCCACTGGCTCTGCTCCCCTTTGCTCCCTCTTCATTTCAGGCCAAAGAAGACCAACCCCCTGCAGAGACCTGGGCGACGTCCCCACCCACTTCCCCAAACAGATTCATGGCTTAGGAGAACTTCGGGGCAGTCCCAGGAAGGAGATGGTAGGGGAGGCTTCCGTTCTCTCACCGCAGCAAGCTCTGGGTTCAAAAGGAAACCAGGGGTCAGGTAGCATGGCAGGATTAATCTTTCGAGGGATGGAAGGTATTGCCCAAAATAAGTCCTGGCAGAGAACCTTCAGCCGAGTACATACGCCAGGAAAAGTGGGCGAGCAGAGGGTCCCTTAGCTGGACAGCCCCACACGAAGAACCACCACAGGCTCTGGACAGGAGCCTGGGCTCTTTGCTGCCTTGAGAGAGGATCCCAAGTGTGATCAGAGCAGCAAACATAAAAGCAGGCAAAGTTATCGCAACAGATCCCCAAATCCACGTACCACAGAAAACTCTTCTTTTACAAGGACCTCCATGGTTTAATCCCGGTGGCTAAAATAAGCTGAAAACCGCCCTATCGTGCTACTGTTTTTTAGAAGATAAAATCCAGATGCTTTATCTGGAGCTGCCTGTTCTTGAGGAAGATGCCAAGAAGACCTCCAGGGTGTGAGGCGCCCCTTCTCGAAAGACGACAAGGCCAGAGCTGGCAAAAGCTGGGTCAGGCACCAGAAGGCAGGCGACGAAGTCCCGGCATAATCAAGGAAGACCGGTGAGGACATTTCTTGAGAGTGCTGAGCCGGGGCTGCTGACAAGCAACCAACTGCTGCTCATCCCAACCGTCCCTCCTTATTGGAAGCCACTTTCATGCCAAGGACAAGGAGGCAGCTGCTGCACACAGGAAGTCAGCAATGGTGTTGCTCTCAACTGCCGAAAGCCTCGGGGAAGAGGCAGGGGAGCCAGCAAGACCCAGAGCTTTCAGCTGGGTGAAGGAGCGTGCGGCTGGCTCTGCCCGGGGGGGCCCTTGAGGGCAGACTTGACAAAGACAATGGCAGCCAGCTCTTTGCAGAATTCCTCCAGCACAATCACCCCCTCCAAGAGCATCTGGTGACCGATCCTATGAAGAGATCGCAGGCAAGACAAAAAAAGGCAGTTTTCCTCCTCCTGATCAGCTGCCCTTCCCTCTCACGGCTGACAAAGGCCTCTGGGTGGGAAGAGCAGGCTTAAGGTTATCATTACTGCTCTTGCATTGGCGCCAGAGGCCTCAGGCTGTGCCCGCTTTCTCCAAGGCAGCTCACTGCTTCTGAACACTACTGCTGCCATCGAGGCGACCTTCTCTGGCCACAGTCTCTGTGCGCCGTACGGGTGGGGCCGCTTTGTCTTGGGCATGCCCTCAGCTTTGGAAGCCATGCAGGCAAGTGCCCGGAGGGGCCTGAAAGTGCTCCAACCAAGCAGAAGCTGAGCTCTGACACGAACCAAAGAAAGAACCACCCCGTCCTCTCTGGCCCACTTACGGGTGCTCATCTGACGCCAGCCCCATGAGCTTTCTCCGGACCAGCAGCAAGTTGGCAGAGAAGTCTGTCATCCGATGAGCTGTGTGCATCAGGCTGCCAATCACCTGGCAGGAGAGAAAGGGTAAAGAGGCCGGTGGAGGGAGGAGCCGAGAAGCTTCTCAGCTGCAGCAGCCAGAGAGAACATGGCCGGGCGCCTCTTGAATCGCCCGCGGAAGCTCACGGCACCCAGAGTTTCCCACCCTGGTGTGCTCGACACACCAGGCCAAATGTTACCCTAATCAGCACTGAGAAGAGGGTCCTGCAGCCAGGGGCCAAAGGGAGGTAGGGGTCCAGAAGGTACTCGTGGAGGTGAGGGTGAGGGAAGAGGGCCAAGCGAGACAGCATCGACGTCACCTGCAGGTTCACTGCATAGGGCTGCCGTGGGGAAAGAGACAGAGTTCTCATTGATGCTGCAGTTCATTCACAACCAGCCACTGGCAACAGGTTCCATCCACCCCCCCCCCCCGAGGAAAGGGAGCAGGAGGAAGTTGCTGCCTGCGACACACGCCCAGCACAATGGCTGCACTGCTCCATGTCCTTTGCCTAGCAAGGGCCGGAGGACAGGGCCGGGGTGTCCCAGGACCCCTTCTCCTTGAAGCTGCCTCCCTTGCTGTCACCGGAGCGTCCTCCGTATTGGAGACCGAGGATGCTCTCCCAGGCTGCTTCCGTCAGCATCCTACCTGGTGTAAGATCTGGGCCAGCCGGTCGAAGAGCACCTGCAGGAAACGGCCCTCATAAAACTGGGGTCCCGCAGGGCTGGTCTTCTGGGGCGGTTGAACCTGGGGCCACGTCCAGTGCGCAACATTCGCACAGCATTCTTGAAACTGCAAGAAGAGAGAACTGATGGGATTTTGGATGGTCTGGATGTTTATTCTTTTGTAACAAAGTTTTATATTTTGCCCATTTCTGTATGACTTGAAAAGACTTACAGAATTTTAAGTGACCCACAAAATGCAGAACAGTGCTGCACAGCCCAGAGGCTGCCAGAGAACCCTCCCTGCTGCTGGGCCCCAAGCCCTTCATGTGAGGTGGGAACCCACATCTTCAGGAAAGAGGCCTGTAGAAACTCAAGAGCCAACACTTCGAATCAGACCTGGAAGCTAATGGGCAACCAGCTCAATGACTGCAACACTGCATTTCGGTTGTCGTTGGAAAGGACACCAATCATTACAATTATCACTGGACCCCTGGAGTTCAGAAAAACAAATCAATTGCTTATTTAGGATGCAGCATGGGGAGAGTATCAAAGGACTCACCAGTACTTTAGCATCATGGACATAAGTGTCATATCCTGCCTCCTCCAGATAAGGTGAGGTCTTCACTTCACTTGGTACTAGGCAAAGGAAGCTGGATAAAAAAAAAAACAACAACATGAAGAAGATGGCGGCCGGAGCTCTGCAGAACTGTACTCCTTGCCTGGTCACCCTTCATCCTTTCTGCCCAAGTAGAGAAGCCCACTTTGACCCCGGCTATGTTCCCACCATGCCCCGAAGGTGGCTTGCTTTGGGCTCCCTGTTGGCTGATCCTGCACCTCTGTTCATTTCCCCCCTGGATAAAATCTCCAGGCTGAATGACAACCAAGCCATGTGACACGCGTGCCATAGGTGTTTTGCCTCCAGGCATCCCCGAAAGTTGGTTCTACAGAAGATGCTGGGTTTTCTGCCTGCCCACCCTTCAGTACTGTGGGCTGCCAGGCAATTTGCCACTGCCCTCCTCAGAGTTGCTTGCAAACCCCCAGGGAGCCCACCCGGAGTTTGGGAAACGCTGGCTTCAAGCAAATGTGCTTTTTGCTTTGCTATCTCTTATTCCCTCACGTTTTTATATATACTTTGACTTGAGCGCTCCGGGATTTGGGAAAATCCAATTGAATAGGACCCTGAAGTAGAAGATGGAAATTAAAACCAACACATACATGGATGCAGTTTTATTTTATTTTGTATCCTTTTTTTTAAATAAATAACTCAAATGGTGAACCTACCTAATATTCCTTCCTCCTCCTGTTTTCCCACCTCCACCCTGTGAGGTGAATTGGGTGGAGTGTGTGTGACTGGCCCAACCAATCGGCCTTCATGCCTAAGGTGGGTCTAGAATTCACGGGATCCTAAGTGTAGCCTGCTGCTTTGGCCACTACAGGTACTCCTTGACTTATGACCAAAATTGAACATGAAAAGTTGTTGCAGTTGTTAAGCGAAGTGCCCACATGTTCCATGTTATTCAATGACTGCAATCTGAGCTTTTCCTTTTGTGGTTATTAAGTGACCGCATGGGTGTGTGAGAAGTCCAGAGTCCACCAACATGTGGAAACCTGCCATGGGTCAGGAGGAGTTGGCTACCTCAGCACACTCTCTGCCCCCTCCCTCCTGCACGCAGGCCCTGTCCTTGCAATGGTTCAAACCACACAATCTGAAGGTCTTCTGAACCACAGTGAGAAGGACAGCATTCACTAGCATTTCCTCCTCTGGAGAGGCAAATGCTGCCAGCAAAGCCAGACGTCTGAACGGCTCCGAGTTGCAGCGTTGGGAAGCACGGAGGCTCAGAGCCTTCTGGAATTCTGGCTTCGCTAGCAGTTCGGACAGATTTCAAGCCTTCCCCATGGACTCCCTGGGGAAGCCAGCAGAAAAGATGGCAAATGGCGATCACATGGCCACAGGGCACTTGGCAACTGATCCAGGGGTGGGTTCTGGCTTACCTCGCTGCTGGTTCGCTTCCTTGCATGCCGCGTGCGCACATGCACAGTGCTAAAAACCCAGCTTCTGCGCATGTGCAGAAGCAAAAAACAAAATGGCGCCGCTTATGGCGGAGCCGGTTCGGGGGCCGTGTCCAGCCTGTCATCGCTGCCGGTTCGGCAAGCGGGGGGGGGGGATTCCCGCTACCGGTTCTATACAGCCGGTCCAAACCGGCAGGAACCCATCTCTGCACTGATCGTGCGATCACAGGGAAGGCAGTGCAATGTTTTACCATACCCGGAAGAACTTTATGGGCTGTAAAGCACCAGTTCCGTGACCGTCGTTATCCAAGCAGACATAGGTTAAGGACTACCTGTAGACCAAACTGGCTCTTTCACAAGCTTATGCCCAATACTCTCTTACACAACCCCCTTCCGATGTTCATAGATGCAGACACCCAAACTCGGTAACGCAGGCAGGACATCTCAACCATCTTGCATAGAGAGGTCTTGCATCTTCATGTTCCAAACAGGGATGCAAGCAACTCCACAGATGCCGTACCTGCTGACTGCCTCCTTCACATCCACAGGCCCTTCCTCTGGAGCCAAAGTGGCTGCTTTGCTTGGCCTCTGGAGCACAGCTGCTGGGAGTCCATCTGCAAAGTAAGGATCTTCCTCTAGGTCTCTGCAAGGAGAGGGAGAGGAAGAGGCCAACCTTGACCACGTTTTCAAAGTTACACTTAAATGAGCAAAAACACAGTATTTAATGACAAAGACCGACTTCAGTATTGCTGCCTCAGGAAAGGGGAACTGACAGCAGCACGTGCTGGTCTGCGGATCAGCCCTGGGGATCCAGGCTCATCAGCTGCTGCTTGAGCACTAAGTTGATGAGGTCAGCCCAATCCAAGAGGACCAGTGGAGGTCCTCGCTCCCTCCCCTTCTCTCCTCTCTCCCCTGCACCCCTGCCTTAGACCGTAAGCTAGAGGGTGGGGAACTGTAAACAAATGCCAACTCTGTGTCACAGGACTGCCAAAAAATGATTTCAATCCATCAAGAGCCGAGGTGGCGCAGTGGTTAGAGTGCAGCACTGCAGGCTACTTCAGCTGACTGCTAGCTGCAGTTCGGCGGTTCAAATCTCACCGGCTCAAGGTTGACTCAGCCTTCCATCCTTCCGAGGTGGGTCAAATGAGGACCCAGATTGTTGTTAGGGGCAATATGCTGACTCTGTGAACCGCTTAGAGAGGGCTGTAAAGCACTATGAAGCGGTATATAAGTCTAAAGTGCTAAAGTGCTAAAAGTGGCTCATATTAATAAAAAGGGCCAGCCTGAAGAGACTTTTCCTTGTCAATTGCAAACGTGGAGGCCACCAGGTGCCCCCTGCTCCTTCCCCCAGTCACTTACAGCCCCTCTTCACAAAACTCTTGCTCAGGGACGGCCAGGTCTTCCTGACCAAGCGGACTTCTCAAGACATAGCTGCGTTCCTCCAGATGGCGCAGCACCAGGCTCTGCAAGATGCGCTGGTCAGGAAGCCAAACCAGCTCCTCAAACAGCCGTAGGGTGGCCACGCTGATCTGCAGCAAGGAGGAGAGCGTCAACAGCTGGCTTTGGGGGAAGTGGCCTGACGGGTCCCAACAGCTGAGCCAAGACACTCGGGCCGCGGACACCAGAGAGGAAAGCTGGCTTTTAGCTAGCTTTCTCCTCATGCTCTGCTACAGTTTAAGTCGGTAGCAAGATCTGGGGTCCTGGGGGAAACTAGAGTTGGCCACAACTCCCCAGAGTTCCCAATTCTCAGGCAAAAGGCACAGCAGACTACGGTTAAGACTCCCCCCCCCCCCAGAAGGGCTTCCATTTCCATGCTGACCCTGGGAATTGCGAAGCTGCTCAAATGGAAAACTCGGCTCTCGTTTCAAAGCCTCAGCAGGGAGGAAAGGCTGCTTTGCAGGTGCCGTCAGGTACCTGTGGCAGAGCTAATTCCAGGTATTCAAAATATCGATGGCACGGCCGCCACTGCAGCTCTCGCAGAAGGGGCATGGAACTGGCGAGAGGCTCACCTCATCAGATGGATGGCTGCAGTTCTCAATCAGCTGTGAGCAGAGGTTGGACCTCTGTTGCCGGCAGGCTGAATTGCTGGGCCCGACGGGATCCATTTCTGCTCCCAGCAGAAACCCAACCAGCTGCTGAAGGAGGGCAGGAGCACGGACCCGTCTCACCAGGCCTGTCAGGATGGCTACTGAACAGAGAATGCCAGCGTCTGACCTGCCAAGAAAGGACCCACTGAGCAAACAAGGGATTGCTTGGCTGTGCTCCCCTCCAGAGTTCCCTGGCAACGTGAGCCGTGCAGCCAAGTGTCCACCCAGCCCAAACTCACATTTGCAAGAGTTGAGGCTGCAAGGTTTCCAGGAAGAGCCTCCGGCCCACAGCCGTGCTCAGGGCGTCTCCAATAACCTGATGGGGTGCACAGCCACAATTAATCAGTCCTCCCAGCCCACCACACCCCAAGTGGGCATTCATAGCCTTGAGGCTAGGCCAAGGAAGAAGAGGAAGAAGGCACAGAGAACAGGGGAGAAGGTTTCTTACGGGATGAGCCTGTTTCATGAGAGTGTCACAAAAATCCAGCCAGCCAAAGAAAGTCTCTAGGCTGGGTTTTCCTGGGAAGGAGCTTTCCTCAGCCGAGGTGTCACTCTGAAGCCTGCAAGTTCAAAACAGAGGAGGCTCAACCCAAGGCCACCTGATCATGCTGGCATCCTTTTGCTGCGAGGGGGAGAAAAGAGGAACCACACTCGGAGAAATGGGGAGTTTTCAGACTCATGTTTGCCATGCTTGCCAATACATTCCTCCCTGTAAGTGCATTTCTGTGGCTGGCCCTCAGCCATTCTACTAAGATATCTTTGCACTCCTTGTCTGATCTCAAACCACCACATTACACAATTTGTCCTTCCACTTGGATTTGCAACACAGATAAGCTGCTGAAGAACAAGATGCAAACCAGAAAGTGAGAACACCTTGAATAGGTGACAATGTAATTTGTCTCCCAATGTAATTCCCCAGATAAGCAGTGTGAATCTAGTTCTCATCCTGCCTCTTGGACAGGAAAAAACCTGTCCAATCAGGTCAGTTATTATTTAACAGATCCCCAGGAAGCCTTAAGGAAAGTGGACACATTTAGGTTACATATAGGTAGTTCTCAACTTATGACAGCAACTGGCACCAGAATTTCTGATGCAACTTAGCATCACTTAGCCACACCAATCCCTGCAGTCCTGGTGACTGTCGTTAACTGAATTCCACAGTTAGATGAGGCAACTTCCTGCCAGCTTCCCAGAATCACAGTCAGTGGGGAAACTGGCAGGAAGTTGCAAGTCCAAGGCGGGCTCAAAGGTAAGTGGTTGTTGCCGGCTTAGGGACAGAGCAAGGGAGGCGTGAGGGTGAAGGGGAGGCACTGCAAGGGGCAGAGGGTACATAAGAGTGTGCAAGAGTCACAGCGAGGGTCAAGGAGAGTAGACTGCGCAGCGAGGGTCAGGCAGGATGCAGCGAAAGGTTGAGGGTGCGGGAGAGGGTCAGGGGATATGTGGAAGGTGGGGCACAGGTTGGAGAGGGCGTGAGTGGGTGTGCAACAAGAGTCACGGAGGGTGCAGAGGGCTATGTTAGGATGCAGCACGGATTGGGAAGGGTGTGCAAGGAAGTAAAGAGGGCATCACACAGATGATCAGAGAAGAGTCAGGATGGCAAGGCAGTGCGAGTCAGGGAGAAGGTGCGAGAGTAGCGTATGGGTTGGGGAATGCGCAGGGAGGCTCTGGGTCAGGGAGGCTCTGTGGGGTGTACAAAAGGCGCAGTGAGAGGTTGGGAGGGTTGAGGGAGCAACACAGGTGCGAAAATCTCAGGGGCAGAGATTGTGGGCTCAACATTTTAACAGCTTTGTACCTCCACTGGACTGGTGGAAGCGTGGCAATATCAGCAGGGTTGATGGAAACGGGGATGGCATTGTACAGGGAGCAGAGATAGTCGGATAGCAGAAGGCACAGCATGCTGTCTTGGGCCAAGGCCTGGGCAGCGGTTGGATGGTCCACACTGGTAAGAAGCAGCAGATTCTCTTGGGCTTTTAGCACAACCTTCTTGTTCTGCAAGGAGGAAAAAGAACACCATTCCTGCAGCCTCCAGTCCTCCTCCTCCTACACTCGGTGTGTGGAAGGGAACAGTCAGGGAGAGAGAAGCTCATCCTAGCTGCTCTGCAGGAGGCATGACCTTCACGTGCCCCAAGGCTAACAGACTGACTGTTTCTTACCTTGCTCTTACATAGGCCAATTAGAGAAGTCACCAAATTCAGCACGGAAGCAGTGGGGTCCCCTCCGAGTGGTTTCTCTGGACACAGCCCTCTACCCTGTTCTTCAGAAGAGGGCAGGGTCTGGCCAGAGGTCATGCTTGGCTTAGCTGCCAATCCCAGCGAACCACCATTCTGGCCCTTGAAAGAAAAGGGGAGAGGAAGGAGAGTGCAGGTCAGGTCAAAGATCTATTCACAAATCAAGCATTTGGTCCTAATTTTATATAACTCTTGTAATTGTTTTTATATTTAACCTTTTATCATTAGTAAGCCACTAAGAGTCGCCTTAACAGTGAGATGGGTGGCCTATACATTTAATAAATAAATGAATACAAACAGGCTCAGCAAGATAAATACTCTGGTCTTGCAAGAATGATTGGACGTAACAATCACTGAAACCCTCCAAACAAAATGGACCAGTTCTAGTTCCTAAGATAAATCACCCAGTAATCCCGAATCCCTACAACCAAAAGAAAGGGAAAAAAATCCAGGCGATTGGAGCCAGAATGCACATGCTGAGAAAACCTCTAGTCCTTCCGGCACAGGAGAGTCAGAGGGGACACAAAAATCATGTAAAGGCCCTTTCAGAACGGAAAGCAGCAGGCAGTGACAACGAAGAAGCCTTTCTAATCCCACCCTCAGGTTGCACAGCAGGTGTGCCCTCTGAAGTGCATAATTTGGTGCTGCCTAATAAGGCTGCCACTGCAGGAGCAGCAGGAGCTGTAGCCCAATCTCGGCACCACCTTCTCCTGCACCTGCAAACCTACAGCAACCAAGCCCTGCATCGTCTGCCCCTGTAGGGGAACACAGAAACGACTGTGGAGATGGTACCTGGAGACCATGAGCGAAAGAGGGAATTAGAAAAACAGGACAGAATGAGAAAGAAACAAATTCTTTGCCTTGGCTCTCTTGGGTATAAGAGGGAGGGAAGAGGAAATGCTGTCAGGCATTCAAAGTTCAGTTGTTACAACCTGTTTCAACAAGATAGAAGTCTAGTTATTTCTTGTGATGTTTGTTTTCTGTCCCGACCTAGCCTGGCAGGGCTGACACAGAGTGTGAAAAGGATCAGTGCACCCAACAATCCCTTACCTCTAGGACATATGGCAGGAGAGCAGGTTCTTGCCTGATTTTGGTACACAGAACAGTAATAAACTGCAGCACTTCCTTCTCGGGCTCAGGGCCCAATGCATCACCCTGAAGCTGAATAAGTTTCTGCAAAAAGATTGAAAGGTGGGGCAAAATCAGTAAGCATCAGAGATGCTTTAGAAATACCTCAGAGCTGTTAAAGCTGGACACATTTTCTAGTCACTAAGAAGTAGCTCCCTTGGCAGAATGGTCAACCTTCAAAATGAACACACAAATCGCTGAGTTCCTAAAAAAGGACCTCACCTGAACAGGCCGGTAAACATTGAAGTAATGCATGAGAGGACTCTGCATCTGCCCCAGCAGGCGACTGAAAAAGAGAAGCACCTGGGACCTCATTCCCGGGGGATACTGTAGGAAGCAGAGAAACAAGGCTCACATTAGGAAAAATTTGTTAAAGCTTTCCATCAAAAATGTCCATCAAAGGCCACATTACTTGGCTGTCTTGAATGCTAATGGAACACAGTGATTGTCTGAACATTAAACTGAAAACAAGCCTCAGGATGTAGGTACAGGTCAAGTACAATCTTCACACAGTCTACTGCACAATAATCACCAGTCCTATGGTTCTGAAGTAATTTCTTTTCTTGTCTGTTTCTCAATGTATGATCTGGGGGCTATCCTGTACAAACGCTAATTGTCAAACCTGCCCCAACTTAGACATTTAGCAAAGAAAGACCCTCAACTCCATTTGGTTGAAGTTAAGTGGTCGCAGCGAAAGTGAAGCTAGATCTGAGTATTCCCGTGCAAAGGTTAGAGTTTCTTCCCTTTCCCTGGCTCTCCCCCCTGACCAGTCCACCAGTGTCCAATATTATGCTCTTTTGATGTTTTGGGAACTGCTTTGATGCTTGGCGCCTCTCGATGTAGTTTTTGCATTCTGTTCCCAGGCCAGGTGTCCTTGGCGGCCGGCTTATTCCGGTTTAG
This sequence comes from Thermophis baileyi, assembly GCA_003457575.1. Lineage (NCBI taxonomy): Eukaryota > Metazoa > Chordata > Lepidosauria > Squamata > Dipsadidae > Thermophis > Thermophis baileyi. Next base: position 804,965 of record QLTV01000995.1, read on the forward strand.
CCCCTCTGGTTCTTGTCAGCCTGTCTCCCCTCCCCCTCCGTTTGTCTTCCCATTCCCATGCCCTAACTTTACTTCCCCAAATCCTGCCCTCCTGCCCGCATTTTATGGCAGGATGCCAGAGAAACGAAGAAGCAGAAGATGGCAGACCTGACATTATCTTACTCTGATAAATGAAATTAGTACAAATAAGTCTTTTTAAATCAAACAGACAAAAATCCAAACAAAGCCACAGTAAAGGATTTATCTTCATGATTCCTCTGGAAGAGGAATGACCTATATTTGGATGTAGAATCTCTTTAGAGAAACGAATTTGGAAATTACGCCAAAGAGGCCAGAATAAGAAAGGGGCCTTTCCAATTAGGTAAACGAAGGCCTGAGTTACGGCCGGAAAAGGCCTCGGGGAAACTGCTTCGACCCCCGCCGCCCCCCCCCCCCCCCCCCCGTCCCCTTCTTCCACCCCAGCCCCCCCCCCCCCCCGCATCGTGCCGCCGTCATCCCCGCCGAAAGGAAGGAGCCGCAAGCAGAGCCACCTCCGCCTTCCCCAGCGTGCTGAGCGTCTCCAGGATTTTGTGCTGCAGCAGGTACTCCAGGCAGGGTCCCGTCTCGCCTTCCTGCTGCTGCTGCTCCTCGTAGACCAGGATGTCCAGCATCTGTTTCAAGCGCCAGGGAATGTCCGTCTGCTTGGCCGGCTTCTTTTCATCTTGGGAGAAGGCAACGGCAGCATCAGCGGCTCTGGCCGTTCTTCAAACCGCCGCTAAAGGCTTCGCGTCCACCAGGACGGCCCGCCACCGGCACGGCAGACCCCGCTCCCCTTTCCCCCTCTCGGGCCGGCCTGGCACGGCGGGCGGCAGGGAGGGCCTCCTGCCTACCTGAGGCCTCCAGGTAATAGTGGGTGAGGCCCTTCCAGTGCTCCGTAAAGGCGGCCGGCAGGTCGAGGCGCGGCTCCTCCTGCAGCGGGAGGGAAGGCCCCGTC
>QLTV01000995.1:806180-816852 GCA_003457575.1 Thermophis baileyi
AGGTCGCCCTCCCGGCGGCCCCTGCCCGCTCGCTGCCCTCGGGCTGCCGGTGCGGTTCGTTCGCTGTTCACTCCCGGCGGCTTCGAACCGGTGAAGACGAGGAAGGGAAGAAAGGCCGACCGCCGCGCCTCGTCCGAGGGGCTTCGCGCTTCTTCTCGAGGAGAGCCGGGGAGGGAAGGGGGCGCGTCGGCCTTGTTTCCTCCGGGGCAGCAGCGGCCCGGCCCGGCCCGGCGGCCTCGGCTGCGCAGAGATGGGGGGGGGCAGCCTCTTTCCCGGCGCCTCGCTCAGGTGGGAGGCGGAGGCTCGGCGGTCCCTGCCGGCCGCCCCATCCGGGACCGGTCGGGGGGAGTTTAAGGTGCGGGTCCTGCAGTAGTCCAGCCGCGCTGTTCCCCGAGGGGTTCAGCCCGCCCCCCCCCGGTGTCTCCCACCAGGACACGCAGCGCCCGAGGCGGTCTTGGGCGGTTTCAAGCCCCAGCAGCTGCGGCCGCACAGCCTCCGCCCTTAAGGCAGGACACCGGTAGGGGCCACCTTTGCAGGGAGACAAAGTCAAGGGGACCCCCCCCACGCCCTAGAGCCCCGACCCAGCCGTCGCCCCCCCCCATTTCCCCCAAGCTGCTGATGTGGGTGAGAAACCAGACCCCCAGAGGGGCTGCCATTGAGTGGCGGGACTTAAGCCCAGCCCTGGCCAGTCTCCATGCCTCCCTCCTTCAAAGCCCAGCAGCCCCGGCCAGTTCTGCCACAATGGCCCTCTGTTCCCTCTCGTGCCCTGTGACAGTGGTCGGGTTGCTTGCCCCCCTTGACAGGCACAATAAGGGCCTCTCTGTATCTGAAGGGAAGCCTCGAGCACTTGCTTAGATCCTAAAAACTGAGGCGAAGTAATTCACTCTCTCAGCCCAGCTCTCCTTACACGGTTGGGGGGATGTTCCAAAAGGCAGAGCCACAGAGATGGTTTATTAATGGATTCCTCTTATTTCATGAGGGTGGTAATTCTCATTGGGCTTCCTCGGGAGGGGGGGGGGCAAAGAAATGCTGATTCTTGGCTGAAAAGAGCCTTGTAGCCACTCGACCCACCACTCTAATCTAAGAGAGCTTTCTTAGAGCGAGGTCACCCTCTTTCTGAATTGACCCTATCAATCCTTTGGTCAGTCAGGTTGTTGCAGAAGAATTTCCAGCCATGCGGTCATTGGCAGTTGATACTAAGGATGCATCTTAGCAACTGCAATACAACTGTTTAGAAACACATTTCTAATTTCTATTTAAAACCTTGGTGATTAGTTTGAAATGTCGTGTCATTTCAGAGTATTGGTGAGAATTATGCTGTCGGCTACTGAGCTTTATTCCTCCCAGTGTGATGGTAGTTTAAATTGATCAGGCCATTGATTTTAAATGCTTATAATGTGCCTCTTTTGAAACTTCTGTATTTGAAGACAGAGGCCTGGTGACCGCCTTTTATTATTCAGGGGGTCTCACCTTTTATGGATTGTTATGTTTCTTCTGTTTATGTTTTTGATTAAACCATGATATCCAAACCTCTCCTTGATAGATTACAGGTAGTCCTTGACTTACAACAGTTTATTTACTGACCGTTCGGAGTTACAATCGCACTGAAAATAGTGACTTATGACCATTTTTCACACTTATGACCATTGCAGATTCCCAATGGTCATGTGATTTACATTCAGAAGCTTGACAATTGACTCATATTTATGACAGTTGCAGTGATTCATTTAACAAATACTGGCAAGAAAAATCATAAAATGGGACAAATTCACTTAACAAATTTTTCACTTAACAACATAAATTTTGTGCTCAATTGTGGTCGTAAGTTGGGGACTGCCTGTATTTCCCCCTCTCCAAAATATGTGTATGGAATATTGTAAATAATTTGATAGAACGTAGATGTGTGTGTGACAGACATTCTCCTCACCAGGGAAAGATTCCTGTCAGTTCCCTCAGGAACCTTCAGTATGGCTGGACAGCATATTTATTGGGAGATAAAGCCAGCACAAAATTCACTGAATACAGCAAAGTCTTCACAGTGGATGGTAATCTGCATTCTGGCACAGCGAAACTCGCCCGACAAGTGGCAGAAATACTGGGTATGTAATGGGCCGTTGGATATTGCTAAACTGTGCGGTATACAGGCAGTCCTCAAGTTATGAATGTAATGGAGCCTGCCAATTTGCAACTGGAGGATTCGTAGGAGTGAATCACGTAACTTGAACGTGATCGCTCCCTGCTCTCTCTAATCGAATGCACGGGTCTTTAAGTGCACGAGGTATCTCAGGGTGGGGAAGGCCGGGGGGGTGGGGGGGCTAGTGCTTCCGGCCACCCAAGGCCGCCTCCCCCGACCCACTGAGATATCTCATCCTGCCTGACCGGGTCACTTGCCCTACGTAGACCTTGATGGTCAACGGAGCTGTCTCCTCTCCAGCCTCTCGAGCAAAGGCTTGCCGAGGCCTGCAGGGATGAGCGATTGCGTCCCTATATGCTCCGGCCGTCTTTGGAAAAAGCCATGTCCCTCCGGGGCTCCGTCCTTGTTGTGAAGAAGGGAGAGTAATTGCCTAAAGCTTCCAAGTACATACATGCGGCTATTGCTTTCGTAATAGAATACAGGTAGCCCGTGACTCCAGCAGTTCATTTAGTGACCGAAGTTACAGGGGCACTGAAAATAGTGACTGATGACCATTTTTCAGACTGATGACCATTGCAGCATCCCAGTGGTCACGTGATTTACATTCATCTGACTCATATTTATGACGGTTGCAGTGTTCAGGAATCATTTTGTGACCTTCTGACAAGCAAAGTCAATGGAGAACCCAGGTTCGTTTAACAACCATCGCAAAAGGGGATCACGTGACCCCAGGACACTGCAACCGTCATAAATATGAACCGGTTGCCAAGCCTCTGAATTTTGATCACCTGTCCATGGGGAAGCTGCAACGGTCAAGTGAAAAACAGCCATGAGTCACTTTTTTCAGTGATGTTGTAACTTTGGACGGTCACTAAATGAACCGCTGTAAGTCGAGGACTATCTGTGCTCTTTTTCAGAAGAGGTTTTTCTTCCTCTGTACAAGAAGTGGACTGTCTCTTCAAAGAAGATAATTTCACCTGAATCTGGGAAGAATTTCGTTTTCTGCATCAGAAAATATTTGCCCTTTTTAATGTTCTTTGCAGGTTTGCGATATTTCCCAGAAGCCAATGTTCATTTGTTAGACCAATTAACGGGAGATGGAAAAAAACTAGATTTAAAATATAACGGCAGTTGCTGCCTGGAGACCTTCTACAATGAGCCTAAGCATCCAAATGGAAACTCTTACCGGCTTCAAGCTTGGATGTACTGTTCCCGCTTCCTACAGTATGCGGAAGCTCTCAACCATCTCCTGAGTACAGGTAATCTAGCAAAATCCCATTAATGTAAACAGGTGAAACAAACAACAATTGGGGTTGCTGCTATGTAGCAGTGTCCCTGCCTGAGCCGCTCAGTTTGTGGCCAGGTTGGTGACGGAGTTGTCCAAGCTGATGGTCTCCGGGGACTTTAACCTGCCTTCTCTGGGAACGGGGTCAGAGGTCGCTCTGCAGCTCATGGCCACCATGACAGCCATAATAGGACTGTCCCAGATCATCCAGATGCTGATCCTCCAGCAATCATGGATTTAAGGGAGATCGTAGTTCTCCCCTATCGTGGTCAAATCACTGCCTAGTAAGCTTGTGGGTCTCTGGCATCAACCCCTACCCTAGGGAGGTTAGACTGGTCCACCTCAGGACTCCATGGGTTTCAGAGGGAGCTCACAGTTGGTCTGGACACGGTGATACATGTGGACATGCTGCACAGTCTGACGAAACTCTGGTGGCTACTTGTGACTTTGAACTGGATTGCACCTGAGCAGCCTCTGCAGCCGTGGATCCCGGAAGGCCCCCAGGTTTACAGAAGAGCAGAGGGAGATGAAGCAGGTGAACAGATAACCTAGAGCTCTGCAGGCGGATAACAAGGAGCGAAGAACCAATGCAGGGCAAAGCCACTTTTAGGACCTACCCCTTGATACTAAGGGAGGCTAAATATATCTATTTCTCCACTCCTCCTGCATCCCTAGATAACCATCTTGCACCTTTTTTCGGGTAACCCAGACTGTCTTAGGAAGTGGTAGTTCTGGAGTTCAGCTACATGGTTGTTGTGAGGAACATGCTGGGCACCTGACAGATAAAATCACCTGGATTTACTCTGCGTTGGGCTCCAGCCTTGAAGCAGGCTCAGCGGAGGATGCCGGGGCTAGATCTTGCACAGTTAGTTACCTGTGAAGAGTTTGATGCCACCTCACCTTAGCTTGGCCACCTCTGTAGTGGCTCCATGTTTCTCCTGGCTGGTTCAGGCTGCCTGGGAAGGGACTTGCGATTGGGTTTGGGTGGTGGTTTATTCCTCTTTCCTCTTCAGGAGGCAGTGGTGGTCCTCTTGCTCAAGGGGTCATCACTCAGCCAAGCTTGCCTGGACAATTTTCACCCTTCCCTTTTTAGGGCAGGTGTAGAGAAATGGCCACACTGCAGCTTCAGTAGACTCCCTGGATGAAATTGCTTTTTTTTTTTTTTTTTTTGATTTTTTTTTACCATAGGAAATAATGGAATTCTTCCCATTAAAAATTCACCACTGTTTTTGTTTAAACAACTATTTTTCCCCTCGAGTTGGGAAAAACCCCCCCCCCCCCCCCCCCGCTGGCCTTTCTCAGAGCCCCAAAGATCTGATTCTGAGCCTAGGTCTCAGGCTCTGCTTAGTGATGAATGATTATTGTGTTTCTCTCGTGGGCTATGTGTTTGAATTTTTGTTATTTTATTTTTAATATTGTTCGCCAGTCAGAGTTACTTGTTGAGATGGGCAGCCGTATAAATTGATTAAATAAACCCTAGGAAACTGGGAAATGAAAGAAATGCACAGAGGGGGTGAATGAGTCATCTCAGCCAACCAGGGAGTGCAAAGTGTTTAAAACGTGAAACTCTGATCCAGGCTGAAATGCCCTCTACAAAGTTTTATGGCTGTGATGCTCCCATTTCAGGACAAGGAGTCGTGCTGGAACGCTCCCCCTACAGTGACTTTGTTTTCTTGGAGGCGATGTCAGAGCAAGGCTACATTCACCCAAGGTGTAAGTAAGGCTCCCTTTGACCAAGAAGGGATGATTGCTGTTGTCTTCTTAACCTTCGGTTCCTCTAAATTTTTATAATTCTACATTCAAATTCCCCATCCAATTCTCAGAGCTCTATTTCTATTCCCACTGAAATTCCCACTGGGGTTTCTTTTATGGTCAGTGACAAAATTGTGTGGTAGTTTTTGTCATGGGTGTTAGGTTGGGGTGATGCAATTGGCTCCTCAGTGCAAGAAAAGCTGGTGAGTTTTGATTCTTGGTACAATTTATATTTAGCGCAAAGCTGACTTAACCCTGATGGATATGTGGAAATAACACAAAACACTTAAAACAGGATTCTTTAGTTAGAAAACCATCATTTCTATTTCATAAGTGTTGCCTTACTTATGAAACATACAGTATTTGTACACTGCTGCAATGAAAATGACTCTTGGAAGCTTACATTGAAACAATACAAATAACACAACCCCCTGCAAAGCAAACAACGAAAAATACAACAAACCTCCAAGACGAGAAAGAAAAGATGGTGAGCCTTAGAAAAGAAAGTGTGTCGTGTATCTAAGCATCGTCGTCGTCATCAGCCATTCATTCAGTCATGTCCGACCCGGAAGATTAATTTTGAGGGGAAACAGAGTTTACCTTTTCCTGTATGGGGAGAATTTTATGGACTCCTGACTAGAAGGAAGGCGATCCTGCAAAGTGTCTCCCTTCCATTGTGAGGTTGCTCCCTCCCCACTCAGAAACAGCCAGTTGGGGCCAGGGAGGGGACTCTAGCCTGGTTCTGAGTGGCACCAAGCTGCTTCTTTACAGAAGGAACCTGCTGAGCTGTTAGCTTGTGAGAGTTACATGGTGAAAAGTTTGAGGGAGCACTGCCTGCTGGATCAATGGGTGGCAACTTGAGTTGGCCAAAGGGGACCCAGCAGACATCATGTCAGGCATTGGGACCAGCACAGGTTTGTCAAAAACATGTCATGTCAGACAAAGCTTATTGCCGCCTTTGACAAAATGACTAAAATTGTGGATAAGGGAACTGCTGTGGACATAGTTTACTTAGACTTCAGTAAGGCATTTGACAAAGTAGACCACAGTATTTCTTGGTAAGACAGAACAATGTGGGATAGACAACATCACTGGAGGCTTTTAAGAAGAGATTGGGCAACTATTTATCTGGAATGGTATAGGATTTCCTGCTGGAGTAGGGGGTTGGACTAGAAGACCTTGAAGGTCCCTTCCAGCCCTATTATTCTAAGAAAGGAAGCCTAATGCTACATCCGTATGGCCTGAATGTCTGCTTCTGCTTGCTTTCCTTGAAATACATTGCATCCTTAGGTGAATAAATCATTTGCATATGTGTGCTACTTTTTTTGTAGGTGTGAAACACTACTATAGGATGAAACATCTTAGTATTTGTGAGGTTTTGCCTCCTCACCTGGCCCTTTATATTGATGTTCCTGTCTCAGAAGTTAAGAAAAGGATTGATGAGATAGGCGAGGTAAGGCTGCATTTGTGTCTCTGTTTGTGACCAGGACTCTGCTCCAGGCCAGTACAATTTGTTGTCTTGAGGGTTTTGGCTGTTTCTCTGTTGCTTAAAGCTGAAGTTGAAGCTGTTTGGCAGGGACAAATTAACTTTAAATATAGCCTAAAGACTTCCAATATATGTTGCTCCTTGTTTTTAATGCAGCAGCTCTGAGGTGGATTGGTTCTTACCTTCTCTGTGGAAGAAGCTCCCTGCATGTAGTAAATAGATTCCTTTCAGATCCAGCTGATCTCGCCTGAAGTGTGTGGTCAGCTAGTGATGAACCTCCTAGAATCCACCATGATTGAGGTGGTGGGTACAGGGAGGGAGGGAGGGAGGGAGGGAGGAAGTTTGCTCAAAGATAGTTGGTTTTTCCATAAGTAATTTAAATTCAAGGGCTAAAGCATAAAGTCATACAAATATGATCTGATCAAGTCGGGTAACAGAATTATTCTCATGAATTGCATTTTGTTTTAAGCCCTATGAAAAAAAACTCTCAGCAGCGTATCTTCAAAGCATTGAAGATACCTATAAGAAATCTTTCCTGCCACAGATAAGGTAAGTGGAATGTGGGCCATACTTCTTTTCAATAATCACAATTCTGTGGAATACTCTCTGCACTTTTTAATCGAGTTATGCTTTTTAAACTTTTTAATAATGATTGTTTGTTTTATTGTTTTATATTTGTTGTGCACCACTCAGTCACTTGTAGTGAGATAGGTGTTTGTGTGCGTTGTGTGTGTGTGGTATATAGCATTCCGACAAAAGATTACCAAGGGATACAAGGTTAGTCTGGCGAGATCTGTTTTAGATAAATTCATGCCGAGGTTTGATGATTACATTTTTGTCTTCAAGCTGGTTGTAGACTGATCTCTCTGTTATTTGCCCAATGCCAAACTGCAATGATCTGCACTTTATTGGAAACTTCTCTCTCTCTTCATTACCCTTCAGGATTTCTTTTTTTCTGTCTTTCTTTCTTTCTTTGTGTCAGAGCACCTTCAAATTATAGACATAATATTCAACACCGAACAGATAAAGCAAGTATAAAATAGATCATAGAGATAGCCATAGCACTGAGAAGGCTTGAGGGAACTAGCTTGAGGGAACTAGCTAGCTTATCGAAGAGAAGTGTTCAGAGGGACATGAGAGGATGCCACAGAGAAGAGGCATTGACCTATTCTCCAAAGCACCCGAGGGCGGAAAAAGAAGTAAAGGGTGGAAGCTTATGAAAGAGAGATCCAACCTAGAATTAGGGGGAAATTTCCTGACAGTGGGAATCGTTAATCAGTGGAACGGCTTGCCTCCAGATGTGAGTGGGCTCAGCCAAATGTGGGTGCTCCATCACTGGAGGTTTTCAAGAAGAGATTGAAGAACTATTTGCCCAGAATGGTCTAGGGCAGGGTGGGTGTCAAACTCACGTCATCACAGCGGCGTCACGTGACATATCGGGACTTTCCCCCCTTCACTAAACGGCGTGGGCGTGGCCAGTGCGTGACACATCTGGCCCATGGGCCGGGAGTTCGATAGCCCTCGTCTAGGGTTTCCTGCTCAAGCAGAGGGTTGGACTAGAAGACCTCCAAGGTCCCTTCCAGACCTATGATTCTACGATTCCTCCCTAACTGTGGTTTTAAGAAGCGGGGAGGAGAAGCACAATCAGCTATCGATTCTGGTCTTCCTGTGGAGTCTGTTTATTGATCTGGTCTACTTCAAAAGGCTAACAATATTTGATTCACTACATCAGGACCAACAGGTTCAAACCAATCCCAGATAACCTCGCCAAACCGTTCCTCACTCACCTCCATGGGATCTGCTCAGCCAAAACTTCCAGTGCCTCTTATCCAGGCCATGGCTCCTAGCTCTCCGTGACAGTCCTCTTCCTCACTCGCTGTAGTAGCTATCTCTGTCCTTACTCTATTGTGGTCTTTCTAATCTCTTAGATATTCTCTCTCTCTTTGGTCCTTATTTTTGAAAAAATATATTGTAAACCAGCGGTTCTCAACCTGTGGGTCGCGACCCCTTTGGGGGTCGAACGACCATTTCACAGGGGTCGCCGCGCGCGTTAGCCCGCCATTTTGGTGCCACCGTCACTGCAGGGGTGAAAAGGTCCCGGTTCGGCCGTGCCTGCAGGTCGCCGGACAGCTGGTAGCCCGGACGCCGCCATTTGGGTTCTTCTACCCTCTGCGCATGCACAGAATGCTTTGCGCATGCGCAGAGGGTAAAAGAACCCAAATGGCGGCGTCCGGGCGAAGTCTCCCGATTCTGTCGCTACCGGCTGTCCGGCGCCCTGCAGGCACGGCCAAACCGGGAGCATTTCACCCATGGTGCCACGCCCGCTTTGTCAGGCAGCGGGGGGGTCGCGGGATTAGAAAGGTTGAGAACCACTGTTGTAAACCTTTAAATGTATGGGAGGTTCTGTTGCATCCGTATGAAGAGTTTGGTGTAGTGGTTAAAGGTGCTGGCCTACAATCTCTCCCTCCCTCTCCCCCCCCCCCCTCTCTCTCTCTCTCTCTCTCTCGAATTACTTAGAAGGTAATAAACACAGGATAAAATTCAAATAATGAAATAAAAATAACATTGTCGTTCGCTGCCAAATGTGCAGCGTCTTCTCCCATCCTGAGATGCATAGTTCCAGGAGCAATAATGAAACTCTTACTCCGGTTTGAGAAGGCTTAGTGTTCTTGTATTTTCTAAATCAAATGACATATTGCTACTCTTTTTTCTTTCTAGTGAAACCTCTGAGGTCTTGCAATATACAGCCAGTGAAGTTGACAGCCTGGAGAGAGTAAGTGGTAGGGGCCAACACCCCTCCCTTGTGTATAAGGCTTTGTAGTAATATATTAGACCTCTCTTGCCTGTTTTATGCCACAAAGAAATCAGACTAAAACAGGCCAAAAGAAGTACAGTTATGCTAAGAGAAAGCAGGGCTTTAAAATAAATAACTAAAGTTGAAGGAACTACCGTGTTTCCCTGAAAATAAGACCCTGTCTTATATTTTTTTGAACCCTGAAATAAGCGCTTGGCCTTATTGCCATGCACTCAAAAGCCCGATTGGGCTTATTATCAGGGGATGTCTTATTTTGGGGGAAACAGGGTAGCATTTAAACAAACAAAAGATGGGGTGTGTTGCAAAGGTAAAAAGCTGTGCAACGATTTAACAATGTGAGAAGCAACAGCAGAAGAATTTTTTTGTTTCTTTGAAATCAGATTAAATTTGCAAAAGACAAAAGCAGAAATTTTCCACTTTTGATGTTGAGAAAGTTGGACAGGTGGGAGCTTTATACCATGAAGGCATTGGGTTCAACGCCCTTCCCTCACCAATGAAAAGATTTCAGTTTGTAGGGTTATAGGAATTAATTCTCATCTTTTAACTTACAGATTATTGAAGACATTGAAATGCTGAAGTGTGCTAAAGGACCTTGGCTTGAACAAGATGATATTACCTTGCATTACTTGAGGTGTTGGTAAGTTCAGTTCTCATGATTGAGGGATATGTTGATTTTTGGAGTGTAAAACAGGAAGCAGTCCATGAGAAAGTGGCCTTCTTCCCAAGAAGCCTTTGTGGCGTTTAGTCTGACTGGTGTCATCCAGAGCTGTGACTCCTGAGAGGGATTTCTGTATCAAAGCCTCATCCAGAGAGGATGCCGAGGAATGTCTCTTGTGAAGCTGAGGTAGGAGGCAAATCCTACAAGAGGCTCGGGGATTTCCATTAGCACCTTACTTTGGGCTTCGAAATCTAGTTGCATATTTCATTTTACATACAGTAGCTACACCTCTCCAACCCCAGCACAAAATTTGGAAATTATGACTGTCAGAACTATTAAAACTATTTCCAGGGTTCATAGTATATGTGGATCAGTTTATAAATGCAAGAAGCTCTGTGATATACAAAAACTGATGTTTGTTTTCCGTTCTTTCACACACACACACACACACACACACACACACACACACACACCACTTACTCCCCCCCCCCCCCCGTCTCCTGCCCCCAAAGGAAAATAAAGTGTGTGGGTTTTGGGAAAGT
>QLTV01000995.1:866857-881480 GCA_003457575.1 Thermophis baileyi
GCTTTGGGGAGCTGCCCGTGCGGGCGTTTCACCCCTGAGGGTCGCTGGGAGGGCTGAGAAGCCCCCTTGTCTTCCCTTCTGGCCGGCCTGTGACGCGCCCCCCCCAAGCCCCCTTTTCCAGTTTGCCTTTGGTTTTGTATGCAGGACTATGGCAGGTCCGCCTCTATCTTGGCTTGTAAACAACAGAGTTCCAAGATTAACATTTGTGTCACTTGTTTTCCTTTTGAAAGATGGACCCTCATCTGTGGACCCGGAGGGCTTATGTCCCGCAGGGGTGCCCCTCCGTTGGGGACCCGGCAGCTTGCACCCCTGAAGAGTAACGCTCTGGCCTCATTGCACACAGTTCAGTAGAAACCACTTTAATTTATTTGCAGCCACAATGCTTACACTGTATGCAGCAAACATCCGTACAAATCATTCAGCAACCTGGTCGCAGAAAAAGGACCCAGCACACAATCGCCAGAGGAAGGCATTCTCCCCTCCCCTCCCCTCCCCCCATCAAGGAGATGCTATCTGGGAAGAGAAACTGGGCTTACAATTAGATCTGGGCTTGGGGGACAGAAAACTAGCAGCAAAAGGGCAGGGCGGGGACAAGGGAAATCCGACTCCCCTGTTTTCGCTAAATTTAACATTGAACAAACGTTCCCACAGCTTTAGTGGGAAAAGAGATTTGTCTGAAGGATTTACGGTGCACTGTGTGGGAGAGAAGCTGCCCACCATTTCCAGAGCTAGAAGATGCTCCGTGAACAGGGGTCGCCAGAAAGCCAAGTCCTCCCATCTCCCAAGATAGTGCTGTGTGTGTGTGTGTGTGTGTGTGTGTGTGTACTTGGAAGGGCAGGAATGTGGCATGGCTTTGAGCTCCTAATGAGGGCAGGTGGGGAGGGATGGTCTAAGTTGAAGGGGTAGATAAGAAAAATATACATTTGGAATTTTACACTTGTGCCTCTACACTAGTTACTAAATATAACTCTGTACTCTCACACCCCTTGCCCAGTAATGTGGCAGGTAGCCGGGAGACTCTTCACTCGCATACCACCCTCGCTCTAGCATTGGTGCACTATGTAAAAATTTCAGTCACGCTTTTTTTTAAACTTGAGTCAATATAAACCTTGTTCAAAATGTTATGAAAAAATGTACATGTTTATACAAGGCAGGCTGTGGCAGGACACAGGGTTCCTCTGACATTCACACAGGGAGGTGCCAATTGTGCCTCCCCAAGGAAAAAAACCCTCTCCGAATGAACCTTTTACGCCCCCCTCCTGCAGCCTAAGCCCCAAGGAGGACCAGCAGGGATCGGAAACGCCCTTGTGTCTTTCCATCGGAAAAGTTAACCTCCTCGGCCCAGAGAGCAGCTCCTGGCGAGACGTCAGCTCATCATGTCGTTGCTGTTTACCCCGTAGGTGGAATTTTTCATGGAATCGTTTACTTCTCGACGAAATGCAGAAAGATTCTGTGTAAACCTGGCAAAGAAACAGGTGTTAGGATGGGGGCAAACGGACCTGCCTTTTTGCCCAACAGCTGGATGGCATCGGACGGAGCTGCGCTCATTCTCGGGGACTCACACGAGAACCGGCCAAATCCAACTTCTGCCAAAAGCCGAGTTTTCTAATGCTCTGAATTACAACTTTGAAAACATGGCCGCAAGTGAGGGGAAAACCTGATATTCCTTCAGCTGCTCCCATTTTTTCCTTCTGTTTTCTTGGAAACTTGGATTTTGAACACAAGCAAAGTGTAAGCTACTTTATAACTTTGGAAAGGAGCCAAATAGGTTCCTTCACTGCACGGACCGAATGCTTCTGAAAGGGTAAAACCCCTATAGGATTCAACTGGGGGCAGTGACATTTCTTGTGTTCCTCTGAGAGGGAAAAGTAATGGGGAATGGCTGCACTGGGTAGACTACTCAAAGGAGAGGGTGATCCTTTGAGCCAGAGAACCATATTTGGGGGGGGGGGGGTGTTTTATCTTTTTGAGTCCGCTAAATTTAAGAGGATATGCAGCCTCGGCACAGGGAGCTATTTTATTGGCACAGTATTTCTCGCAGTGTGGGTCAGAAGAGATGGTGGAGCTACCCTGACAGGCTGCACATGGTCCTGGCCTACTGGGCAATCCCCCCTGTCCTGGAGTTCGGGTGCTAAGCAATCCCGCAGTGGTACGTCTTCCTCAGAATGAAACTAATAAGAACATTGGAGTTCGGCTGTTCTGCTGGCTGCATTTTGTGAAAATACTGACCTATCACGATTCTTTGTCAGCAGATTGCGCTCAATGCCTTCCATGAGATTTTCAAAGCAGAGATGCATAGCTTGTTGCTTCTCGGGGGGCTGGCTGTTTACTATGCTATTCCTTAAATCTGAAAAATACTGCAAAGGAAAAGTTCACACTGTAAGCTATCCAGGGTAATGTGGCAACCCACAAGTAACACAACACCCTAATCAGGGGCCTTACCTTTTCATTGAGTAGTATCAAGCCAAGCAGAGGCCGTGACATGGACCACTGGTTCCTGCAGTCTTCAAATATTATGATATTCAACACTGTGGAGAGCATCTGGAAGGATCAAGCACAATCCAGTCAACCACCGAGCTCACACTGGGACACTGTCAGGGATTATGGGGAAACGGGGAAGGAGCAGTGGGTGAGACACAGGACAGCTTATCTAATGAACAGCAATTGGGTCAGATGAGAAGAAGTTTAGGGGGAAGCAATTCAAAGAAGCATTGAATCCCTACAAATGAGCATGAGAAATTGGGAGTGGGAACTGAGAATGCCTAGTCTAACAAAGAGAAGGACTAGGGGTGACATGGTAGCAGTCTTCCAATATCAGAGTGGCTGGAGCTGGTTTCCAAAGAAAGAAGCACCAAGATCGCTCTCCACGAGTCCAACACATAAGAAAATAGCAAGAGCACTTAGATTTATATACCGCTTCACAATTCTTTCCAGCCCCCTCTAAGCGGTTTACAGTCAACCTATGGCCCCCAACAACCTGGGTCCTCATTTTACCGACCTCCGAAGGATGGAAGGTTGAATCAATCTTAGTAAGTACTTAGTAAGTAAACAGCAAAAGAGTTCCGCTTATTGAATATTCTATGACTTTGGGTTATGTAGACCACACGGGCTACAGTTCTTAAAAACATGGGCGTACTGGACCACTTCATTTGCAAACTAAAGAATTTGCATGCTGACCAGGAAGCAATGGCTAGAACAGAATATAGAGTAACTAGCTGCTTCAAATGAAGCATATCAAGAGTGCATTCTGCTACCTATTCCACGGATATATGAAACATATTTTGAGAAAAGCTAGATTGAAAGAAAAAAAAATTGAAATTAAGATTGTTGGAAGAAATATTCTGAGGAATGTTGCGAGAGGCAAGGAATCTCCCGGGCACAGCATAGGGCTGCAAAAGTTGGGCTACTGATAGGATGAACAGAGAAAAATTGAGCCCTTTGAACTGAAGAAAGGGATTGGGAGTGTCTTGAACTGCCAGAAGAACAAAAGCCCCACCGCTCACTGGAAGCATTAAAAACCCGGTTAAAGCTTAAATATCTTGGAATGTGGAAGCTAGCGCCTCTGATGAAGGCCATCCTGAAACGAGACACTGATTGCTGGGCACGGTCATTGGGACCAGGGACATGTGCTTGCAAGCCGTTACTGACAACCGATCTTGGCAAACTGTTGGCCTCTGGGCCAGGAAGAGTCAAAGGCAGCGAAGCATTTTCTGCAGAATGATCACCTCATCCTCAAACAAATATTGAAAATGAGGAGATGAAAAGTTCTGCAGTCATTTCCTGGGGACAGAAGAATCGCTTCTTGTGACCCGTGTGTGTAAATATTCCGGGCAAGTGTTACTCAACTAAAGGGCTATGACCCTCTGCAGCCGACTTCAGAAATGCCCCCTTAGTACTGCCCTCCTTGTCCTGACCTGTTGAATCATCTCGGGGTGCTGCTGCATGATGTGGAGGAACCGGTCGCTTTCCTGGGTCAATGGGGCAGGCCTCTTTTTGGTACTGCGGGACAGCTGCTTGAAGAGATAAGTGACAATGTGGTCTAAGCAGGAGCAGCATCCAGTGCAAACCATGGTATCTGCCAGGAAAAGAGAAGGGGCAAAGAGGAATGAGGCCGGAGTTACGTCAGGTCAAAAATTCCGATTCAATTAGGAGCTGGATCCTCTCCTTGGCGAGCAAAAGCAGCCTCAGGCCGACCAAGCAAGCTGTGACCATCGTGGACTCTTGTTCTCTTGGCAGAATTTCT
Organism: Thermophis baileyi; assembly: GCA_003457575.1. NCBI lineage: Eukaryota > Metazoa > Chordata > Lepidosauria > Squamata > Dipsadidae > Thermophis > Thermophis baileyi. The sequence goes on from QLTV01000995.1 coordinate 871,101, forward strand.
TAAAACCTTCCGGTCCTGGGATAGATCGTATGCCTTGTTCATAACTTAAGGCAAAGCATTACTTGTCTTCGAGTGTCATAGTATGTACAGATAATTTTGACAAGATATATATATGACTCTTTGAGAGCAACCCAGAAGTGAATTGGTCTCGGGTGTTATGGAATTCTCATTAAAACGTTTCTATGATCAAATCTTGCAAGGCTATTGTGCAGAATCAGGGGTGGCTCTACCAGCTGAAAACCCACCCAAATGATCAGCGTGGACCCCTCCTCCTGAAGGGCTGGTGAACAGCCAGTTGAGGCTGCCAAATCTTCCTGAGAAAGCTAATGGCGGGAATAAGGATCCAATCGCTTGGGACTGCTCTGTCACCCACTTTGCCCATGAGAGATTAAGGAAATGGCCGTCTTTCCTGAAGGCCAAGCTTTACGTCCAAGTGAAGACACCAAACCAGGAACTACGAGGGAATTAAGGAAAGATTTAGATGTTCTACTGGGGATTGTATCTAAGCCAGGTAGAGTTGGCGTCTATATCCCTTTGATGCTGCTGGAGAACAACAGAACCACGTTGAAAGACTTTCGCAGCCCTTCCTCGACTCTCAAGAGGAGCCCTCAGACTTCCCAATAGCGGTTGTTGCACTCACCTAGTGCTGTGAGGCCTTCTGAAATGGAAGACAGAATATACATGATTACATGTGGCTCCAGGCTAGCTATAAAATTCATGTGATCTTGAGTAAGAACTTCCAGTAACGAATAGTAGGACTGGCTGAGCTTAGGGTAATCCTGAAACAAGAGAAATTAAAGAAAGGAATCAGGAGAGCTTTCAAAGGAGTTTTGTGGGCCCAGAATGTGTGACTTAGGTTTGGGGACCATTCAGACATATTACACCCCCCCCACCCCGTGCAATCTGAGTTTCAGAAGCAGTGATTTTCAAAACTTTTTACTTTTATGATCACTGAAGGTACAGCTTCCAATTTATTGGCCAATTATCTGTAGACAGTGTAACCATTCTTTAGATGAATTCCTAGACCAGAGAGGAAGAGCTGTTATCGTGCCAGGCCCTCATCTGACCATCCAGTGCTATTTTATATATATTCCTGTGGCTTTATATCACGTGACTGTTCAATGCAGAACTCTTTCAATCATTATTAACGGTTTTGACAATAGCTTGAAGAGCTAGTCACAGTTGTGGCTAGGAGAGCCTTTGTGCAATTTTGTGTTGTGTGCCAGTTGTGCCCTTTCCTGGACCATGAATTCCTGCGCTCAGTCACTCAGGCCTAGTCAATCTGGGTCCTCGTTTTACCCACCTCGGAAGGCTGGAAGGCTGAGTCAACCTGGAGCCTGGTGAGATTCAAACTGCCAAACGGCAGTCAGCAGAAGTAGCCTGCAATACTGCACTCTAACCCCTGCTTTTTCTTGCAAACCACTTTTTGCAAGAAGGGAGGGTGAGAAACCAATCCTCTGTTTTGCCTTTTATCTTAAACCGCAAGTGGTCCATCCTCAGGGCAAACGCCGAATGGGATGGAATCAGGCCCTGGTCCCTCAGCCGGGCCAGCAGCTACTTCCACGAGAAGCAACCTCGTGCCAGAATAGGCAAAGAGCCATGTGTAGCCCAGCTGTCATCACATTATGAGCGAGGCCAAATTATGATGCCACCATTATGTAAGACTTCGGATTTCAACACACACACACACACTGCTCAAACTGCCCAAGGAGCTGCTGATACAGTTCTACAGAGGAATTATTGAGTCTGTCATCTGCACCTCTATAACTGTCTGGTTTGGTTCTGCAACCCAACAAGACAGACACAGACTTCAGAGGATAATTAGAACTGCAGAAAAAACAATTACTGCCAACCTGCCTTCCATTGAGGACCTGTATACTGCACGAGTCAAAAAGAGGGCTGTGAAAATATTCACTGACCCCTCGCATCCTGGACACAAATTGTTTCAACTCCTACCCTCAAAACGACGCTATAGAGCACTGCACACCAGAATGACTGTAACTTTGTTGCTTGTATCCTTACGATTTATATTGACTGGTTCCTACTATGATTTGATTGCTTATTTGTACCCGGACTATCATTAAGTGTTGTACCTTGTGATTCTTGATGAACGTATCTTTTCTTTTATGTACACTGAGAGCATATGCACCAAAGACAAATTCCTTGTGTGTCCAATCACACTTGGCCAATAAAATTCAATTCAATTCTATTCAATTCTATTCAATTCTATTCTATTCTATTCTATTCTCTATTCTATTCCACTCTATTCTCTATTCTCTTCCATTCCCTATTCTCGTCACAGCCGTGAGGGTCACTGGAAGCAGCAGCAGGGCTGAACAATCCCAGAAACGTCTGAGGTGGGAGAGGATTGGGGTTCGGGTGGGGACGGGAGCCGCTCTGCATTCTTACCAGCAGATCGCTGTGTGGGATGGAGAGCAGCAGCTTGATGAAAGTCTGCAAGGCGTTGTCGAGGGCATCGTCCCCGTAGAGGCGGAAGACACCAAAGTTGACGTAGCTGCCACTCAGGGCGGCTTTCAGCATGGAGAAGCAGATGGAAACCCCTTTGAGCTTCAAAGCGTAAACCTGATCTTTTGGAACTTCCCCCAAAGTCAAGATACGGTTCCCTGCAAAAAGACATGCGCAGATATCTCAAAAACATTCCCTCAAAGGATAGTTTTCTTGTGCGGCTCCTGGTTAAAATGGAAGTTGAAAAGCCAAGGGCCAGTCTTCAGAGAATGTTACTGGAACCACAAAAATAGCTGCATTTGGTCGAGTCTAATCAAAGCCACATCACCTTGGCACAGGGGCAAATAGCAATAGTGCTTAGACTTTACAACTAAGTGGTTTACAAATGTCAGCATGTTGTCAGCATGTTGCAATCTGGGTCCTCACTTGACCGACCTTGGAAGGATGGAAGGCTGAGTCAACCTTGAGTCCGTCAGGATCGAACTCCTGGCAGTGGGCAGAGTCAATGCTGCATTCTAAGCCCTGCACCACCTCAGCAAAGCAAAGGCCAGGTTCTGCTCAACTGAGGAAGGCTTCAAGGGAGAGCAGCTCCCTTTCTCCTTTGCTGTTGAAGGCCTTTCAAACACAGGTGCTCTTTGGGAAGAGACCTGCGCAGGCTGCACCCCTGCCAATTCAGAGCCGTGGCAGCAAGTGGGCCAGGCAGTGGGCCTGGGCGAAGCTTCCTTCCAATCTGACCCAGCCCAACGGCTGTGAAGGGAAAGATACCCACCGTAGGTAGTTATCATTTTACTTGTCTCCCGGAAGAGCAGGATGCCGTTTGGGGAGGAGACATCGAACTGCAGCCTCTGGGACCTGAAAGCAAGGGAGAGTTGTGCCTTGGCTGAGATGCGCCATCTGAGTGGGCAGCCCAAGCCCTAGGCAACCGCAGAGGTGACCCACAGGTTCTGAACAAGGACTCCTTGTGGGTAAGCTTCAAGCATAAAGCTGCCCCCTGTGGACTTTTAGCATTCTTTGAAAAGCCTTACACAGTATTCAGCGGCTGTTTCCACCTCACTTACTGAATGCTGTAAACAGGAATGCCTCGGGCTGCCTTCCCCTCACGGGGGAAGGGTCCAGGAAAGGTCACTGCCTTTGTGGGCTCTTGCCATGGAACCTGCCTGAGGCCCAGGCCTTGCAGGCACCAGCCTTACCCCCATTTGGGCTGCTCCTGTCTCCTATCTGGTAGAAGCCTAGTAGTTCTTTAGAAACTGTCTAAAGGTACTGGAAATGCATCCCAGCACTTTCAAGTAAGATCAACATTTTTCTTTTCTAGAGCTAATAATTACAGCTTTTTCTCCTCATCCCACCTCTCTCCTCTCCTGGCCATCCCTGTAGGGCAGCCTTACTTCAGGTACCCAAGGAAGCCGCTTGGAGTCCACTTACCTGTTGTGCACCAGCTCAGCCATCAGTTTGAGCACAGGGGTGGTGCAGGCTGGGTCATGGTACCAGAGCTCAACTGCCCGCTGCAAGATTGGCATGTAGGCTGGGTAGCTGTAAGGCTGAAGCTAAGGATCACCTGACTACTTCCAGAATCAACTCAGACATTCATTCTTCAGGTCAGAATAGCCAAGATGGCCAGATTACTGCAAAGCTGACCACCGCAGACTCAGTTGGCAAATAAAGGAAGAAAAGACAAATGATCTACTGGATCACTTCAGGTAAGAGTCAATAAGTGTTAAGCCTCCTCCTGCTGTCTGCCCGAATCTACATTATTTCAGCCACCTGCTCATAAATGCTGGAAGCAGAACTCTACAGATCACGTGCTATGTTGTGCAGGCTGGCTTTTTTGACCAGCCCTGGGAAACTCAAGCATAGCATCGGCAGGTGAGGCACCGTCGTCCCTTGAGTCATCAGAGAGAACTGGAGATTCCAGAATTCAGTCGTCAGCCTTATCCCCATTCCAGGAAGCGGACAGGCACAAGAGTCAAGGATACATCCACTCGAAGAGCATCATAAAACTAGTCTTGGCGTTGAAGGCAAAGGCAATCCCCCTCAGGTCCCTCACAAGGCCAACCAAGGTCCTCTGGAGGAGGGGAAAGACGCAGGTTAGAGGAAAGAGGCACTGCTTCATGTCCTCTGTATCACAATCGCCCTCCAAGCCAACTGTCTTGGCTGCTCCAATGAGAACTCTCCCCTCCCCCCCCCTTATTTCAGAGAATGTTTTCCTCAGGGATCACAGAGGGTGGCCTTCTGAACTGCTTTCTGGACTGGGTGGAAGAGCCTCCTTCCAGATCTCCAGGCCACTCCTGCCCTGTGGGGTTTTTGGGAAGACCCTAACACAAACATTTTGGACTTCAACCCTAACAGGAAAGGGGAACTGTACTCTTTTGAGTCTGAAAGGTTCCAGGCGGCCTTCATCTAACCCACAAAGAGTTTAACCGAGTCCAAAGGTGAAGCTTTCTGCCCCTTCCCTACCTTTGCCTCCTGCTCATTGAAGGTGTTGGTGCTGAACATCTGTGCCACGGTTTCAAAGGCAGCAGTGAGGGGTAACATGAATTGCTCATACTGATCTTCATCCTCCCCTGGAAGAGATATGGAAAACAGTACTCTTCAACAGTCCTCTGCTTTGCAATCCGGGCTAAACATCTAAATCATTTTTAGATCCATCTGGTAAACCTTGGAGGCTTTGATCCTCCAGGAGATTCAGAGCTACACTTGCAATGGACACTATTTGGAGCAAGGTAACCAGATGAACCGTTTTCTCTCTGAATAACCATGCTTTATAGAAAGTTGACTGATTCAACCGTTCCCGTCTAATTAGTTAGGATTAGAATGACAAAGAACTGGGGGGGGGGGGAGAAATGCGTTTGAGAGTATAGGAATGGGTTGCAGTACCAAGGTCCACCATGAGGAGGCGCCCAAGTGCCGTATAGAAAGTAGTCCGACATCTCATATCACTCAGGTTGGATTGATTGTTAATACCCAAGAAGGAAAAGTGCTCACTCTGTTGAAGAACAAAAATCATATTATTAATGAGGTGTAATTATTCAGGGACAGAAACAAGATGCGTCCTTGGCATACGGGCACCATGGAAAGGCAGGTCGCAAGCGCCCGCCTTCCTTGCCCTTGTATTTGCCAAGGAACTACCATAATTGCAAACCTGGGGCGTTTTCCCTCCTCCTGGTAGAATCCAATCCAATGCAGGTCACTGAATCTGGCCTAAAACAAGTAAGTACTTTCATGTTTCACAATGGATGGAAACTAACCAAGGAGGGAAGCAATCTGGAAGTAAGGAGTTAGAGCAATCAACCAATGGCATAGCTTGCCTTCAGAGGCTGTGAGTGCCCCATCACTGGAGGCTTTCAAAAAGAGACTGGACAGCCATTTGCCTGGAATGATATAGAGTCTCCTTATCGAGCAGGGAGTTGGACAAAAGACCTTTCCATGCTGGAAAGCTTTTACCAACTAGAATATGAACAGCACACGGTCAACTACAATGGGAATGGGCAGAATGTCAACAGGCTAGCATCATGTGTCCTTCTTGCCAAGGTCCATCAAGAGAGCTTTCAAAGAGTCGGAGCCCTCTGCTCTGTGACCAGACCGCCGCGGGAAAGCCTTGCTGGAAGACACAAGGCTTTGTTTTGTCCAAGAAGGGCAGGATTGGCAGGACTATGCTCTGGGATAATTTGCATGGCAAAATCTGCATTTCAACCTGCTTGCCAATGTAGCTGCAGCTTCAGTCCTTGTTTCCTCTATAACAAAAGAGGAATCGGGCTCTTGGTCTGAGCTCCGAGCTTGGCAACTTGGTTGCAAACATTTTGTCACCGTTCGAGGAGACCTCGTCAGTGCACTTTGAAGTGTGCTCGTCTGTCAGAGCACTGGCCTTTAAATACCTGTTTATGTGATGCCAATTAGTGTGGATGTTGTTTGTTCGGCTACTTCTGAGTCGTGGTCTGAAAAGAGGAATCCTTCAAAGGAGACCCCCTGCTGACAGTATTTGGAAGGCAACACCGCCAAATAAGGATTGACAAAGAAACTTGACAACTAACCGTGTGATTGTTCAGCATGAACTGCACAGCGCTCAGTTTCACCAGTTTCCTAACGCTGCTGTAGGTAAAAGTGAGGTTAAGGAAACAACAAGACATCGGCCTGGTTAGAACATTTCATAGGCATAACACAAAGGTAGCTCTCACACTAAATCATATTTCCCCTCCCACGGCAGCTAAAAAATCTATCATGCAACGGTGGGAACAGAGGTTAGGTCAACAAACCCTCCAACAGACTGCCACTGGATCTGCTGAATGGTGTGGTGGGGAACCAAAACATCAGAAGGATATCACCTGATCTCTCCCTTCCTCCAGGTATAGGTGTACAAAAAAGTTTAGGCATCCCTGGTGGAATTGCATCCACTACTTTTTTCTTAATTCTGAGTCTGGAAACACTTGGTACATAAACAAGACATAGGCATGCAAATTGGCAGACGGAGGTGACTTTTCACTTTCAGTTTCTGTTTACTAAGGAATTCATTGAAGGAGTTTGACCAGAGATGGCTAAAGTTGCACGTGCAACAATGTTTGTCTGCAACTATCCGCTTGGACAGGTAGCCTTCCCTTAACAATGGTAATGGACCGGGAACACAGCAACGGTCGCAACCACGAGAACCATCTTAAGTCCCCTCCTGCAGCACCACTGTTACCGTCCACCTTGTGAAAGGGTCCAGCAGGAAGCGGGCCCAGACCAAGTCATTCTACTTTCCTGCTGGCCTGAAAGTCTCTTTCTGCCCTGTCACCTTTAGCTCGAGCCTTTTCTCTGACCCGGCTGTGGTTCTTCCTGCTGCCTCCTGGGCCATTACAGTGCCTGCGAAGGGGTGCTGAATGAGGGGTCGCTGAGCGAGGGCTACTGACCGTCATATACGGTTCCCTAATTGTGGTCATGACTGCTGAGACTACTGGAGAGGACCATATAATAATTTGGTAAACGACTGGAATAGAAGTAAAATAATGTTTAATTATCTGCTTCTTTATCTTCAACGTATCTACATATTTGAACCATATCCCCCCATCCCACCCCAATTTAATCTTCATCTGATGAATACACAATGTCTTTATTATACCTTGCCATGCAGTTATTTACATTTACTGTTGCCGTATATCTGCTGCTAACCCTATTCTAGTCTTGAAAGGAATCCTATGAGAAACAGGAGTGATGGGGCAGCAGACACCCAAGAGCTTTTGAGGGGAGGAGTCAGCTTCTGCCCAGTCCCGGCCTCCGCAGGGGGAGAACCCAGGAGGCCTGGAGCGCCCGTCCAAGCCCAGGGAAGCCGGCAGAAAAGGATATCCAATGGAGAGGTCATTGAGGAGCTGCAACGTCTTGGAGGTGATGGGTTCACACCGTCCCCAGTACTTCAAGTTAGTGATTCTGCAGGGAGAGGAAATGCACACCATCCAATGGCTGCTTCTTTCTCCTCCCCAAGTCCCAGTCAACAGAAGGAGAGGCTGGGGTGGAATCTCTCAACCGTCCACTCATCCCTGCTGTCCCCAAGCTGCAGGGTCCAGTGTTTGGAGGAGGGGGGCAGCTGCCTCTAGGACCAACTACTTGCAGTCACAGCAGACTGCCAGCCCACAACGGGGTCTTCCCGCAGAAGGAACCACCCCAGGCAGAAACCTTCCACACAGACCCAGGCTGCAGGCTGCGGCCAACGCTCAGGGGACAGCGGAAGGACTCACATTTTTCCTATGAAGACGCTCAGCACCATGGTCTCATCGTTCAGCCCCAGGACTTCTGAGAGCCGGCGATACAGCTAGGAGTGGAAAACCGATTTCAGCTCAGATGGCTCTTGTGAGTTCACTGTCAGCCCTGAGCTAGGTTCCTATAGGGATCACAGTGCCACTTCGCTTCTGAAGGGGGCAGCCACAGTGGCTGGCAAAACGCTAGGAAGTCTGTTCTGCAGACTCTGGTCACTAAACCCAGAAGCCCCACACTGACCAAGAATAATCTGCAGATGAAGAGTTTTGATAAAGCCGATCATGAAAACATTATGTAAAGTTCTGTAAGGAGAAGAGATCCACTACAAGCATTTTTTACCTTAGAGGATTTCTGCACCTGGTCTCCTATGTAAATCTTTCGGAACTGCTCAAAGAAGCTCAGCATGGCCAGCTCCAGCTTCTCATTGCCTGCCTGGGCAAGGCGTGAATCGGTCAAGTTCATGAGCTGAAGAACCCTGGAAAGGCAGGAAGGGAAGGAAGGGATGAAGGCGGCTGCAGTGCTGAGGGCACAAATCCAAATTGCTCCTCCACCCATTTATTCCAGAGGGTATCTTTTTACTCAGAAATGGCAGGCTGTGGACTTTCCACATCTGGTTGACTCCGTCGCCCTTGTAAAGCTGGTGCACAGAAGACCAATCCCAGGGGCTCCTCTGAAACCACCTCTGAGCTTGGGAAGTCCGATGCCCCTCCGGAGACAAGCACTGTCACACGGCTGGGGCCAAAGGGGGGGGGGCGCTTCTTGTACATTGAAAACCACTCTGCTCATTTCCCCCCACCCAGAATTTCATGCAGGGTTGTCAGGGAGACCTTAAAGACCCAGGAATATCTGACCGATGGAAAACTGTTTATTTTCGTAACATTAAAGAACGATCAGAAAAAGGATCCTTTCAATGTGTTTTAATCTTAGAACTACTTGACAAGAAGATTACATTTTGGAGAAGGTTAAAAAAAAAACCAGCAGAAGGAAAGCTTAACTCAATTAATGGCCACTCTGCATTTCCTTTACCCCTTCTTTTAGCCCTTCCTCTTGGGGGAAAAAAAAACTGCTGTGCTTTGACAACAAACTTTGAAAGACCCACTTTTCCATCTCAAAGCCCAGCAACCCGCCAATTTTCAATATTTAGTTCTGTGTTCTGCAGTTTGTTCTGCGGAGGTGACAATGAAGGGCACACCCACTTACACACCCAGCTGATCCATAAAACGTATATTCAGCTTGTGAATGTTGTCAAGGTGAACAGCCAGTGCAGCATCTCCCCACAAATGCTCAGTTATTACTACTACTACTACTATTATTATTATGGTTCATTGCAGTCAGCCAGATGTTGAGGCTGGATCTGGCATTTTAATCCACCTGTCGAGAGCTTCTCAAGGACCCGGGGTAGGCAGAAGTTGATCACAGAATAACAGGGAAATGTTTGGGTGTTCTCTTTGATAGTGTTAGAGGCATTGGGGCAGGCTTCTTATTATTAGTGCTGGGCTCTTACCGACAGACCAGTTCGCCATCCATGGCATCTTGCTCGTCTGTACTGGCAAAGGATACTCGCCCGCCAATCACGGCCCCAATGATGTAGACAAGCCAGGTGAGGCGTCCTGAAGCCAGAAAAAGGAAGAGAGCTAATCCGCAAACCTGTCTTCTCCCCACACGCCTTTCCTTTAGTTAGACCGAGAAGGCTGCCCCTCTTACCGGGCCTCTCTGGGCAGCCAGGAGGCAAAACCATCCGTGTCATACCCACACCTCCCACATCAGCCCTCACATCAACACGTCCAAAGCACAAAAAAGAGAGGAAAGCGAGGGAAAACCCAGCAACAGAAATACCCACAACTCATGAGCTCAAATACCTCAAGCCTGGGAGAAGATCTAGCTCTCAAGGGGTGTATCGAAGGCCAGCAGGGCCAACCCCTAATTTGAATGATGTTCCAGAGGGCAGGCACTGGACCTCCCCCCCCCCAATGACATTCTGTACTAGATGGGAGCTGGAGCAGGCTGTTGTGGCCCGCCAGCGTCCCAGGCAGGTGATCATGGATCCCGAGGACGGTGAGGCGGTTGTGGCACGGTACCAGCGGCCCGTGCACCTGGCACCCAAGTCAGAGAGCGAGGAGGACGATGAGGTGGTTGTGGCACGGTACCATCGGCCCGTGCACCTGGCACCCAAGTCAGAGAGCGAGGGGG
>QLTV01000995.1:887255-911291 GCA_003457575.1 Thermophis baileyi
GAGGGGAGGGGAAGGCAGAAAGAGCAAAGTATTTTTTCCTGACTTTGGATGTAGCTGGGCCCAGACATGTAGTACTCCTGGGGTCCCGCCCACCCCCTGATCATTTTCCAGGGGAAGTCTATGAGACAGAGACATACTTACCAGGGGTGAAAAAGTGGGAGGAATGGAATGGTACAGATCGAAAAACAACTGCAGGGTGGAGGAATCTAGAAAGGCTGAAAGAGAGACGAGCGTAATTTCAGGGCAGACTTGAAACAGCACATTGCAAACATCCTTCAGGCCAATACTGAGATCCACCTGGATCTTGAGCTTGTCTTCTGGGGTGTTGGCTATTCCTGCCAGTTTAGTGTCACCTGTAAATTTCATGAGTTCCCCTTCTATTCCCTCTTCTAAATTGTTTATGAAGATGTTGAAGAGTACTGAGCCTAAAACGGAACTTTGGGGTACCCCACTGCTTACTTTCCTCCATGTAGAGGTAGTTCCATTAAGGATTACATGTGTGTGATTTGTCAGCCAGTTACAAATCTATCTAGTGGTGATACTGTCTATACCACATATTTCTAGCTTCCAAGAAGAAGGTTGTGGTCTACTTTGTCAAAAGCCTTACTGAAATCCAAGCATACTATGTCCGTGCTTATCCTTATCCTGTCTGCCTGCGCTGCTCAGTGCTCCTCTCGTCCACCTCACTGCCCACCCCACCCCCGTCCTCCCCAGACTGCTTTTAAAACCAGGGAGTCTGTGTATTGTTTGGAACTTCTTTTATGCTGCCCCCGCTAAAAGTTAAGTTTATAAATCCCAACTGCCACCTTTTGGATGCCCATGGCAATGCGTTTGGCCCTAATCCAGCGGAAGAAGCCTTTCTGCTGAGTTTAAACCACAAGGCAATTATGCTGAGAAGTGATGGAGAAATGAGATGCTGAGAAGTCCTTTTCAAGAGGTGTTTCAGAAAAAGCCCAGAGGCTCCTACATCCATTAACTGCATACAGATGTGAAGGAGTATGCTTGAAAATATTATTGTATTTTCAATCAGCAGAAACCTTTTTAAACGCATTTATGGTCTGAACTGTAGGTGAGCATACATAATTACACCTGGGCCATTCCATGACAAATCAATGAAAAGTGGTATGTTTTATCTGGAAATTCTGCACAGCCATTATGTATGACTAAAAATATCTGCAGCCAATTATTCTCTCTGCTGGCTGAATTATACCACCTTCTACTGCAAAAATGGACTCTTGTTTTTCCCCCCTATGCACTAGAAAGCTGAAATATGTAAGACTTACTGACAAGTCAAACATGTAGAAAAAGAGTCCAATTATTCAGGAACATCACCATTTATTATCTTCTAGGTACAATGGGGTTTCTGACAATGGCAAAAATTACTGCTCTATGTTGAAGATTCTCTCTTGGCTTGGTCTTGCTCTCTCTTTGGGAAGCATAAAGAAAACCTTACCTTCGCCACTCATTTGCTCCAAAATACACTTTTTATAACTTGCTCATTAGAAGAAGGAAATTCTGCCTCTCTTCCTCACTCCCCCATTTATGCCAACCTCTCCAAAGGCCACAATGCACTTCGCTGATATTCCATATTGTAAGGAAATGGAACTAAAATTAACCATGCATAATACTGCCGTTTTGTCTATTGGCACAGGAAACAAAGCTTTAAGTATAATAAAAACAAGACGGGAATCTTTTGATATTTAGTGACCAATGGCCAAATGGAAGCAATATGCAGCTCAAGGACCTCTACTGCGCTGGCCATCCTGGAAAGAGCCTCTTGCCTCACTGGGACGAGCAGTTATCTGAAGAGTCTAATCTGCTTCTCAGTAGTTGAAGGACATTGTTTTCTCTCTGCAATGATCACAGCAATTCTCTGATATATTGGCACATGTTTTCCCCATCTTGCAGCTATTGTCATGATTATTTCTGTGGACCCACTTAGGCAGTTTGCAAAACCGGCCAAACTGGAGTAGGTTTTTAAGAACACCTTCCATAGGCTGTGCCAACCCAAAGGCAAAGGCCTCCCAAGGCCCGAGATTGGTGAAGGCCTGCCCAATGTGACTCGAGCTCTGTCTGCAATGGTCAAGAGAGGCGTACAACTGCAACCCTTTAATGCAACTTGAGAAAACAGAGCAACTCGGCCCTCTACCTGATCTCCAGCTGGTGGGGATCTGCACTGTGCAGAGGTCGTCAGAGGACTCATCTGTGGATGTACCAATGAAGTCAAAGTTCAAACAATTGTGTGTGAGCTTGAGAAGCTGCATAAGAAGGCCATGCTGACTTTCATCATTCAAATTCAGGTTTTTTCCTGAAGCCTAAAAAAACAACGAAAAGCGAAATGGGCACAAGTTTTAAGACATTAGCCCAGCTTCTTGCCAGCAGAGCCTAACAATCCTACTTATCATACACAGAAGCTGCCATACCAGACTGAAGTTAGAGATTTTCAGAGCTGATCGTTTTCAATCAATCAATCAATTAGTATAGAGCTGGAAGGTACCTTGGAGGTCTTCTAGCCCAACCCCCTGCTCAAGCAGGAGACCCTATAGCATTTCAGACAAGTGACTGTCCAGTCTCTTCTTACGAACCTCCAGTGATGGAGCACCCACAGCTTCTGACGGCAAGCTTAATCATTTTACCTTAATCATTTTATTTAGTTGTTGAGACTGAGCACCAAGGTTTTCTTACCTGTTTCAATAAATTGCAGGAGAGTGTGAAAATATCAAACAATGATGAGTCTCGGAACGAGGAAGCAATTTTCCTGTGCTTGGTCAAAGGATGTGTAGTGTCTGCCTGGAGATTGAGAAAGGGAGAAAAAGAAAGCAAGTTGACCTTAGACCTTAAATGCTCATGAAGAAAACAAGAACAAGGGTTTCTGGAGGGGGCATGATGGCCCTGACACTTTCCAGATGGCTCCTCCTCCTAGGAAGATGTTCCCTTTAACAGCCTTCTTGCTCACAACTGTGGTGGGCCTTTGGCTAACCTCACTTTTGGAAATTGCCTATTTAACTACCTTAAGGCTATTAGAGACTTTTGGAACAACAAGTTTGAAAAGCTATCTGGTGAGTTTACCTTCATTCTTGAAGTAAAAAAAAAATTAAACTTAGGTTTAAGAATGTAAAGAATTGTAAATAAATGCTAAAAAGCTAAATAAGAGTTTGATCTAAGAAAGTTATAAACAAATTAAGGGGCCAGACAAATTTGGAATTTTGAGAGTTTTACTATAAGATTTGGGAAAGAATTATATAAATAAACAGCTTTTCAAGAGAAGCAAATTGTTTTGTCTAGCTTTAGTAATTATAGAAATTTGAGACTTTATGATATCCAAAATTGGACACTAGAGAGGACTAAAGATTCCAGGCAGTGTCTTTGCCTTTGGTTTTTTATTAGTGTGGAGATTTACAAAACAACATAACATTTGAAATTTGAAATACTCCTGGAGATTTTCCAAGAATGAGGCCAGAAATTAGTACTGGTAGTTATAACATCAACGATGTCAGTAGTGATGTCTGCTTCTTCGGACAGAATATTTCCAAAAGGCGTTAATGAAGGGATGGCAGATGTGCAACAAATTTTGCCTACTGCAGAAATATCAGAAGCAGAAATATTGGATAATTAAAAAAGTATAGATGATGAGACTGGGAAAGCAGTTAAAATGGAAACACGAATGACAAGCCAAGGGAATGATTGAGACAAGGACTTTCTATTGGATAGAAGAGTTGGATAAAGCTTTGAAAATCAAAATGGAGATACAAATGATAGACCAAGAATATAATCTGGATAATGTGTCAGCTGTGAAAGAATGCTGTGGGAAATTGGGGAGTACGGACACTAACAGGAACCAGAGGCGCTAAACAGAGCCATCTTCCTGCCTTCAAGGACGTGGCCCTGGGAAAGGAATTTAAAAAGGTTCCCAAAACATCAGAACATGATTGGACTGTTCTCCCGAGGGAGGGGGGGGAGAGCTGGACATTGGGATTGCTTTCAATGTATTATTTTCGTGCATTTTTTCTTCAGAGCTTGCCCTGCTACACTGCACCCAGCACCTTTTCTCTAACAACTATAGAGTCAAGGGTGGTTCTTTCCTAGGGAAGCTCTGCTGTAGCAGTCAACCAGGAGACCAATGTCTACCGAGGAGACTGAGCAAAAAATGACAAGCCACAAAAGTGGCTTGGAAGAAGCTGGAGCTTGCAGAGGGCCCCCTGCCAAGCCGCATCACCTTAAAGAGGAGCTCGAATGGCTGGGAAATGAGAGCATCGGCAAGGAAGCCCCGAAACCCCGGTGGTCGCTCACCCTGGGGATGAAAGACGAAGAAGTAGAGGAGAAAGCCCTTGGCGTGACGTACACCCGGGGAAGCCACGGAGCCAGGAGCCGGGAGCGATGTGGTGGTCGGGGCGAGGAAGAACTCCAAGGGGAGCCGGACGAGCAGCAAGACCTGGTGGAACAAGCCCGAAGGGTACTGAGAGATGCCTTTGGGAACCGGCGGGCCAAAGAACTCCTCACCCAGTTGGCCGAACCTCAACCCATGCCGGGACCGATGGGAGACGGCGTCATAGCGCAGGTGGCCAGGGGGGTGGCAGTCTCATCTGGACCCACTCCAGCCCGAGCAGGCCCACCACCAGCTGCTCAGGCGGTGCAGCCCCTTCCACAAGGGGGTGCCCTCTTCCCGTGGCAAGGGATCCTGAGGCCCACAGCCCTGGGCTTGAAGTACAGAGGAGACCCAAAGCAACTGGGGGTTTTCCTCGCCCAGGTGTTGAACAGGTATGTGCAGAAATACAGAGCAGATCTAGCTACTGAAGCAGCCCAGGTCAGATGCGTGACTGTGGCCTTGGAAAGCACAGCAGCAGAGTGGATGGTCTCCCTCCACAATGAGCGCACAATGACTTTTTACTGGTTTTACAAAAGATGTTTACTAAAGCTTCGAAGAAGCCTTTGGAATGGGGAAAGAAAAACCGAAGACAGAACAAATCCTACAACGTCTGAATGAATAAGAATCAAGATTATCAGAAGTAAAAGGAAGGGGTATAAAGCAGAAGGTTTTTATGACGACGGTTGAAATAAGAAATGTTTCTATAAAGCTCTGATAATCTTTTACCAATACCAAGATTGAAAACTTGATGATTTAAGAATTTGCATATAGATAAGGGATGGGTTATAAAAAAAGAGATATGTTTGTAATCTTTTAGGGGGTGAAAAGTTATTAAATTTGATTATACCTGTCTTTTTTTTCTATGCACTTTTTAACCCTTCCCTCCTCTTCTCTCTGTGAGTTAGGATGCTAGCAAGACTGGCATAGTAAGAGCATCCCATAGGTTCCTTTCTACTGGTTGTCCACTAGAGAATCCTTATAATTTTAAGACAATCATACTGATGAAAATGGAGATCTCAGCAAGGTAGAACTGCCATGGTCTGATTATATATATTATCCACTGCCTGAAAACATCCTATTGTCAGGCCTGGAAGCCATCTTTTACCTTTTTGTATTCAGGCCTGCCACATTTTCTGCTGTGGGAAAATGGGAGGGGGGATTGTATGGAGTAGGTGATATGTAGTAGTCTAAACAACATTTTTTCCAGAAAGTCAAGGTCGCTGTGCCCGGCAGCTGTGATGAAGTGACTGGGAGGCATCTTCCATTTTGGACGGTGCCTGATTGGATCGTGTGATGGACATGTGGGTGCTGGGCAGGGACTTGAACTTTCGTTTGGGTGGAGAAAACCCGGAAACTCTCAGATTCGGGTTTTCACAGATGTGCCAATATGACATCTCTAACAAATTGTAGCTTTGAGGAAATCCAAGCCTTGGAGTTTCTTTTTGTTGGAGGTGTTACTTGGAACCCTGACAACATGAACATACATACTGTATCTACACAAAAAACTGAAAAAGTCAAATAATCGAGGCAACTCTACATCGGGGTGCTGTCCAGGGTCCTGAGCCCCAAGCGTCGACCCGAGCTCAGGCGACGTGAAGACTCAGGGAAGATGGAGGAAGACAAGAAGGCCATGAAGGAAGTAGCAGACAATGGCTCAACAACTTCTGTTGACACCCTCTACTCTCCTTCACCGGCCATGGCAGAAGCCATAAAAGCCACAGAAGCCGCACGCCAACTGGGTGCCCGATGCAAAGAGCCGATGCCTGAGCGGAGCTCGTGACCGGACCTGACCCTGCAAGGCGAAGCTGCGGGAATTACCCTAAGCCAGGAGTTGCTGTTGGAACCACGAATGGGTGCGGGACAAGCCTCGACCCTCGAGTGGAGAATGCCAAAGCAGATGCGCCGCAGGCATTCCGGAGAGTGGAGTTCCCCACTGCCGTCACGCAGCCAGTCGCTGGCCGGTCTCCCAGAGCAACTGAGCCAGCTCAGCGTGAGCGGGGCGACTCAAACCCCCGGCACCAAGCAGCCTAAGTGGACTCTGGCACAGCCGACGTTCATCTTTCCGGGTCAGGAAGTTCCAGCGCAATGGAGCGGAGCGTCTGTGTCCTTTCACTCGGCGCACAGAGGTTCGGCGCACAGCCTCATGCCTCAACCCGGACCGGCAGTGGGTTCCGTTAATCCCGGGCACAGATGACCCAGCATCCAGCCCTATCTAGCCAGCCCAGCCACGGAATGCAGGGCCAGCCACAAGGGTTTTGGAGTCTACAGGCCCCGCAACACCAACCCTGATTCGGGCTGCCACCAGTGGGCCAGATCCCTCCTGGGTGGGCTTTTTACCCAGGGCAAGGATGGGTGCAATGCCAGTGGACACCAGCCCCGATCCAGCAACCGATGCCTTTCCAACCGCTCGGTCCTTATCAGCAACCAGTAGTTGCGCTGCCACAAGTACCTGTTCAGCCACAACCGCACCTGCAGCCACCAGCCGCAAGTCCCCAACAAGTTCAAGCTCAACAAGTGCCGGTGGTTCCACAACAGGTTCCGGCCCAGCAGCAGGTGCCTGGTCAACTACCTGCGCAAGCCCAGCAACAGGTCCCACCAGTCGTTCCTCCCCCACGGTTTCGGGCGACGTTTGATGGGACTCCCGGGACAAATTCACCCCCATAAGAAACCAGCTGTGGATAAACTGGCCAGGAGACCCCTTGGATGCCGAGCCCAGGTGAAGAAACCAGAAG
Organism: Thermophis baileyi; assembly: GCA_003457575.1. Classification (NCBI taxonomy): domain Eukaryota; kingdom Metazoa; phylum Chordata; class Lepidosauria; order Squamata; family Dipsadidae; genus Thermophis; species Thermophis baileyi. Next base: position 894,354 of record QLTV01000995.1, read on the forward strand.
CACCACCTCCACACCGTCCGGGACTGTCAAGTGCTACCGGTATGGCCAACACGTGCACCGGGCCTCGGAATGCCTGGCCCCAGCTCCGGTTCCCCGCGCCCGGTCTCCAGCCAGAGCCGGGACGAAGATAACTCCGCAGAAGCCCCCTGAAAGAGGACGATTCGCCAAACAGGCTGTGGAAGTTCCTCTCCTTCCCAACGAAGCCGAGGGAACTCCAGCCAGCGAATCCCCTCCAAACCCCACAGAGGAAAAAAGTGGTGACGACAACCCGATGGATCAGCTTCTCGTCTGAGGGGCAGCCTGTCAGGCCTGGAAGCCATCTTTTACCTTTTTGTATTCAGGCCTGCCACATTTTCTGCTGTGGGAAAATGGGAGGGGGAATTGTATGGAGTAGGTGATATATAGTAGTCTAAATAACATTCTTTCCAGAAAGTCAAGGTCGCTGTGCCCGGCAGCTGGCAGCTGTGATGAAGTGACGGGGAGGCATCTTCCGTTTTGGACGGTGCCTGATTGGATCGTGTGATGGACATGTGGGTGCTGGGCAGGGACTTGAACTTTCGTTTGGGTGGAGAAAACCCGGAAGCTCTCAGATTCGGGTTTTCACAGATGTGCCAATATGACATCTCTAATAAATTGTAGCTTTGAGGAAATCCAAGCCTCGGAGTTTCTTTTCGTTGGGGGTGTTACTTGGAACCCTGACACCTATTTCCCATTTCCCATTCAGCTGTCAGCATTTGCTTCCATTTCTCTTTTGAAGAAAAGGATAAATGATATGAATTATTTTATCTGTACACTGGCAGAATCTAAAACGCCCAGTAACACCAAAGAATTGCTCAGTACTGTAGTGTATATAATCATGGTATATCAGTCTATACAGACACAGCAAAGATCACTCAAGATTGAAATATGCCAAATAGAAAGTAAAGAATCTATTGTTGTTTAAGCAGCAGACAGCCTCTGCTGAGCCAAATCAATCTGGCTGGGTTGGTGCACAATGCCATCTGCCAGAATCCCGGAAGTGCACCTTCTGGCCAGCAGGGCCTGCCCACTGGAATGAGGCTCCCCCCAAGATCCAGGTGCTTCTGAAAGGGGTTCAAGTTCCAGCTCTTCTCCCAGGCATTTGGTGAGAGGGAGTAAAGGATTGTGTAGGTTTCTTCCTTTCTTTGCATTTCATGTTGGCCATCTTTCTTTCTTTCTTTTTTTTTTACTGTATTTTTAAAGATGTTTTTACTTATGAGCCACCCATTGGGGGGCACACAAAACCTGTCAAATCAACCCATCCAATCAACGGGTTACACCAGGATCGGGGCCTGAATTTTATCTCCTCGCTACACCAGTTGGGGGTCCATCATCTTCCTGGACTACAGCTGCCCATCACCCTTTTCAGCCCCACTGCCCGCGTCTGCTCGAGCTACGATGACTGTGGAGAATCAGCAGCGGAGGGGCAACATACACCTTCCCTGGAAAGAGGCGATGGGGCATCCCTTTTCTTCACTTCTGACCCCCACCCACCCCCTTGCTCAGCGGGAGCACTGGGCACTTTTGACCCGACTCTATCACATTGGACCGCCTGCTGCCAGATGAAAACAGAAATGCTTTCCAAGCGCTTGCTCCCAAGTCCTGGGCCATTAGCCTCCTGTTGGTTTCAACCAACAACAGAGACCATCAAAGATCTCCCCTAAACCTCCGTTCAATTTTACCGCTTTCAGGCCAGGGTTTTCAAATATCTGCATGCTTGTTAGTAGAAGTCAGCAAGCCTGCCTTGGGATTAGGAAAAAAAGATACAGCCAGGTTTGCAGCAAAGCCAGATTCTTGTCCCATTAAGGGGGAAAAACGAAGAGTGTAATTCTTAAACTCTCTTTACTATACTGTACTTTCCCGGAATACAGTGGATAAGCTGACTTCCGATCAGAGGAGGCTCTTTGTGTTCCTTGGCATAACTCCAGAGCTGCAGAGTCCAAACAGCCTCTCATGCACATCAAGCGGAGAGTCCAAACCAATACCCCTGGTCCCTCTTGACGACTTGTCAGTCAAGATCCTTCAAGCTTCTCTATAGAAATAGCACAGTGGAAGGCTAGGACTGCTGAAGGAGTGGCCTGCTCCAGACCTGTCAAAATTTGGAGGACAGGGGTTGCCATCTGTACTTCAGAAGAAGATAAGACCACACCCTGGCGTGGGGAACATGCCAGCCTTTGAGTTTAACCAGAACTCTGATGGTTACCATGCAGGACGGAAGCAAGTAGCTATTAGGAAAGACTTCTCCAACGGAGGAGCTACAAAAACGGAAAGCTCATTGTGAACCTTCACAATATTACTGAACAGGCGGCTATCTCTTTCGAGATGACTGCTCCATCCAAAGCTCTACTTCTATAGCTCAGGAACTGTGCCGGAGACGGTAAACTTCCAACTGCAGTCGAGCGTCAGTTTCTGAGCAGAGCAGCACATGTCTGTACAAACAAAGCAGCACAAGGCAAAATGAATGAATAAAGTTGACACTTACTTCACGGAGGAAGGCTGAAGCACTTACTTGATTAATTTCATTTGTTAGCTGAGACAAGATTGTCACTCCTATGATGCAGTGCTCAACACTGTCCTAGAGAAGGAAAAAGCAGAAAAGGTCCCTCTGGCAGAGCGGTCTCTATTGTTGTAGTTTATGGCTTACATTTATTACTTATATAATGCTGTCTGGCAGTCCTCCCCCACAAGTCACAAGTGTCCCTTCTCCAAAGTGGGATACCACTAGAATTTTCTTTGCTGGGCTTCAGGAAGGCCTCCGACCACATTTTGCAGCCAACTGAGATTCACTTGCAATTGTCGCTAATTATGTGCCCCTTGTAGGACTGGCTTTCCTATAATTGTCTGATAGCGAGTAGATCTATAACAAAATCCAGCTATGTGCCCAGCAGATGCTGCACTGTCTTTTTATTTTTATTTTCCTTATACATGTGAAATATGCTAAAAGCTTGTTATACAATTCAAGGCAGAACAGGATTTTGCCATGCCCCTTCCTCTTAATCTCTGCTCTTCGATACTGTCACTCCAGTAGGCAGCCCAAAGGAACGCCAAGTCAGGAGAACAAATTCTAGCTAAGCATCAGAAAAAATATTCCAGTCACAGAAGGAAGCTGTTTTAGGAAGCATGGGGGGAGAGGTTGTTGTTGGTGCTGGATATTGAATTAGATGGTTTTGGAGTCAACCAACAGCTACTGGTCCTCACCTAAACTTTAGCACTTCTAGTTCCTCTTCCTGGAAGCTTTTGGTTGGGCACTCTGAGAAACAGGAAGCTAGATGGCGGAGGCCTTTGATCTAGTGATTGGGGCAGATAAGAATTTCAGCATTTGGCTCTGCAGTTTTCTTTTTGCTGGCCTGAAACCCACAACAGTACCCATGAACACTGGTTGTGTGAAACAAGCCTACTAGCAAGGAAAAAGGGGTAGAAATCACCAGCCAAAGCCCTTATGTGCAAATGAAAAGTAGACGAGATAGCACACTGACCTGCAAAAATCTTGTGACATCAGTGATGACGTTTCTGAAAACATATTCATCCTTCTGACAGTCAAACCAGCCCAGCTTTGTGATCCTAGCATACAGCTGAATTAGTGCTTGTGTAACAAACGTGGCCAGCTTAGGTCTGGTAGCAAGGTAATTGAGTACATAATTCCCTGAAACAGATGCATCAAATGAAGAAGAGTGTTGAAGAAAGTTTGAGTTGGGAAAAGTTCAGCACCCCTGAAGGGAATACATGCACAACTGGGACTAGGCTGCAAACAGAACCTGCGACTTATTGCATGGAAGACCCACCGCGTGCCCTGCATGGGGGGGGGGGGGAAACAAGGAGGGGGAGGCAGAGGGTGGCTCTGTAGTGAGCACACCCCATTGAGCATCATCAGGCAAGATCTGGCCAAAGTGCTTCCATTGGGCCCTATCCAGATTGCCTGACTTACGGACCACAGCACAGCTAAAGCAAGGTTCCACAGAGCTTCTGGGAAACAGCTGCATTTCCTACCCCAGAGCTGCTGCTACTGGTCAGCTGAAGTCCTCGGGGTGACCCCTGAAAGGCTGACTGCTCCTGCCCACCTAGAGTGAAGCTGCCTTGGAGGCAGACCTGGGAGGAAGCGGGTTTTGAGAGGGGGATGCCTAAGCATTTCCTTCAGGGTCTGACACCCCCTCACACTGTTCAAAGAGCAGCCAAAACAGCCGTTCCATACTTTTGAGACGTTTTAAAGGGCACTTTACGGTACAGTATATGACAAAAGAGTTATTTCTCAGCTTATCAAATTGTAATTTTAACACGTTGTCAAGGAACAGGGAAGCACGCAGGTACAAGGAAGACAAGCAAGGCAAATCCATACTTTTTCTCACGCTATAGGTAACTTAAGAGAGAGAATGCTATGAATGTTCACTTTCTCTCCCAGCAAATGTTCTTAAACTTTTCAACTAGCCAATCTGATCCTAGGCAAGCCAGACCTTGGGGCTGAGCCATCCAGCTTTGCTGTACTTACGTATGTCTATGCGTTGTTCCAAGGGCAAAGGGTTGTTTGTGCGTGACACCAGTTTTGTAAGGCATGTAGCTGCCAATAATTGGGAATATGATGACTGTAAAACAAACACAAAGAAAACTAGTCATTCATATGGATGGATAAATTCTGTGATTCTGCTGAAGGCTCTTAGTGATCCTCATATTGGCAAGATGGCAAAGTACCAATATTTAATCTTGAACCATGAGATCGGCGCCCAGAGTCCTTCGGGAGTTGGGCGGCATATAAATTTTATTAAATAAATAAATAAATAAATAAATATAAATTTAATAAATAAATAAAATAATAAAAGTATCTTTCACCGAATACTTTAAATCCTAGATTAGATGACCCAATACATGGATCTCAGGAGCCGAGGTGGCGCAGTGGTTAGAGTGCAGTACTGCAGGCTACTTCAGCTGACTGTTCAGCAGTTCAGCGGTTCAAATCTCACCGGCTCAAGGTTGACTCAGCCTTCCATCCTTCTGAGGTGGGTAAAATGAGGACCCAGATTGTTGGGGGCAATATGCTGACTCTGTGAACCGCTTAGAGAGTGCTGTAAAGCACTGTAAAGCGGTATATAAGTCTAAGTGCTATTGCTATATAAGTCTAAGTGCTATCTCCACAGACATATTTGGCATAGCCACATTTTAAAGAATTACCATCTGCCAGTTGCAAATGCTTTCCTATATCAGGTCATCAAGATATATTCCCTAAACTTGCAAAAGAGTATCCAGCCACTTCAAAAGTAGCCTTGCGGGTTATTTGTCTACGTACACTCCCTCTTTCAAGGAGAAGCTGGCACTTGTTCAAGCAATCCGGGCTATTAGTGAATTCAACCAGGGCTTTCTCTGCCTGGAGCCGTGTAGTGGTGTCCGTTGTCTCATACAGTTGCTTGCACAGATTCTCTAGCTGGGCTAGACTCTGGAACAAACCAAAGACAACTGAGTTAAGATTTGGTGGGTCTGCCATTCTGGAATACAACATCGTGATAGAAACAGTCACTTAAAAATAGCCTATTATACAGTCTCTGGTTTTGTGTTATCACTACTGAAATCCTACTAAAATGTCATTCTGGTAACATCTGACACAGGCTTTTAACCCTGAATTAAAATGTACTTCCATTCCCCAACTCTGTCTTTAAGCCAAATTTGTATTTTAGTCAAAACACGGACTTACAAACATGCTGCCCATTACTAAAAGTGGTGGAGAGCATTGTCCTTCCTTCAGCCGATGAAGCTGCACGGTTTCAGGAACCCCTGAAAACAGGCTGTACATTAGAAATGCACGGCTTCCGTGCTCAGCCATTTTTAGCAGTAGGCAGCCTGTTCATATCTTACATAAGGTTGTCTTTAAGTTGGTCGTTTTTAATCCAAGGACTGCCCGCACTGCCAAGTTCAACAAACTGTAACTTTTATGTGAAACTTACAAGCTCTTTGACAATGTAACAGAGCTATTCCACAGTGGAAAAGTTCAATGAAGCCACATCCCAAAAGCCCAGGAGCAAACAAATTTGGACACTACTTAAGTCTGCACGGAGGAGAGAGTGTCAAGTATTTAATCTCTTAAGTCCTGAAGGAAAGGGGGAAATGTAAGTTGATCAAACGAATAGAGGTAAGCAGCAAAATATGTTGATATGTTATTAGGAATATGTTAATATGAAGTCTATTAGATCACGGGTGAGCTAGATTCAATGTATGGATATGCACTTCCAACATTTTTTTTACTTCCACAATTCATCTTTTTTTTAAGATGGCTTTGAGAGATTGCCAGGGATAGCCAAATATGAATATTCAACTTCTTTTGTGCCTAATGCTCCATCTTCCTCTCAGCCAGAGTGATGCAGATAATTTTGAACAAACACCGAATTAGTTTGTACGCTTATTATTTCCCAATTGCCAACTAATGAAGACAAGGGCTTGGACTTGGAATTATTCTTCAGTCTTGGAGCCATGATAATGGCTGTATTGGGCATCCAGACTTTCTGGCAAAGGAGTCCTGTGCACATGAGATAAGGGCGCAGGCATGAAACAGCCGGAATGTACTGAATTGAATGGTACATCTCTCAGCAAAATGTACCAAGTACTGTCTCTCTTTGTTCAGGATTTTATTATTTTTAAAAAACATGTATACATTACAAAAATTACAAACAATTGCAGGCAGGCAACTTTTTGATGATGGCTATGGGCTGGGATTTTCCCGAAATGGGCTTCTTGGCTTCCAAGAATCGTTACTTTGAAGTCTGTTTTCTGCCTTTCGTGCATCTCCCACCTCAAAATAGCAGAACAGGCCATCCTCAGCAACTGCGGGGACCAGAGTTGTTAAAACAAAACCAGTTTCGAGACTGAGCGAGTTCCCCAATGCTCACTCCGCTCTCGGGAGCTGCAACTGTCGTCCATCCGGCCCCCTCTCCTTTTCACTTCACAAGCACCCTCATAGGGGATACAGCAAGTAGCCCAAATGTGCCCAGTGAACTAGAGGGCTGAGTGGGAACCAAGACCTCCGCCTCTGCCCCACGGGGGCTTCCCAGAGGAGACACCGCCCTCATCGAGCCTCGCAGAAACAGAGGAGGCAGGCCCTTCTCTTCAGCCTGGTGCAAAGGTATCAAACGTATCTTTCGGATATCAAACATGAACTCTTTGATTAAGCAGAGACGACTCTACCACGAGTACCGCAATGTAAGGCTTAATACTAATATCAAACAAGGCTATGCCCAGTGGCATTTTATTTTAACCTCCAGCTTAGTTGTTGAGTAAAGCATGAATTATACCTTGAGCATTCTGGGAGCTACTTCTATTGGAAATACTGATTTCTCTGTGACCTCACTGATCGCCATACGTTGCCCTTATACAGCTGTGAGGAAAATAAAGATTCTGCAGCACTGAACTTGCGCCTCAGCGAATGCACTTGTAGCAAACATCGGACCTCTTCACTATAGCTCTACAACAATGGGATTAGGCAATCATTTTCAAGGTTATAACACTCTGTGTTAGCCAGTGATTCTCAACTAATGACACACAGACCAAACATAAAGGAGCTCCACCTCAGGGCAAATCACTTAAACTTTAATAACATCTTCAAACACGCTGTAAATAGTAAATACATCAGGATGCAGGAAAACAAGACAGATGCCCTGCTAAAAAACACTATTCCTGGCTCAAGAGCAGTAACTGCGAGAGGGATCTTGGGAGTCCTAGTGCCCCATCACTTAAGGATGAACCAGCCGTCTGCGGCGGCAGCCCCAAAACCCCAATGCAATCCTAGGCTGCATTAAGAGAGAGCTAGAATCTAGACCTCGTGAAGTGTTAATGCCACTTTAAAATGCCCCGGAAGACCACACAGTCTTTTGTATCACCTTTCTTTGGTATCGGGACAAATACCAACCTTCTCTGTCCTTTTGGCCACTGACCAGTCTTCCATATACTTCGGCAAAGCACGTCCAGTGCTTTTGTTGGCAGTGGCCTCAGCAACTCTGCAGGAATGGCTGGGGCTTTGCGGTGAAGCCCACACTGCCTCCTCCTCCTCCTCCTCCTCCTCCTCCTCCTCCGGAGTATCTGGTTCCATTTCTGGTAGGTCAGCTTCTCCTCTTATGGCTCGGCCTTGTTCGTGCAAAGCTGTTCTGCATATTCCTGCCACCTTTCTCTGACTGCTTCGCGTAAATGAAGACTCAATCATCCAGGCCAAAAGTATCCCCAAAGGCTAAATCATGGCTTTGGCCCGGTTGCCATGATTTCACCTTCTGAGATTCTCTGATGGCTTGTTGGTCATGCAATTCCTGCCCATCACGTCCTCTGACCACAGCCTGCCTTTCCTGCCACGAAGGGGTTTCTCCTGGCCTTCTCCTTATAAGCGATAGACTCTCTTGCATGACTCTCCTGGCTGCTTCCTCCAGTTTCTTACGTTGCTCAGCCCAGGACTTTGCTCTGCCTTTTCTTGCCTCTCTCTGGAACCTTCCGTTTAGTCTTCGCCTTTCTTCCCTGTCCCCAGTGGCGTTTGCTCAATAGGTTCTTGGGCGACTTCAGTCAGGGTTCTTTTTATTTCCTCCCGTAGCTCATCTGGTTGTCTTTTTGTGATGCTGAGCAGTTGAAATCTATTCTTAACTTCAACTGCATATGCCTGGGGAATCTTCTCGACGTCAAATTTCTGAATCATGGGTGGCTGTTTGACACGGCACCATTGGAACTTTACCTTGGCAGCTAACCGTTCATGATCTGACCCACAATCTGCTCCAGGGAACGTTTTCACGGCAAGGATGGAACTTTTCCGCTTCTTTGGGCATAATATGTAGTCAATTTGGTTTCGATAATATGACTTCAATTTGGTGAAGTCCAAGTGTATAGTAGCCGTTTGGGTTGTTCAAACCACGTGTCCCATTATGCTTAGCTGTCGTCCGTGGCATAGCTGAATCAGATCCCCTCAAATACTGTATGCTTCGAGTTGATTTTTTTCCTTGATGACCAATCATTAGAAGGAGAAGCCATTGTATTTTCTCTGCTTTTCCATTACCTACCTGATCATGGACACGGATACCTTTGGCAAGTTACTGGCAAAGAGTTTCCAACTTTTAGAAGTACGTGGATGTGTCCCTCTTTCAGCTACATGGTCTTTGCTGATATTCCAAGCATGAGCAGAAAACAGCAGCAATTCAGCGCAAAGCTAGGTCAAGACTGATTCAGTGACCAGGGCTGTGGAAATCATGGCCATAGGAAGGGCAATTAGTTGAAAAATGAGCAAGGACAATCCAGTACAGAATATACCTTAAGTCTCTGGAACTGAGCTTTGCCTCACTAAGGGAATGTTGGCACTTTACAATGCAAAAAAATGGTAGAAAGAAATTATATGTTAGTCCATGAGCGTGGTAATTCTCCAAAAAACAGAATAAAATGGGGTCAGATTTGTTACAGCAGGAGTTAGGAAAAGAAAAATCAAATTGTTCCGCCAAACTATTTTGATGGGAAGGTAGCAGCTCAGGCGGCTACCAGATTGAAAAGAAATATAAATAAATGCATACTTTATCTGCTTTCTGTATCTTGTTTCAATGGGCACTATTTTTAAACAACTGAGTCAATGGGATAAGGAAGCTGGTGGGCACCCTAAGGGGCATTAACAGAAGCACTGGGGTCCCATTAAGTTGCTTGCTTTGTGCTCTTAAATTGGCCCAATCTAGTGTAGCTGTAATACTTGCCGTGAGGCGTTATGTCCATTTTAAGAAATGCCCTCACAGTGTGAATTTATATACAATTATGGTAAATATAAGACCCAGTTTGGTGTACAGGTAGTCCTCGCTTAATAACTACCCTGTTTAGTGACAATTCAAAGTTACTACAGTGCTGAAAAAGTAACCGTATGACAAGCCTTGCACTTATAACCATCTCAGTGTCCCTGCAGACACACGACCAAGACTCAGGCACTTTGTAACTAGTGGCCACCTATGACCATCGCAGTGCCCTGTGGTCATTTGCACACTTCACAGCCAACTTCCTATTGACAAGCAGAGTCAATAGAGACGCTGGGAATAAAATCGCAAGTCGCAATCACCTGACGTCTCACTTAATCATCCGGCTGTTTAGCAATGGAGTCCCGGGTCTCAATTGTGGCTCTGCGAAGGCTACCTGTATAGCGTTTAAGGCATCAGGCAAGAAGACTGTGAGTTCTAGCATTGTAGAAATACTACAAATACTGCAATCTCAAATACTACCGGTGCATAAGTTGGCAAATCATCAAGAAAAGATTGGGCCACCATTTGTCTAGAATGGTATAAGGACTCCTGCCTTGGGCAGGGAGTTGGACTAGAAAACCTTAAAGGTCCCCTTTAGCCTTACGATTTGATGATTCTAAGGAAACAAAACCAGCTGTGTGACTTTGGACCAGTCATTCTTCCTCAGTCCTAGGGAGCTGGCACTTCTGAATTCTTGCCAAGAAAACTGCAGGCTCCATGCAGGCACCAGGAGTTTATACCGAGACTCGGAACGCATTCGGGTTAATAGAAAAGGAAAAAGGAATGACATTGCCATAGGCATATATTACACACTACCCCACCAAGTGGAGGAAATAGATGCTCTGTTTGCTAATCAGTTAGTTAAGGTGTGCAGGGAGCATGCTACACACAGGAGTAATCGGGAACTTTAACTACCCTAATATCAATTGGGAGACAAACTCTGCACCTAGTGGGAGATCAAACAGGTTCCTGATGAACCTAGCAGATAACTTTGTCTCCCAAAAAGGTAGAGGAGGGAACTAGAGGGTCAGCTATATTGGACATAATTCTCACTAACAGAGATGAAATGATAGAAGGGGTTGAAGTGCGGGAACTTAGGGGGAGAGAGACCATGTTATATTGGAAGTCAACATAATGCAAGCAGTAGAACAAAATCAAACTAGAGTCTTGGACTTTAAAAGACCTGATTTCAACAAACTTAGAGCTTAGGAAGGATTCCATGGATGAAATTCTAAAGGGGAATGACCCTTGGGAAATTCTGAAAAATGGGAAATTCTGAAAAATGAGATTATTAAAGCCCAGTCTAACACAATACCACTGAGAAACAAACATAAAATACCTCATACAAAACTAGCATAGTTGCATAAAGAACTCTCTGATAAACTGAGAGAGAAAAAGGACAAGTACAAAAAAAATGGAGACACACATAACTAAAACAGAATATCAGCAAATAGCCCAAATCTGCAAGAACAAATTCAGGGAAGGGAAGGTTCAGAATAAACTAAGACTTGCAACTAATGCCAAAAATAATAATAAAGTGTTTTTTCAGCATGTAAGAAACAAGAAAAAAGTCTAGAAACAATCAGTCCACTAATGGGAGAAGATGGCAAGGGAGAAAGCAGAAGTATTTAATTCTGGCTTTATGCAAAAGAAAAATATAATACAATTTATCAAAAACAGCACCGTATAGGAGTCAGATTAGGAATACAAATCAAAATAGCCAAGAATATGGTATGAAAACACTTGTCCACCCTAGATGAGTTTTAATCGCCAGGACCAGAGGGAAGACATCCCAGAATTCTGAAGGAGCTGGCAAACGTAATCTTGGAACCATTGAACCATGTCTTTCAAAGAGCCTGGAGCATCGGGGAACTACCAGAGGACTAGAAAATGGCTGCTATAATTCCCATCTTCAAACAAGGGGAAAAAATGGATCCAGAAAACTACAGACCTATCAGCCAGACATCTATACCTGGAAAGATTCTGGAAAAGACAAGCAATGAATCTGTGAACACCTAGAAGCAAAGAAAGTTGTAACCAGAAGTCAACATGGGTTTGTCAAAAACAGATCATGCCAGACAAATCTTATTGCATTCTTTGACAAAGTGACAAAATTAATGGACCAGCGAAATGCTGCCGATATAATTTATTTAGACTTCAGTAAAGCATTTGACAAAGTAGACCGCAACCTACCGTGTTACCCAGAAAATAAGACCGGGTCTTATTTTCTTTTGACCCCCGAAATAAGCGCTTGGCCTTATTTTCGGGGAGGTCTTATTCTTTTTGAGGTGCAGGAGGCGGCGAGCGCGGTCACCTCATGGCTGCTGGGCCCCTTAACCGCGGCCCACGGATCAGCTGATCTGATCGGGAGCTGCCTCTCGTTCTATCTCTCTGGATGCCTGGGGTTGTTTCTTGCACACTCTTGCCAGCCCCAGCCCTGCCGCGGCACCAGGCAACCTCGCAGCCGAGGACCCCTTGTTGAGTCCCAATCCAGGGCTCGCCATACCTGGGGTGGGGGGGGCACGGAGCTGCAACCATCGGAGCTGGCAAGTCCAACGACAAGTGAGGCTGTGGCGGCGGGACCCGTCAGGACAGCGCCGGCCAGCCACTCGTCAGCAGGCCGCTCTCCTGGCCGGGTCTGGCTGTGAGCGGCACCGGCAGGCAATGAGGTGCGCGGCCGGCGCAAAGAACAGGGAGGCGATGGGACTTCCGGCGGCAGCGCATCACAGCCGCTCGTCAGCTGTTCGCCCCTGCGGCCGTGCACGTGCTTCCAGCCATGCTTCCCAGGACTCTGCACCATGCCGTCGGCCCGGCCACGCCGCTGCGACCGGACGTCCCGTCACCGTTGCCTGCCAGTGCCGCTCGCGGCCAGACCCGGCCAGAAGAACGGCGTGCTGACGAGCAGCTGGCCGGCGCTGTCCTGACGTGTCCCACCGCCGCTGCCTCTTGGAGCAGGACTCTGCTTCTGCTTTTGGCTGCACGCAACAGCGCCGGCCAGCCACTCGTCAGCAGGCCGCTCTCCTGGCCGGGTCTGGCTGTGAGCGGCACCGGCAGGCAATGAGGTGCGCGGCCGGCGCAAAGAACAGGGAGGCGATGGGACTTCCGGCGGCAGCGCATCACAGCCGCTCGTCAGCTGTTCGCCCCTGCGGCCGTGCACGTGCTTCCAGCCATGCTTCCCAGGACTCTGCACCATGCCGTCGGCCCGGCCACGCCGCTGCGACCGGACGTCCCGTCACCGTTGCCTGCCAGTGCCGCTCGCGGCCAGACCCGGCCAGAAGAACGGCGTGCTGACGAGCAGCTGGCCGGCGCTGTCCTGACGTGTCCCACCGCCGCTGCCTCTTGGAGCAGGACTCTGCTTCTGCTTTTGGCTGCACGCAAGGAAAGCAGCAGAAGCAGAAGAAGTCTTTCTTTCTCTCCCCCAAACTCCGCCAGAAATGAGTCTTTGTGAGACTCGTCGCGCTGCCGCCGCCTCTTGGAGCAGGACTCTGCAAGGCTTGTTGTGCCGTTGCACGAACGGCAGCAGCGCCGCGAGCTTCATCATACTGGCACAGCTGCCGTCCTGCCGCTCACGGCTGTGCCGGTATGATGAAGATCACGGTGGTGCTGCTGTTCGTGCAATGGCACAAGCATTGCAGAGTCCTGCTCCAAGAGGCGGTGGCGGCGGGACATGTCAGGACAGTGCCATCAGGACAGTGCCGGCCAGCCGCTCATCAGCATGCTGCTCTCCTGGCCTGGCCGCGAGCGGCAACGGCAGGCAACGGCGACGGGACATCTGGTCACAGCAGCCTGGCCTGGCTGACAGCATGGTGCAGAGTCCTGGGAAGCATGGCTGGAAGCGCGTGCACAGCCGCAGGGGCGAACAGCTGATGAGCAGCTGTGTTGCGCTGCCGCCGGAAGTCCCATCGCCTCCCTGTTCTTTGCGCCAGCCGCGCACCTCGTTGCCTGCTGGTGCCGCTCGCAGCCAGAGCCAGCCAGGAGAGCGGCCTGCTGATGAGCGGCTGGCCAGCGCTGTCCTGACGGGTCCCGCCGCCACAGCCTCACTTGTCGTTGGACTTGCCAGCTCCGATGGTTGCAGCTCCATGCCCCCCACCACCACGCCCAGGTAAGGCGAGCCCCGGATCGGGACTCAACAAGGGGCCCTCGGCTGCGAGGTTGCCTGGTGCCGCGGCAGGGCTGGGGCTGGCAAGAGTGTGCAAGAAACACCTCCAGGCGCCCCGAGAGATAGAACGAGAGGCAGCTCCTGATCAGTTCAGCTGATCCGCAGGTCGCGATTAAGGGGCCCAGCTGCCATTAGCTGACCGGGGGAGGGAAGGGCTGCCTCCTGTGCTGGCCACGCCCACCCCTTCACTAGGGCTTACTTTTGCTGTAGTATATTAGGCTTAACCCCAAAAAATCGGGCTAGGCCTTAGTTTTTGAATAGGTCGTATTTTCAGGGAAACACGGTACTTCTTGGTAAGATTGAAAAATGTGGGATAGAGAGCATCACCACCAGATGGATTTGCAACTGACTGACCAACTACACTCAACGTGTTGTCCTCAATGGAACTACATCTAAATGGAGTGAAACATGCAGTAGACTACCTTCAGATTCTGCCTTAGGCCCGGTACTCTTCAACATCTTCATAAATGATTTAGCTGAGGGAACAGAAGGGGCACTCATCAAATTTACCAACAACAGCAAATGGGGGACAGGGAATACTTCAGAAGATACAGAAGGATTTTGAAAGACTTGAATACTGGGCCCTATCCAACAAAATAATATGAGAAAAGTAAGGTTTTACAGTTAGGCAAGAAAAAACAAATGCAGAGATATAGAATAGGTGATACCTGGCTCAACAGTAGTAACTGTGAGAAGGATCTAGGTATCCTAATAACCACCAGTTTAGAATGAGCCAGCAGTGTGCTGCAGCTGCCAAAATAGCCAATGCAGTTCTAAGCTGCATCAACAAAGGGATAGCTTCAAGATCACGTGAAGTGATACCACGCTTTGTTTATTCATTTATGACATTTGTATGCACCCATCTCCCCTATAAGGTGACTCTTATATCTACAGGACCCCTCACATCCTGGATATAAACTGTTTCAATTCCTCCCCTCGGGATGGCGCTACAGGGCATCGCATGCCAAAACAACTTAACACAGGGACAGTTTTCTCCCTCATGCCATCAATCTGCTGAACACCTAATTCTCACAGTGCTATCTAATCTCTATGTATATTTCCTCATGCAGTATAGCTGCAGTATTATCATTTAACCTGCTTATCTTCGTTACTTCCCCCCTTTTATTGGTATTATGATAATGATGATGATGATTCTGTTGCTTTGCATGTACACTGAAAGCTTCTGCACCAGAAACAAATTCCGTGTGTGTCTAATCACACTTGGACAGATGAAGTATCCTATTCCTATTCCATTCTATTCTATGATTTGGTAAGACCACACTTGGAATACTGCATCCAGTTTTGGTCACAATACAAAAAAGATGTTGAGACTCACGAAAGAGTGCAGAGAAGAGCAAGAAAGATAATTAGGGGGCTGGAGGATAAAACATATGATGAACAGTTGCAGGAACTGGGTATGTCTAGTGCAACAAAGAGAAGGACTAGGGTGACATGAGAGCAGTCTTCCAATATTTGAGGGGCTGCCACAGAAAAGAGTGGGTCAACCTATTCTCCAAAGCAACTGAAGGCAGAAGAAGAAGTAACAGATGGAAACTTATCAAGGAGGGATCCAACCTATAACTAAGGAGAAATTTCCTCACAGTGAGAACAATTAATCAATGGAACAGCTTGCCTTCAGAAACTGTGGATGCTCCATCACTGGAGGTTTTCCAGAAGAGACCTGACAACGATGCTCCTGCCAGAAGTCATCGTAAAGTATGACAAATACTGTTTCAGTCCCATGGCTGAGTCTGAAACTGTTTCGTTCAGGATCCTGTGAAGGCAGCAATGCGTCAAGCAATTTTCTCTGACAGATGCCCTGCAAAATCTTCCTTCCTAAACTGGAGTAGACACTACTTAATTCAATATAATGAAATTAAGAGAAAGTAACAGAGAAAATAGTTTTACTCAGAAAATAAATGTTACGTCTGCTAGTACAGCTTTCTAACCCCGCGGCCTAAACTTAGCTGCTTCTTGGATGAGAAGCGAAACATTTTCAAGGAAAAAACCAAGAAAGTCCAGTTGCCTTCTGAAAAAGCACCTTTGGGACAACCGTGACCTGGAGGACCGAGACTCTCCGCTGGCATTTTTAAGGAAGAAATCTGACACAAGAATTTTCAGAGCTTCGAAATTCTGAAGCCGTGGCCTTCAAATAAAGCCTCTTCCCTAGAGAGAATAACACGACTGTTGACCAGCCAAGCAAGTCTGAGCCACTGGCACAAATATCCAGAATGGGGATTGTGGTGAAATGTTCACCCACGGCCTCTGACCCGATCACAGACGGAGCTTCCAAGCAGGACAGGCGGACAACAGGAGAGCCAGATTGTTTGAAGGGACCCCTTGGGGAGGCAGTTGGTTCGAGTACAGGTGGTCCTTGACTTACGACCACAATTGAGCCCAAAAGTTCGGCTGCTAAGTGAGACATTTGTTAATTGAGTTTTGCCCCATTTTACGACCTCTCTTGCCAATGCGGTTGTTAAGTGAGTAACGCGGTTGTTAAGCGAACCTGGCTTCCCCATCAACTTGACTTTCGGCTTGATTCAAGACTTGGCCCTCCTACGGACAAGGACAGGAGCCCCGGGGCCAGCGTATACTTAGGGCAACCAGGCGCCTCTCCAGCCTTGACTGGACAAGGGATGGACACATGCCCTCTGGGTACCCCCAGCCCACCCGATCGCTCCTGACGCAGCTTTTACTCCAGAAGGACGGCCAGGGGAGGAGGACCCCCGCCACCTTCCCGCTCCCTGCTTTGGCCTCGCCAGCCGGGGCCACGTGGGAGGAGGCAGGGAAGCCGTCGGTCTGTCAAGGAAGCCCCCGGGCACCGGCCAGGCCCACCTGCCCTCGTCCGAAGCCGGCGCGGAGACGGGAGGCCGAGGCCGGGGCTCCCGGCAAGACCGACCCCGGGGTGGGATCTCCCGAGCAGGAGCGCGGCGAGGGGCTCGGGGGCCGAGAGGCGGGGACCCCTTTCCGGAGGAAGCGGCAGGCCGGCGGGCCCCTCGCCCGGCAGAGGAAGGCGGGCAGCGCTCCCTCCGCTTCTCCCCTGCG